>CAJQZJ010032944.1:5512312-5605492 GCA_907164525.1 Lophiomys imhausi
CTCTCTCTCTCTCTCTCTCTCTCTCTCTCTCTCTCTCTCTCTCTCTCGTGTGTGTGTGTGTGTGTGTAACTGAGTCCCTACTGAGTCCATTTAATGTTTATCTTGTGTACATGTGTTTATGACTGAACAATTGGGATTGAAGTTTGAATAAATTATAAGAAGGGTTGTTCCTGGGGAATACTGATTCTCCAGAGAAGCATCTTCTTGAAATAGGGCATAGCAGTTGCAAAGACTGTTAAATGCTCGAGAGCTAAGTGACTGTTGATTGTTCAGCCATAAATGGACATCTATATCATATATACCAAGGTTCTGGGAGTATAATGGATTAAGGAACAGGAAGACTGTAAAAGTCAGATGAGAGGATGGAACTAATGTGGAAGGATGATATCCAGGCATAACATGGCTGTTGCATCTTGAATTTAGAGCAGCAATGAACCCACTCAAGCCTAGATTGGGCCTGTAAAGACCCTGTTTTGAACAGGGAATGGTCTCATAGGAACACCAAAATCCATTGCCGAGTCCTGTTTCCAGCTTTGGATGTAAGCACATATAACCTAGACAACAATTTCTAGGTGCTAATCCTGAAGAAATAGTTCCTCAAATATTTCAACTCTATGATGCTGTTCTCTGATTAATCATACCTGATTCTTCACCCTCAGCTCTCTAGCATGTATCATATGATTAAAGCATTACTTCCATTTATTCTTTTATTAAAAATATGTGTTTATGTATATGGGAAGGCCATGGGCTCTTTGTGCATGAGAGTGTTAGTTACTCCAGAAGCCAGAAGAGGACATTGGATTCTGAGGAGTTACAGATGGGTTGTGAGCTAACATGATATAGATATTGGAAATTGAATTCATAACCTCTAAAGGAGCAGTGTAATATATAAATGACTAAGATATCATACCATCTCACACTTCCACAGATTGTTAATTCCAAATATCACAAAAACAGCCCTGACACTGTCTGCTTCCATCTTAAACTTCCCAATACAGACCCCAGTTGTCCACATTTCTCTCAGTACTCTTATTTCACAATATAAAGTTAAGATTTCCCTTTTTGTGACCAAAATTCCAAACTCTTCCACAATCCTCCCCCAAAAAAAAAATGTTGTTTATCATAGTAACAACCCAGTTCTCCTAGTTCCAGTTTCTATTTTAGTTTCCTTCTATTGTTCTGATAAAACAGTCTGGCCAAAAGCAACTTAGGGGAGAATAGAATGTATTTCATCTTACACATAATAGTACATACTTAAAGGAACTCAATGCAAGCATTCAAGCAACAACCAAAGCTAAACCTTTAAGGGATTTTGATTTTTTGCCTGCTCTCTGGCTTTCTCACTTGCTTTCTTATATAACCTAGGAAAATCTGCCTATGAAGGGTACTACCCACAAAGGGCTAGAACTTCCTTTGTTAAATTTGCAAACATCACAACATCCCACAGACACACTCACAGGATTAATGGATATAAGCAATTATTCATCTAGAGTTTCCTTGATTATAAAGTGTGGTAAGTAGATGATAAAAACTAGCTAAGATAAAGAATAAAAGAAGGACAACAAGAAGGTTGAGGAATATTTATGTGGGAAGACATAACTCCAGAGGAGTTGAAAGGAGGTAATGTGAATTGGATATGGCCAAATTATGTTGTGTACCTCTATGAAATTCTTAAAAAATTAATTGAGATACTATATATATATATGTATAAAACTGCTAGACTTTTGACAGATGTTTTATCAAATATGTAGTATGGATATTTCAGAAAATTTATTCTTTTAAAATTTCAGCAAGGACTATGTTTCAATTTATTTGTGTCCTCAATTTCTTTCACCATTGACTATAAGTTTTCAGAGCAAAAATAAGTTATCATTCACCTTCTTGATTAAATTTGTTGTTGTTATTTTAGTTGTATTCAATTGTAAATATGATAATTTTCTTGAGGTATTTTTGTGCTAGATCATTTGTCATGCATCGAAGAATTATAGAATTTTCTATGTTGGTATCATATCCTGAAACTTTGCTGAATCAATTTATCTATAAATTGGTTAGAAAAATCTTTGTTGGAATCTTTGATTTTTCCTACATAAATGATCATGTTATCTGCCAATAGAAATAATTTTATTTTTTTCCTTCTTATTTAAGTACCTTTTATTTGCCTTATCTAATTGCACTTGGTAGCTTCACCTGTATATGGTAAATAGAAATGGTGAGAATGAGAATCCTTGATATAAATAAAATCTTTCTGGGAACCCTTTCATTTCCTTCTCATTGATGATAAAGTTCACTAGGAATTTGTCTTTGATGATCTTTATTATTTTGGGGTGTATTCCTTGTATACCATATCTGCAAAATGCTTTTATCAAGAAAAGGACGTAGGAATTTGTCCAATTTTTTCATCATCAATTGATATGACAATACTTCCTTCTTTTTATCTGTGGTCTATCACAGAGATTAATTTACATATGGATAACTACCATTGCATGCAGAGATAAATAGCACTTGATCATAATATAAATTAGAATGTTTTAAAATTCAAATTACCAGTATCTCATTCAGGATTTTGCATAAAAATTCATCAGAGATACTGGACTGTAGTTTTGGTATCTTACAATGCATTTGCCTTAGTTACAAGTTGACCTTATCCAATATGTGTTATATTTTTCTTTCCAGGCTTGCCCATAGGAAGACTTTGATAAGAGGTGCTTCTGATTTTGGCCAGTACAACCCTCTGTTCAGCTCTAGGGAGTGACCTAACTGGAGTGTTGAGTGAATAAAGAAATGGCAGATATGAGGGACACAGAAAAGATGTAACCTGGTTGTCTGAGGTCTCTCATGAAAAACCCACAATTCCCAGAAGGTTGGAGTATAAACAGTTGAACAAAGAAGCAAGATTATTACCTACAGATAAACAAGGAGGTGGGGTTATTATGGAGCTAAAACAAGGAGGCGGGGCCTTGGCTAATCTCAGTAGGAGCAGTCTCTGCAAGACTCCAGTCTTCAGACCATAAAAAATTCCATGGCAGAAGGCTATGGTGGACTCTTTCTGCACCGAGTGTCAATATTCACTCTTGGACCCAAGAACATCTTTGCCATGCCTCTGAACCTAGACTGTGAAAGGCTTTGTCATTGTCATGGGTCTGAAGTATCCAGTCTCAACATAGCTGTACCCATGTCAAATGATACATATTCCCTCAGAACTTCACTTGCTCCCTGTACCCCTGATAGTTCAGTATAATTAAGCTGCTAAGTCACCTTGTCATTGTAGGCTCTTTTTGTTTGGTAGAAATCTTTTTTCATTGATTTGACATACATTGATTTGCACTGGTTTCTTGATTCATGCCGAATGAATTAATTATATGTTGAAACATACTTTAGAATTGGGAACGGTGATGCTTCTACTTTTGCTCTTTGAGCTGATTTGGTGTGTTTAAGGTTTTATAATTTCCAGTGAGTTTTTGAATCATTTTTATGCTGCTATTTGAAATTCTGTTAGGATTTTGGCCAACATTACTCAAAGACTATAGATTTTGTTGAGTTAGTTGAATGTTTTAAAATGTCTTCTAATCCAATCTAATCCTAGGAGTCGGTATATTTCAGTGGTTCTCAACCTTTCTAATGCTGCAACCCTTTAATACAGTTCATATTTTGGTAAATCTCAACTATAAAATTAGTCTCGTTGTTATTTCATAACTGTAATTTTTGTAGTGTTATTAATCATAACGTTTTGGAGAGATAAGTTTGTCAAAGGGGTGGCAACTTACAGGTTGAGAACTGCTTATATCTGTAATTTTTATTTCATCAAACTTGTCTTTACAGTATCTTCTTTTCTTGTATATTACTACTAAGTTCATTTCAGTAATAAGGAACAAAAAAATGTTCTTTTTTGTTCTTTCCTCTACCATAAATAAAATGTAAATATAGTAGCCATAAAAATTAAGAAACACAATGTAGTTACATAGTCAATCTATTATTTCAATGAGTTTCAGATAAAAATTAGTAAAATAGCTAGAATCAATCCCAGGGCCTCAGATACACTAGGCAAGGAGTCTGTCACATAGTTCTGCTCCCACCCTGAGAAATGTTCTAACAGAAGATAGAGTAGAACTTATAATACGATATATAAAGCCCCAGCAGTAGTCAGGATTTGCTAGAGGAATAGAACTACTAGAATGAACAAATATTTTTAAAAAGATTAATTAGATTTGTCTAAGAAGTTGAGGATTCCCACATTGGCTGTTTGTACACTGGGGAACTGTCAATCTGTTTGCCACTAAATCCATGAGGCTGGATACCTCTGCAACCTCAATCTTCCAATGAAGAACTGGGGGATTCCTGGGAAGGCATGTGTCTTCATCTATATTCTAAAGACAAAAATAAAAAAAAAATTAAAAAATCTTTGCTTGGACATCAGCAAAGCAAGGTTGCAGAAAGGGCAGCCATAGGATAGACATAATCACAGCAGTGAATCCAAACAAGCAAATAAACCAATAACAGCTTTTCCCTCAGAATTCCTTGCATCTGGGCTGCTAATGGAAGGTATCATCCAGTTTGCTTAAGGATATTGTCCCTCAGTCAACCTTTCTAGAATATTGCCTCACAAACAAACTCAGAAACATCTCTTGTTTAATTCTGATCCACTGAAGATGACAACCAACACCAACTATCACAGCTCATAAGTACTGTATTCATTATTTAATTCTATGAAATAGTAGTGATAAAGTCAAAATAAAATGTGTATACCAGTCATATTTAGTGTTTATTAACTATTTGCAACATAAAATTACATCATAAGGAATTTTGAATAACATTAAGATATTTTAAATGAACCACGCATAGGTGGTGCACACCTTTAATTCCAGCACTTGGGAGGCAGAGGCAGACAGATCTCTGTGAGCTGAAGGTCAGCCTGGGCTGGTCTACAAAGAGAGTCCAAGATAGTCAGGGTTGTTACACAAAGAAACCCTGTCTCAAAACACCAAAAAAAAAAAAGATATTATAAGTGAGCATTGATTACCTCACAATATATAATAATCTTTTCACTAATCAGAAAGGTTTATTAATTCCATAGTAATTCCAAAATTTACATTATATTATCTCTGTATAAGGATCATTTTATCTATGCTCTATATCACTGCCATATCCCATATGAAGGGATAACATTTTCCTTCAGTCAAACTTTTAAAAACCTGAACTTACTAAACACAAGAATATAGTTCTAAATCCATAAATATCTATCCTAAAAGGTTTTTTACTCCATTTTGTGACCTCTATTATTTTTATTTGGTCAGTACTTATCTTCTTTCTTTTATAGCTGTTTCAATCAACTATACTTGCTTATATATTTGGAGTTTTTATTTTAATTTCTTCATTACCTATTCTTTGCTGTAAAGTTTACTCAATTCTATCTGATGTAGAGGGAACATTGGATTTGGTTATAACATCCAACTGCCTAATGTGTCTGTATGAATCAATATTGTCTGGCTTAGTTGAAAGAATAAAACAATAGTTATTCATAGTATTTAAATTTTAAAGCATGGTCTATAGGAGAAACTCTAAAGTATTTAATACAATCAAAAGCCTTGTAATTTATATTATCAAGCTATATTTATGTTTTTAATTTTTTTTTTATTTCTTTAAGTTACATCTCAATCACAATCCCTTCCCTACTCCCCTCTCCATTCCCACCCTTCCAACATCTTCCCCCTCAACCCCCCCATCCCCTTCCTTTTTTTTTAAGTTTAAGGTATATCTTTTTCCCCCCAATAGCTCCCCCTTTCAGTCCAACAAATGGCTCTTTCTCATATAACAATAAATACAATACAAAAGAACAGAAATAATTAGGCCACAATTATGAGAGTTATAGGGCTTAACATACATTCCCAATGTCCAGTCCATAGGTATTTGGCACCTGACTTTAACATTCTACTATCTAACCATCTCCATGAGTTTAAAGTTCTATATCTAACTCAGCTTTCATACTAACTTGACTCAAAATTTTAAAAATATCTTCTTAGATTCAGAACTGAATCCTAAACAACTCAAAATTTAACTATAAGACTCTAGCTATCTATTCTTCAACCACCTCAGAGACCTGAGAGGGATAAATATATATGATTATATAGGAAGTGCAGGGCCTGCAGCTTCGAAAACTAAGAAATGACATACCCGTGGCTGCCTGGACAATTCCCAATTTCTCTCCATACGTTACAGCATCAATTTTCAGCTTTTGGCCCTGTTTCTCTGACAGACATTGATTGTAAAGCAGGAATAATGAAGGACTTGCCTATCCTGTCTTGGCAGAGCTAGGCTGTCGACTTACCTGCTTCCAAGTTTTGTCCTTTTTGGACAGCATTCTGTCTACAGTTGAAGCAAGGGATTTTTCTTGCCAAGAGATAGGCTTCCCACTACTTTAACCATCTCCAATTGGAGATTCTTCGACGCTCCATCACTTCAAAGGTATTTCATTACTTTTCAAGGGACACTGATTTATTTATTACAGAATTCTCTGTGGATCATACTGATTCCAATGGAATGCTCAGTATTTCAATGAAATGAATAAATTTCCTCATACATATATATGTACATATCTATAAATATAAACTCTCCATTTTGAAAACATTCATTCGACAAATTAACCATACTTATCAAAGAATTTCAAACATTCACAGCATAACAGATACTACAAATATGACATTTATAACCAGTGTCATACTTTTTTTCTCCTATAATGTCATTTTACATTTTGTAAAATAATAGAATTGTCATTGTACTTATATCTAACCCAAATTTTTATTACTAACGAATGAATATAGATATTTCATAGTGTTCTCTTTAGACTTAGACTTATACAATACAAGTCTGTTAATGAATCCCAAACTTTTATATTCATTTGGGATTGAGCATATTAAAGTGTGTCAAACTGTTAAAGGTAGCTCAGGAACACAGCACATAGAACTATAAAAGTAGGTGACATTTGGGCTTATAATTTGTTACTTACCTAAAAGACTAATTGTAAATTTTATAGAAAATTAACTTATGTATGCAAATAAAAACAGGCATTGATTCAGAAATAGTTGTCTTTTTAAATTTTTTATTATTGAAATTACAATGAGAAATAGTTTTCCTTCGGAAAGAGCACACTAATTGATTATCCAATATCAAAAAGAAGTAATTGCATTTTAACAGACATTTTTCCCGTTAAAATGAATTTAAGTTTACTTAAATATCCTAATACAAATATTCAACTTTGTATATGAACTATTTATGTTAATAAAAATGGGTCAGGAATGCCTGTAGGAATACATAGATAAAGAAAATGGTGCTGTAGAGTGATCCTATGTTCCAAGAGGCTGAGGAAAACTAAGCAATGGCAATACGTGGTTGAATCCTAATCGAAATGTTGACAAAAGCCAGTCTGTCTCATCATTTATAGAAATCCCACCTGCTTTTAACTACATTAAAATTTTAAGTTGTGTTTCTGCAAACAGGATCATATGTCACATTTCTCCATATGCTTCTTAGCAGGTATATAGAGTTATTAATAGTTGTTTAGACAGACACAGTACTGTGCTATGTTTTATTGTCAAGGGCAAAATCTGGATACTTGTCATGCCTTCTCCATTTAAACACCTTGCCAATACACTTGTTATGAGATGATAGAGTAGAATTAGGTATTCCTCGTTAACTAGAGACATAAAAGTACAATGCATTTCTACAATCATAAGTACTTGGAAATCATTGAGGATAAAACCTCTGCATGAGAGTAATTCAGAAGCAGATGGCACCACACAACTTTCATAGCCCTTCAAATACTTTATTGTGAATAAAATACTTGCTAGAATTGGTAAAACAAAAGTAGATCACAGCTGTTTCAGCAGTACACATTCTTTTAAAAGGATGCTTAAACAGGCTTTAAGTGATGCAGCGTGATTTTGTTTTTTATTCTCATATGTCATTTTATGTCATTATTGGATATAATATGCCCTAATATTCAGCTACCAAATACTGTATCAACAGAGATGATTCATCAAGAAGAATGAGACCAGGCCCTGGGATATTTTCAGGAAATTGGTATTCATTCTGACATGAAAAGAAGTGTAAAGAACAGTGGTGTAATTGAAATTAAAACTAACTGCTGTTATCTAAGATAAAACAAAAACTACTTTTTTTATGAAACTTTTGATTAGATCATTATTAGATTATTTTCTAGAATTTGTAACAATAGTGAATGCTCTGTCTGACCTACAAAACTAAATCTGTTTTATCATAGTCTGCCAGGTAGTTTTCATTCTGTACTCCAGTGATATTTCAAACCTAATTCTAATACAGGGTCATGCGCTACTGATTATATTTGAAGTGCTCTTTTTTCCTGCTTGATACAGGGGTTCATGGAACTAGAAACTATATCTTTTCTCTTTTGTAACGATAGTACCTGGCCCAATGCTAATTGTAAGTTTATCATTAACCAATAAATGAATAACTGATAGAATAAGTAATAAATGGAATGTTATATTAGGTTTCTAATTCAAATATACAAATAAAACTAACCATGAAAACAATAGGATGCATATAAATAGCAAGTCAAGGCTTTATTTTTAATATCAATCTTGCAGAAATGAAGGAAGAGAAAAATTTATTTTTAAAACATATGATATTTAAAAGTCAACAAATTAGATAAAATAGACACAGACATTTTATGTGAATATGGTTTCATGATTTTGACATACACACACACACACACACAGAGGATAGATGTATGGATAGATAGATAGATAGATAGATAGATAGATAGATAGATAGATAGATAGACAGACAGACAGACAGATAGATAGATAGATAGATAGATAGATAGATAGATAGATAGATAGAAAATGAAATACAATAAACTGAACTTCAAAAAATTAGAAACATTTATACATCAAGAGAAAATAACAAAAGAATGAAAGAGCAACTCATGGCATTTGAGAAAATACTTGCACAGCACATTCTTTAAATTTACTTTTTGACATTTTCAGACATGTGTATAATACATTTTAGACTTTCTCAAGCCTTATTATCTGTTTCATTCTACTCCTTTCCCTGAAATTCTTCTTCCTAGCAAATCTCATACCTATTTGAAACTGCAAATTAATTAATAAGTGTAGTTATTAGTAAGTATAAACTGTACAATTAGGCCAGTGGAGGAGCCTGTGGCTTGGCAAAGGAGCAAGTGGCCTGGCCTGAGTGCCTTAACCGGTTGCCTAACTTATCCTGGAAAAAGAGCCCCGGGACCAAGGGTGGCCTACACCACCTGTAACCTAAACTCTGTTAATTAATATAAGTTGTTATATTAGGCTGGTAGAATTACCAGCGGCTTGTTGGGAGATTCACCTGGGCTCAAGGGGAGTTGAGAGTCTGGAAGTCCAATGGCCCAGGACTGCTTGGACTGAGGGCAAATAAGCCGCTGCAGTCTTTTCCCCAATAATTAAATACACCAAGACCTTTCAATGTTTTAATGCTTAGTCCTTAGCTGGGCAGACTCTCAATTAGCTACACTTAAATTAACCCGGATTGCCTAATCCCAAACTGTCATGTGCCTGCGATTACCTTCCAGCATTCTCCAGACATCTGTCTCCTTCTGGGTCTCCCAGTGGAAAGAGAGAGAGTCTCTGTGTATGCCCAGAGTGAGTGTTCTGATCTCAAGAAGTCTCGCCTTCCTATACTCTTTCTACCCAGCTAACTGGCCATAAGTGACTTTTTTTGACATTTTTTTCTTTATTTTTTATTTCTTCAAGTTACATCTCAATTGCAATCCCCTCCCTACTCACCCTTCCAGTCCCATCCTCCCACCCTCTTCCACCTCAACCTACCCATACCCTTCCTTTTTTTTAAGTTTAAGGTATACATTTCCCCCCCCCAACAGCTCCCCCTTTCAGTCCAACAAATGGCTCTTTCTCTTATAATAATAAATACAATACAAAACAACAGAGGAAATTAGACCACAATTATGAAAGTTATATGGCTTAGCAAACAATCCCAATGTCCAGTCTATACATATTTGGCACCTGACTTTAACATTCTACTATCTACCCATCTCCATGAGTTTAAACTTCAGTATCCAACTCAACTTTCATCCTAATGTTCATCACAACTTTAAAAACATCTTCTTAGATCTAGAACACTCTCTTGATTCCTAAACAACTCAAAATTTAACTATGAGACTCTAGCTATCTATTCTTCAACCACCTCAGAGACCTGAGAGGGATAAATATATATGATTATATAGGAAGTGCAGGGCCTACAGCTTCCAAAACTAAGAAATGACATAACAGTGGCTGCCTGGACAATTCTCAATTTCTCTCCATACATTACAGCATCAATTTTCAGCCTTTGGCTGTGTTTCTCTGACAGACATTGATTGCAAAGCAGGAAAAATGAAGGACTAGCCTACCCTGTCTTGGCAGAGCTAGGCTGTCGACTTACCTGCTTCCAAGTTTTGTCCTTTTTGGACAGCATTCTGTCTACAGTTGAAGCAAGGGATTTTTCTTGCCAAGAGATAGGCTTGCCTCTAATTCAATCATCTCCCACTGAAGATTCTTCAATGCTCATCTTCTACTTGGAGTAGAATAGGGGGTGCCGTCAGGAGCTGACATGTCTCGATATCAAAAAAATTTAAAGTTAAGAAAACATCTTTGAATGCCATATTCTGCAGATCTCTTGAGGTTTTTGAAGAGGCCCTATATATCTCTTATATTAGGATAACCAAATGTTGCTTGTCTCTTAGCAACTTGATTTCTGATTAGCATACAAAATAACTATAATAGACTGTCATAGTACCTAACAAAATGACAGACATGCATGACTATTACTTTCCATTTATTAATTATCCTTAACAGTTTATGACAATTAGTAGCAAAAGGCCGAAACTTCACATTTCATTTTTTTTCTTTACCCACTAACCCTCCCATCCCACTTCTCTGCAGTGGAGTGTCCCTATATAACAGTCCCTCACCCCATTTCAGAGGTCAAATGAGGGCCAAGAGCCTCCTCATACACTGGGGGTCTAGGAGGCAGTACCACCCGTGAAAAGTGTCTTATTGCCAGGGGGAGAGAACTAAAAAACAAACAAAAAAATAAACAGACAAACAGATAAAAAATAAAAATAAAAAAATAAAAAGTCTATGTCCATGTTCCCTTTGGTGTGTTGGTTGTAGTATCGATATCCTGTACTATAGAGCTAAAATACTACTATATGTGAATAGATGCCATGTGCATCCTTCTGAGTCTGAGTTAGCTCACTCAGGATGAGCTTCTCTAGTTCCATCCATTTGGCTGCCAATTGCATAATCTCATTGTTCCTGATAGCTGAATAATATTCCAGTGTGTAGATGTACCACAGTTTTTTAATCCATTCTTTGGTTTAGGGACATCTGGGTTGTTTCCACTTTCTAGCTATTACAAATAAGGCTGCTATGAACATAGATGAGGATACTTCCTTATGATTCCGTGAGGAGTCATTTGGGTATATACCAAGAAGTGGTATGGCTGGGTCCTGAGGCAAAGTTATTCCAAGTTTTCTAAGATATCGCCATACTGAACTCTATAGTGGTTGCACAAGCCTGAACTCCCACCAACAGTGGAGGAGGGTTCCCCTTTCTCCACACCCTCGACAGAATGCTGTCATTTGAGCTTTTGATCTTAGTCATTCTGATAGGTGTGAGATGGAATCTCAGAATAATCTTGAGTTGCATTTCTCTGCTGATTAAGTATGTTGAGCATTTCTTCAAGTGTCTCTCAGCCATTAGGGATTCTGCCTTTGTGAATTCTCTATTTCTGGGTCTTCAATTCAATTCCAATGATCTACTGGTCTGTTTTTATACCAATACCATGATGTTTTTACAACTATTGCTCTGTAGTACAGCTTGAAATCTGGGATGGTAATACCTCCAAATGTTTTTTTATTGTACAGGATTGATTTAGCTATTCTGGGCTTTTTGTTGTTCCATGTGAAATTGAGAATAGCTCTTTCCAAGTCTGTAAAAAATTGTGTTGGTGTTTTGATAGGAATTGCATTGAATCTATATATTGCTTTTGGTAGGATAGCCGTTTTTATTATGTTGATCCCACCTATACATGAGCATGGGAGATCTTTCCATCTTCTAAAGGCCTCTTCCATTTCTTTCTTCAAGGTCTTGAAGTTCTTGTTGTACAGGTCCTTTACTTGATTGGTTAGAGTTAACCCCAGGTATTTTATGTTGTTTGTGGCTATTGTGAAGGGGGTTGTTTCCCTTATTTCTTTCTCAGCCCATTTGTTTGTTGTATAAAGAAGGGCTTCTGATTTTTTTGAATTAATTTTGTATCCAGCCACTTTGCTGAAGGTGTTTATCAGCTGTAAGAGTTCTCTGGTGGAATTTTTGGGGTTGCTTATGTATACTATCATATCATCTGCAAATAGGGATAATTTGACTTCTTCGTTTCCAGTTTTTATCCCCTTGATCTCCTTTAGTTGTCTTATTATTCTAGCAAGAACTTCAAGTACTATATTGAAGAGACATGGTGAAAGTGGACATCCTTGTCTTGTCCCTGAGTTTAGATGAAATGCTCCAAGTTTCTCTCCATTTAATTTGATGTTAGCTAATGGCTTGCTATATATTGCCTTTATTATTTCTCAGTACTGTCCTTGCATGTGCGTTCTCTCCAGAACTTTTAGCATGAAGGGGTGTTGGATTTTGTCAAATGCTTTTTCTGCATCTAGCAAGATTATCATGTGTTTTTTTTTTCATCTTGTTTATGGTGAATTACATTGATAGACTTTTGTTTGTTGAACTATCCCTACATTCCTGGGATGAAGCCTACTTGATCATGGTGTATGATACTTTGATGTGTTCTTGAATTCAGTTTGCTAGTATTTTATTAAGTATTTGCGCATCTATGTTCATGAGGGAGATTGATCTGAAGTTCTCCTTCTTTGTTGGGTCTTTGTGTGGTTTAGCAATCAGGGTGACTGTGACCTCATAGAATGAGTTTGGCAATGTTCTTTCTGATTCTATTTGGTGAAAGAGTTTGAAGAGTATTGGTATTAGCTCCTCTTTGAAGGTCCGGTAGAATTCCGTGCTAAAGCTATCTGGCTCTGGGCTTTTTTTTGGTTGGGAGATTTTTAATGACTGTTTCTATTTCCATAGGGGTTATAGGGCTGTTTAATCTGTTAATATGATCTTGATGTAGCTTTGTTAGGTGGAATCTATCAAGAAAATTGTCCCTTTTGCTTAAGTTTTCAAATTTGGTGGAGTATAGATTTTTAAAGTAGGATCCAAATATTCTCTCTATTTCCTCAATGTCTGTTGTTATTTCTCCCTTTTCATTTCTGATTTTGTTGATTTGGGTTTTTTCCCTCTGCATTTTAGTTAATTTGGCTAAGGTTCTGTCTATTTTGTTGATTTTCTTGAAGAACCAACTCTTGGTTTCATTGATTCTTTGTATAGTTCTTTTTGTTTCTAAGTTGTTGATTTCAGCCCTAAGTTTGATGATCTCCTGCCTTCTGCTCCTCTTGGGAGTGTTTGCTTCTTTTTTTTTTTTGTTTCCAATTCACCGAGTTTTGCTGTTAGTTCACTATTATGAGCTGTCACAATTTTCTTTTTGAAGGCACTTAGGGCTATGAACTTACCTCATAGCATAGCTTTCATTGTGTCCCATAGGTTTGGGTATGTTGTGCCTTCATTTTGGTTGGGTTTTAAGAAGTCTTTGATTTCCTTCTTTATTTCTTCCCTGACCCAGTAGTCATCCAGTAAAGAGTTGTTCAATTTCCATGTGTGTGTAGGCTTTCTGTTGATTCTTTTGCTGTTGAAGTCCAGCTTTATTCCATGGTGGTCTTTTAAGATACAAGGGGTTATTTCAATTTTCTTGTATCTGTTGAGGCTATCTTTGTGTCTATTATATGGTCAATTTTGGAGAAGGTTCTGTGAGGTGCTGAGAAGAAGGTGTATTCTTTTGTGTTTGGGTGAAATGTTCTATACATATATGTTAGGTCCATTTGGCTCATGATCTGTTAGACTCACTATTTCTCTGTTTGGTTTCTTCCTTGATGATCTGTCCATTGTTGTCAGTGGGGTGTTGAAGTGTCTACTACTAAAGTGTTGGGATCCATGTGCAATTTAAGTTTTAGAAGCATTTCTTTTACAAATGTAGGTGCCTTTGTATTTGGGGCATAGATGTTCAATATTGAGATGTCCTCTTGATGAATATTTCCTTTAACGAGTATGTAATTCCCTTCTCTGTCTGTTTTTATTAACTTCAATTGGAAGTCTATTTTGTTTGACATTAGGATGGCTACTCCAGCTTGCTTCCTGGCTCCATTTGTTTAGAAGACCTTTTCCCATTCCTTTACTTTGAAATAGTGTCTATCTTCAATAGTGAGATGTGTTTCTTGTATGCAGCAAAAAGATGGGTCTGTAATTCTGTGTCTTTTTATTGGCGAGTTGAGTCCATTAATGTTGATGGATATTAGTGACCAGGGGTGGTTATTTCCTATTTTGGGATAGGTGGTCATTTTGTGCTTCTTTTTGTTTAGTTGCTGTGGAGATTTCTATTTCCTCTGTTTTCTTGGGTGTAGTGATCTTTTCTGGGTTGGAATTTTCCTTCTGGGATCTTCTGTAGGGCTTGGTTTGTTGGTAGATATTGTTTAAATTTGATTTTGTCATGGAATATCTTGTTTTGTCCATCTATGTTGATACAGAGTTTTGCTCTGTAAAGTAGTCTGGCTGGGCTCCTATGTTCTCTCAGGGCTTGTAGTACATCTGTCCAGGCCCTTCTTGCTTTTAAAGTTTCTGAGGAGAAGTCTGGTGTGATTCTGATGGGTCTGCCATTGTATGTGACTTGGCCTTTTTCTCTTACAGCTTTTAATATTCTTTCTTTGTTCTGTACATTTGGAGTTTCAATTATTATGTGGTGAGAGGAGTTTCTTTTCTGATCTAATCTGTTTGTTGCTCTGTAAGCCACTTGGATTTTTTTGGCATCTCTTTCTTTAGGTTTGGGAAGTTTTCTTCTATGATTTTGTTGAAGATATTTCCTGGACATTGGAGTCAGGAGTCTTCTCTTTCCTCTATATCTATAATTCTTAGGTTCTGTCTTTTCATTGAGTCCTTGATTTCTTGGATGTTGTGGGTGAGAGATTTTTTAGCTTTCTCATTTTCTTTGGATGTTGTACTGATTTCTTCCATCAAATCTTCCATGCCTGAGATCCTGTCTTCCATCTCTTGAATCCTATTTTTGGTACTCATATCCATAATTCCTGTTCTCTTCCCTTGATTCTCCATTTCCACTTTTAACTCTTTCTGACTGTGTTCTTTATTGTTTCCATTTCCATTTTCACGTCTTGAATGGTTTTATTCATTTTGTACATTTCCCGCTCCAATTTGCTTGTCTTTGCCTGGAAGTCTTCCATTGCCCCGTCTTTTTCCTGTTCAAGTTGAGCCACCTTGTTTTGGAGTTCTCTAATGGTATTATCCATTGCTTTCGTTTGTGAAGTTGTGGCCTCTTTGATTTCCTTCATAGATTTAAGTTCTTCTTGAAAGGGCTCTATCACTTTCCATAATGTAGAATTGTTATCGTTTTCATGTGCTTCCGCTGTGGTGATGTGGTCCGGGTTGGATGTAAAAGCATGACTTTCTTTTGTTAGAGTCATTACACCCTGATTTCTGTTTTTTCTGGGGCCTTTGGCCATTTGGAAGTGCTTAGCTGTCTGTTCCTGTTGTCTTCTGGGCTTAGATCCAAAGGGGGTGCTTTGGTGTAGCAGTCGAATTGCCTGACTCCACTCCTGTAAGGTTTGTTTTTCTGCCCCACCTGTGAGGTGGAGACCTCACTTATCCAGGTTGTGGAGCTGTATATACTTAAGCTCTGGTTCCCGCCGGAAGGGCCTGTAATAGCAAAAAAGTCTGATTATAATAGTAAAGGCCTCACAGTTTGCCCAGGGTTGGATCCTGTGGTGGGTAAATCCACCTTCACCCCCTGTAGCCTTGCTGCTCCCACAGCCCCGCATATGCGTGTATGGGGCCGGCTCTGGGTCGACCAAGTTCCTGTACACCGCAGTGGATCTCAATCTGCAGCTGGACGTGCACTCTGCAGCTGAGCTGTGCACACTTCCATGGGTTCATGACCCTTTGCCAGATAGCCGAATTGCCTGTGTGGGACCATAAGTGACCTTTATTAACCAATCAAGAGAATGCCTCAGAAGGGGCAGTAACCAGATCTCAGCATTGAATTCAATGTATCAGAAACAATATTAGAGCTTCCCTCAACACCTATTTTCACATCTTTTTATGTGTGACCTAGGCTTCAAGAGGTAGCCTATGTAAGAGTGGGTGGAAGGTTTTCACTGTAGCATAGACAGTTTATCAATGGTTACTGATAAACTAACGAAAATGACAAATCTTCCCTCAGCCACTATTAGCTGTCAATAGTTCCTAAGGGAGGGTGGACCTTTGTGAGCCCTTTCATTCCCACAAACAAGATTTAAAGTTCCAAATCTTGTGTAGTAACCACAGTTACCTTGAGTTTATGAGAACCTCAGCCCTGTGGTGTCTGGAAGACTGTTTCTTAAGCTCCTCCCCATCTTTGGCACAGAAAGTTTTTCTGAGCCTTCTTCTGTAAGATTTCTCAATCTTTGGGGTACAATTTTCAGTTTTAGGGCTGAGCACTTGGCAGTTACTTATCACACTTCAAACAGCTGTCTTTGTTAACTACTCCCCAACGCAAAAAGAAGGTTTTCTAAGAAGGCTGGGAGACTCACTAACCAATAGTTATTGAGATAAATATACAGAAGGCAGTACGATACTATCCCCATTTAGGAAACTAATAGTAGAATATTCTCCCTTAACACTTATGACATCCCCAACCAAAAGTCAGGTTTACAGTACCAGATATGAGTTTTCACCTATAGATTGTCTTTGAATCCAACCAGAAAGCCATTTTGCACCAGTGGGATTGTTTTTTTCAGGTAGGACATCACTGTATCTAACAAGGTTCACAGCTGAGTAATACTGTTAATAACTTTTCTCCACCATCCTGCAAAGCACTTTCCAGAACTATAAAAGCCAGAAGAAAGGAGGCTTCCATGTCAGTAGAAACTTGAGAGTTTTATATCATGTGATTAAAGTGTGTGGTGTCTTTGACAATAGGATTTTACCAAAAAACAAAAATTGCTACTGAAAAGAAATATAATTTCATGGAGAAGGTACTATAAGTCTTATTTTGTTATCGAGATATTAATGCTAATAATTTTATAAATATTCGTATGCTTCATTATGGCTCATATTTGGGAACCTCATTTTAATGCATCTCCAAAGGACAAGTTTTGTGAAAATGAGATATAATTGTTAGAGGACAGAGTTTTAAGATATAGCATTTGTTCAAGAACACAAAATCAATAAGATTCATTGAAAACTCCTCAAATATGCATCATAGAAGGAATAACAAAGCCAATAGAGCAGGTGAGCTAGTCAAAGAAAGCAGAAAACCAAGCAAATTGTGTGGTTCCTTCTACTCATGTAAATGACAAGGAACTACAGTACAAATAAAAACAAAGATGTCTACAACTTTGCCGTTTACAAAGACTTGGAAATTGTATAATTGTATGACATCTAACATCTAATTTGTAGTAAGAAAATATATTTTAGGCTTCAAATTACCATAAAGTTCTGCTTTATCAAGGTCATATAATATCGAAAATACATAAATAAAGCATCAGTACTCTGTAGAGAGGAGTCATCTGAGCAATTATTTCATTTAATGTTATACCTGAAATATAGTATGTTGAAGAATGCATTCTAAAACTGACAGATGAATTGTTTAGCTTAGGGACAAAATAAACATTAAATGATTCATTCAGTGTGCTCCTTATGATGTCAGAAACAAGAGGCAAAGCTATCCTCTCAGACATTTGGAAATTTTTTATTCTTCTGGTTTAAATTAATTGGTTTGGAGAGTACAGACTATTTAAAGGGTGTGTATAGTCCTTGCATTCACTCCTTTCTTCTAGGAGTTAGAAATTCTAGAAATTCCTAACTTACAATTCTTCTTTGATTTGGAATGCTTTCAGATTATAGAACCTGAAATTTGATTGACGGGTACCTTACTGGCCTCCCAGCTTTGAGCTTGCCAGTTTCCCCTGCCAACATACTTTCTTTAGCCACTGTTCTCATACCTTGTCTGCTCGAACTTCCTCTTTCCTCTCTTCTGCAGAGCCCTTCTGAAGCAGTCTGTTTGGACATACCATGTGTTCAAACCCTTCCTATGCTTCAAATTCCAGATCCATTTTTTCTTTCTCAGAGAGGTCACTACTAACTCCAGGGTTTTCCAGTGAAGCCTTTGTGCTCATCCACTAACATACCTTCCTCCATTGCACAAGACTTCGTCTGTAATTAAATTTAACTTTTAAAATAAATTACTACTTTTGTCCCCCAGAAGTGACACTGCATATAAGATAAATCTGTACCTACCTGGTTCATGTCTTTCTTGGTTACTGACCAGAACTTTGCAGATTTCACCTTGGATTTTCCTTTAATATTTACTGATAAATATACCAAACAAATCAGTAATTATGATGCATTTGTTCCTAGAAATCTATGAGTTATTTAAGCTAGTCAATGGATTTTTCTTAAGTGTAAAAATATTTAGAATGAGCAAAAAACATGCTATAAAAACATAATTTTAAATAAAAAGTGGAATGAAGACTAGAGAAGATATTAGTCCTTGGGGACCGGAATATTATTAACTATGACTTTTATGATTACAGTTTGAAACCTCTGTGGTAAGAATGGCGAAGAAAATGACCCTCAGCATATGTGATGAGCACAAGAATGACAAATAATGACACAAATAGCAAACATAGGGACAAGTTATAGAATACGCCAACATGAGGAACAGGAAAATATACTGTATGCGCTTTAATTTCCCCCTATGGGTTTCAGCTTTTTTTTTTCTTTTCTTCTTCTTCTTCCTTTTTTTTTTTTTTTTTCCTCCATAAGACCTTATCTCTTTTTATTGTCTTGGATCCAACACTTTAGCAATCTGGAAGAAATTCACTACAAGCTGGGGGGAGCACTGAGAGCTTTCCTTTGAGGAGCGTATTCACTTCTAATCCTTTCAACATTTCACTTTTCTCTTTAGAAGAGAAGCACTTTAGATTTAGCCTATTTAGAGCTGTGGGTTTAAATTGACTTTCAAGGTAGCAACATCATGTGGTGATTATTACTCTTATTCTGTGGTGGAAAAGCAACTTGTTAATTAAATTAACTGCCCTTCTCATCCTCTTTTCATAGATCTGCTAATGGACATTGATGGTTTACAATAGTCTACCTGATAGCATAGTGTCTAGTATAATGACACTCACTCTTTAAAGACAGTAGCAATGGTGCACAGATGAGACAAGGACTAAGTGGGAATGCTAAGAACAGGGACAATTATACCATGGAAATCAGAGAGAGTTAGCCTGCACTATACTGTTTTGTTTTGTTTTTTAAAAAGTAATTTTTTTTCTAGGTGAACTGTTCTTGACTATTTGACTAACTCTAGTTGACATATGTAACTTGTTCTACTTAGAGTGATCTTTAAAGGTCAGGCTTAAAAGCACTGGTGAAACCTTTACCGATTTAATTTTCCAGGATGGTTAAGGAAGGAACATAAAGTCTGTACTGCACTTTACATTTCTTATGAAGACACAGTTTCAATGTTCCCCTGCCTTCTCCCAAACAAAAGAATGCTTCACTATTGCTTCTTCTCAGCTGGAAAACATCACACAACATGGATATCCTGGGAACATGGAAAAAGAATGTGAAAATACTGGATTTTTAAAAGTCCAACCTCCAAGAGATAGACTTGAATTTTCTTAGAAGCTGAGTTAGTATATTACATTGACTTTTTTTGAGGCAATTCTGTTCTTCAAAATTCACAGCTTGTCATTCTTTTCCAAAAGAATGTACATTATCCACACTTGGTTGCATGCTGTAGTCATGATCCCTGGGTTTAAAAGTGAGTAAATATGTATGGCTTTACCCAGTTATTTATAGCTGTCAACTCCTACTACGTATTGTACGTGTCTGCACTGGGATCATTCCTGACAAAGAATGATCTCTTTCTTCTGTTGCAGGAAGACATTGTCCTGTGTCATGCTTTATGATACAGCCTGGCTTCCAGATTAGGAGCGCCTCCTTACAAATTTGCTTCCACAATCCATGTGATCTCATTAGAATTATGTGAGTTAATATGAAGTACTTGCCACATGAGCTGACACAGAATGAGAATCCAATATAAATTTTTCCATAAATCAGAATATGTATGTATGTGCACACCCCAATATGAACACTGCATTCTTTGGCCAAAAAAAAAAAAAGAAAAAGAAAAAGAAAAAGAACTTTTAAAATCTATTTTCAAGGGTTTGCTTATGTTTGACCTAGAAAAAATTTAAAGACTCCTTGTTACTTGTAGATCCTGTGTTTACAAATTCAATCGCTTGTTAATATTTATTTGTGACAGCAAAATCAGCTGAACTTTCACATTTTTTCACATTCTTTATTAAAATGCACAGAGTGGAAAATATTTGACTTTCTTGACACTTACATTTCCAGCTGAGGTTAAAAAGGAGACAAACTACCACCTATTTTAGCTCATACTTTAAATGAACATATGTCTCTAGGTGACATGCTTTTAGCACTACGTGCTTTTCTCCACATGATTTTTACTAGGAATCCTGTGGTTTCCACGTTCCCCAAGCACAGCCTGATTTGTTGGCCAATGTTTCTAAGAACAAGAAGGTTGTGATATTCCTTATAGATAAAATACATTGTTAAACATCATTTAAGTTTATATTGTAGAGCTATCTATTCAATACAGTATCTTCAAGTCAAAACACTCATAAAATAAGGAACATACTGATCAGTCAGCAAAATGCTGTGACCCTCTAGAGACTCACTGCAGCACAACCCCATTTTTCCTTGGAGCAAATGTTCAGTGTTAATAGATGTGGGGAGCCACAACCCTAAGATGGCACCTGGCTTAATGCCAGAAAGCTCAAGCTTAGCTGTAAACAAGCCTTACTTGGTAGCAGCTGCCTAGCCCGGTGTGCTTCCTCCTTTTGTGAGCCTATCTTGGATCGCTAGGTGGCGTGATCTGATTGGGTTTGAGTAGGCATATAAGGGCTTGGGGGAAGAGACAAGCAGAGACACAAGCAGACACAAGCAGAGACACAAGCAGAGAAGCAGATGTACAAGGTTCCTGAATAAACTGCTTGAAGAAGAATCATGGTTGTGTCTTTTCTGCTGGTCAGGGGGACGCGACACATAGATGCTTTGTCAATAGCATTCTATAGGATATAAATATCACAAATAGCTTGTAGATACGGGAAGTTATGTTTTTAAATGATTAAATTATTTAATGTTCTTTTAAGAAGGAAAGAATAAATATTTAGAAAAATAGCTTAAAATATAAATGAGAACAGTTTTATTTATTGCATATGTCATTCAGAGAATGACAGTGACAAGTCAAAAGACAGTACACCTCTCCCCTAAATGAAATCAAAGAATTCACGTAAAAATTCTTACCAAAACCATCCGAATAAAAAAAAAATCACAAGGAAAAAAATAAAAACTAGACAGTTGAAATTAAAGATTACTTGGAAGTGAAGCAGAGATCAGTCTCTGAGGAATATTAAATCTTGAATGGAACTGGATGGTGCAGATGAAAATTTAAATGAATGCTTTGGTGGTTTGAATGATAATTACGCCTTTATTGGTCACTGTACTATTACTGTGAAGACATACCTTGACAAAGACAATTCTTATAAAAGAAATCATTTAATTGGGGCCCTGCTTATAGTTTTAGAGATTATTACATTATTATCATAAGTGGGAGAATGGCAGCACACAGGCAAACATGGTGCCGGAGAAGCAACTGTGAGTTCTACTGATCTGTGGGCAAAGAGAGAGATATTGGGCCTACATTGGCTTTTGGAATCTCAAAGCCCACCCCTATTGCCACACTTCTTCCAACAAGGCCACACTTACTCAACAAGGCTACTCAAGAATGCTAATCCTATCATAGAGTTCCACTCCTTGCTGATTAAACATTCAACTATATGACTATATGGAAGCCATTCTTATTTAAATCACTGTAGCCCCATTAGGCTCCATGTGTGTGAATTCTTTGCTCCAAGTTTGTAGAACTGTTTAGGATAGATTAGGAGATGTGGTCTTGTTAGTGAGTGTATGTTATTGAGGGTGAGCTTTGACGTTCCAAAAGTCCAACCATTCCAGCATTCCAGTTAGTGTTTCTCTCTCTCTCTCATCTATCTATCTCTATCTTTATCTCTATCTCTCTTTCCTTCTCTCTCCCCCTGTCCCTCCTTCTCTCTTTGTTTCCTGCGTATGGACCAGAAGCTAGATCTCAGCCTCTGTTCCAGTGCCATGCCTGCCTGCCACCTGCTTCCCACCATGATGGTCATAGACTCCACTAACTCCTGATCTATCATCCCAAAATTAAATGTTTCAATTTAGAAGTTGCCTTTCTCACAGTGCTCTTCAAGTCACATCAGGACAAAAAGCATCCTCTTGCACTGAGGCCAGACAAGGCAGCCCAGCTAAGGTAAAGTGATCCACAAACAGGCAACAGAGTCTGTGCCAGAGACAGAACCCTGTCCACTTGCTAGGGGAGCTGCATGAAGACCACACTGCCTATCAGCTACATATGTGTAGTGTGTCTATTCCAGGCCATACATGCTATTTGATTGGTGCTTCAGTATCTGTAAGCCCCCAGGGGCTCAAGTTAGTTGATTCTGTTGGTCTTCTTGTGGAGTTCTTGTCCCCTCCAGATCTCTCTATTCCTCCTCCCACTCTTCTACAAGACTCCCGGAGCTCCACCTCTTGTTTGTCTGTGTGTCTCAGCATCTGTTTCGATCCACTGCTGGGTGGGTCCTTTCAGAGGATAGCTATGCTATTCTCCTGTCTGCAACCATGGCAGAGTATCACTTATAGTGTCAGGAATTAGTTCCTACCTGTGGGGTGAGTCTCAAGTTGTGTCAGTCATTGATTGGTCATTCTCTTAATCACTGCTCCATCATTATTCCTGTACACCTTGTATGCAGGGTAAAATATGGGTAAAAGGTTTTGTGGGTGGTTTGGTGTCCTTCCACTGGAAGTATTGACAGGCTGTAAGGTGATCGCTTCCATTTCTGTTCTCCATTCCTAGGAGTCTCTACTAGGGTCACTTCCATATCCTCCTAGGAGCATACCCTTGCATGGGTCTCCCCATTGTTTCAAAGATGCCTCTCATTTGTTTTCCTTTTCTTTCCCAGTCCTCTCACATCTCTCCCTGCTCTGAACAATTGATCCCCACACTTGTACCCTTCCCCATTCCCTCGCCCACTCAGTTCCTTCTCAACATTCATTTCCATGGTCGATTTTACTTCCCTTCTGAGTGAGATTCAAGCAAAATCCTTTGGACTCTCCTTGTTACTTAGCTTTTTTGGGTCTGGATTGTAGGATGATTATCCTGTGCTATGTGGTTAATATCCACTTATAAGTGAGTACATACCATGTGTATCTTTCTGGATCTGGGTCACCTCACTCAGTATGATATTTTCTAGTTCTATCAGTTGGCCTGTAAATTGTATGATTTCCTTGTTTTTAATATCTGAGTAGTATTCCATTATGTAAATGTACCACAGTTTCATTATCCGTTCTTTGGTTGAGGGCCATCTGAGTTGTTTACATTTTTGATTATTATCAATAAAGCTGATATGAACATAGTTGAGCCTGTGTCCTTGTGGTTTTGTGAAGCATCTTTTGGGTATATGCCCAGGAGTCTTGGGTCTTAGGGTAGAACTTGTAGAAATAATTAGTTAAATTGTTTAACTGTATTTAGATTATTGTTAATTTGTTTGGCAGCTGTTAATCTTTAAGCAGCCATTAAAAATGAGCACACAAGACACCATGTGGATTTTAATAAGCCTTGCCCTGAGTTGTGCAATCCTAGCCCATCTAAGCTAGCTCATAATTCTATTACCCAAATATGACCCCATACATACATACATCCCCTTGGACTGCCATTCTCCACGCTATGCCGATGGTCCTGGTCATGTGGAATGAGGTTCTTTTTTCTAACCCATGGTGTGTGCCTCCTTCTTCCTGCTCCTGGCTGGAATGCTTCTTCCTCTGTCTAAAGCGCAGGCTTCCTGCTCTAATCTCAGGAAGTCCCGCCTTTCTCTGTCTTTGCCTAATCTCAGGACTCGGTATTTTATTTAACCAATCAGAGTCAATATAAGTTACAGACAGCAAACAGGACCAATTAATTAACATTTAGAATGCTTAACACTACCCCAACAATTCCCTCCTTTTGTCTAAAAAAAAAAAAAAAAGACTAAATTTTTTAACTCATATAGTAAAAACAATAAGAACAAATATGAAACAATCAAGAAAACCATATATAAAAGTTATACACATAATATTCAGCCTATTTGTAGCAGACAATCTTGAAGAAGAAAAAAAATCATCTATCTATCTTGCTGTGTCTAAAGTTCTGAACCTAAATAATTTCTATCATATCCCATATTTATAAACCTAAAGGTTTTATTTAGACTTGAAAATATCCTTTTAAATCCTAAACAACTCAAGTTCAATTGAAATCTTATAACTAGTATGCCTTCAACCCCATCAAAGACATAAGAAGGGATAAAGTTATTATTTGAGTGAGTAGGAAGCACAGAAGAACAGCTTCCAAAAAGAGAAATGACAGTTTGTTGCCTAGACAGTCTCAAATATCTCTCCATACCATTGGAGCATCATCTTCAGCCTCCTGGCCAAGCATTTTTCACAGAATAAATTGTGCAGCAGGAAATAAGGAATTCCTATTCTGTCTCTCCAGAATCAGGACATCGATTTACCTGCATTTAAGCTCTGGTCCATCTTTGGACTATATGTAGTCTGTGGAGAGAGCAGGGCATTTTTGCCCAATAGGAATTATATCCTGATGGGAGATTTCTTTTTGGAGAATTATCTCCTGATGGGAGATTTCTTTTTGATGCTCATTGTCTTCTTCCAAGTCAAATGGGAACTGTCAGGAGCTGACTGTCTTAAGTCAAACAATTCTTAAAATAATAAACACATCTTTAAATGCCATTTTCTGTATGCCTCTGAGGGTTTTGAAGACATCTACTATTTTATTTATAAATCTATCTATCATCTATCTATCTATCTATCTATCTATCTATCTATCTATCTATCTATCTTTGAACAAGCAAAGTGTATATTTTTACCATTTACTCTCTGTTTAACCTATTAAGTCTATCTGGGATAAATTAAGACTAGAATTTGACATCACCAGAAGCTCAACTGGCCAGTTGACTTGTATTATACAGACTCCTAAATAGATTGCAATAAGCAACCCATAAAAGGATTGGAAGTATACCTATATTTTTATATGAGTTGTATAGGCACAATACCTTATATAAGAGTTGAAATTTACTTATTATGTGTCAAAATATAAAATTCTATACTAATGAATCAAGCTTAATCTTATTTTTGTATCAATATACAAAATTCTATACCAATGTCTCAAAAGATAACCTTATTTAAAGAATAGCAATAGTTTTGAGTTTCAGAGCAGATTCAATAATCTATCCTCATATCTTATCATTTCTAGTCTTTTCTTTTTCTTTTCAAGTCTTTTCTTTTCCCCCTATATAAGAGAGAAAGAAGGATAGAGAACGAAAAAGAGATCTCCAAGTCTAACTTTCTATACCTTGCTTAACAAGACCATGTAACAATTTGTAATCATTCCACCTAAACATCCATCATCCATTCCACTTTTTGGGAATGGGACGTTGCTCTCTTAAAACTTCTTCTTGCTGACTTGGGATGCAGAAAACCTGTTTAGGGGCTCAAATAAAATGAAAAAGAAATGGGTAAGCAAGTAAATTGTAACATCTGTTGTCCAGTCTCTATGTGCTCAGCAATTTGAATGTCCTGAGCAGTTTGTAGTCTGAAGCTGGACTTTGGTAGGAAAGTTCAGGGCTTTATTGAAGTCCTGTCTGGAACAGTCTTTAAGGCTGGGCCATCTCAGCAAGCTGTTTGAAGTTGTTCTGAATGCAGATTTTTTTTGAGGGAACAGCTATTGAGGCAGTCTATGAGGCTGGATCATTTGGGCTACTTGTCTTGTCTTCTTTGGACTCAGGTCCTGTTGTTCGGAAAATATATAATTTCTCACAAATAACACATAGTTCTGCAATTACCAAAATGCCTTGGATGTGCAAGATGCACAAATCAATTACGGAATATTTTTCTGTTCTTTGTTTGAACAGAAGAAAAACATTTGTAAGTCTCCATTCATGCCATATAAAAACATGGCATATAATAGTATTACATATATATGCTATATATAATCTATTTTAAATTGAAAATACAGCATAAGACTGTATGGAGTTTAAGTATTCTCCTTTATAGTTGACATAAATTTATGAATTGATTAAAACAGGTTTATTCTGTGTTGTTCTGGCTTTTTGTAGATTAGGTTGGCCTCAAACTCAAAAGGAACCAATCTGTCTCTGTCTTTGTCTCCCATGTTTTGGGATCAAAGTTATGCATTTATATATGTTTTCTTTCCTTTTCTCCTTTCTTTGGAGATTTAAGTTCTATGTGGATAATTATATCCTTATTGAGACACGGTTTCTCTTTGTAGCTTGGGCTGTCTTGATTTGCTCTGTAGAGCTCTGTAGATTAGATTGGCCTCAAACACACAAGGAACCTGCTTTTTCCTTGTCTCCCAAGTTTTGAGATCAAGGTATGAATTTAAATAATTGAATTACCCTTATTAAATAATAGCATTACCTAAACCATTTGTATTAGTTTGAGTTCCAATTCACTCATGGAAACTCCATTCTTAAGGAGATTGGTGTAGAATAGCATGATGTGCTATTTTATGTTAGCTTTTCTTAACTGTTGGCTGTGGGAGGCATGCTGTTTGCATGTTCTTCCCTAGCCTGTCTGTGGGTCCTTACATTGATTAACAGAACATATTTATTTCTCTCTCTTTCCTTTATTTATTTATTTTTTCAGAGACAGGATTTCTCTGTGTATCCTTGTCCTGGACTCACTTTGTAGACCAGGCTGGCCTTGAACTCATAAAGATTAGCGTGCCTCTGCCTCCCATGTGCTGGGAGTAAAGGTATGCACCACCATACCCAGTGATTAACATACCTCTTTTAGAGGCAAAATGCCTCTTGAAACCAGTTCTCCAGTGGGAGCCCCATAACTAAGAAGACTGGCTTGTAACTTCTTTCTCTTTATGTAAAATTAAGATTATGTGTATTTATCCATTACATCAGTAAGGATATTATTATACTTAACATCTAGAAAAAATGTGTCATTTATAAATTCTAGACTGTCTTTAGTAAGCAGCTTTATTTCCTCAGCAGAGTTCCTGCCCTGCCTTCATTGTTTAAACCAGGCTGGTCTAGAATCCAGAGATCTGACTGTTACTTCCTCTAGTGTGATAGGATTAAGGGACTAAAGGCATGTGCCAGTACCACCCTGCTCAAATATTTCATTTAAATCCCAGATATTAGTATCTCTGTAACCTTGAGAGCAACTTTGAACTGTAGTGACAATTCGAAATCTGCCCAAAATCTTCAAAAATCACTTATGTTTTAGTCATGCCAAAGCAGAAAAATATCCTTTCTACCTCCCGATATAGGAAAATCAAAGACATCTAAACAAAAATCAAGCAAAGAAACAACATTCCAAAAGCATTACCATGTGCAACCATGCCATCCCATGCTGCAATTAAAGTTTTGTTCATTATTCCTTGGAATCTAGTTTTGGCTGCATTTCACTGGCAGGCCAATACCAAAAACTCCTGACAGGCACCTAGTACACAGGGAGCTTAGCTCCAGCTGCCATCATTTTTTTCTTATTTATCAGGAAAGGCCTCCCTCCTTCCTTCATTATCATTGTTGGCAATTTAGCATTCCATCTGTAAATTCTTTCCTTTAAGACTATCCTAGTCTGAACTTTCTCAAAAAAGATACCCAGAACCACAATTGTCAGGGTAAAAATCATTTGCATGCTAAGAGGAACAAACTCAATTGTAATCCAAAAGTATTGGGGCATTATGAATTCCTCCATTTTTATCTAGGCCATTAATTCTGCTTTCAAGCTCTGTTTAGAAGGCTGCCAGTTTTTTAGTATGTAAGGAAAGCTAAGCTTTAGTTCTCCAACTTTGCTGCAAGGCAACAGCTTTTGTTAAGCTAGCCGCACCATTGAAATGCATTTGAGTTCGGTTCCCTTTCTTGGGCTAGGAAACCGGCTTTCACTAAGGCCTTCTCACACTTGTAAGCATGGATTCTAATGCCATAGTTGGATGCCATTTGTAAAAAAACATATATGGCTAATTAAACTATTAAACCAGTATTTATATTATTGTTAAGTAATTTGCTGCTGTTAATCTTTAAGCAGCCATTATAAATGAGCACACAAGACACCATGTGGATTTTAACAAGCCTTACCCTGAGTTGTGCAATCCTAGCCCATCTAAGCTAGCTCATAATTCTATTACCCAAATATGAGCCCATATATACATACATCCCCTTGGACTGCCATTCTCCACGCTATGCCGATGGTCCTGATCATGTGGAATGAGGTTCTTTTTTCTAACCCATGGTGTGTGCCTCCTTCTTCCTGCTCCTGGCTGGAATGCTTCTTCCTCTGTCTAAAGCGCAGGCTTCCTGCTCTAATCTCAGGAAGTCCCGCCTTTCTCTGTCTTTGCCTAATCTCAGGACTCGGCATTTTATTTAACCAATCAGAGTCAATATAAGTTACAGACAGCAAACAGGACCAATTAATTAACATTTGGACTGCTTAACACTACCCCAACAAGAACTATTCTCCAATATCTTTATGAGGGTGTTTAGTGCTATGAACTCCCATCTTAGTACTGTTTTCAATGTGTCCCATGAGTTTATGTATGTTGTACTTTCATTTTCATTGAATTTTAGGATGCTTTTAATTTATTTTTTTGTTTCTTCCCTGACCCAGTGGTCATTGAATAGAGATGTTCAGTTTCCATGAGTGTGTAGACTTTCTGTTGTTTCTGCTGTTGTTGAAGTCCAGCTTTAATCTATAGTGATCTGATAAAATACAAGGGATTATTTCAATTTCCTTGTATTGATTGAGGCTTGCTTTGTGACTGACTATATGGTCAATTTTGAAGAAGGTTCTGCTAGATGTTTAGAAGGTATAATCTTTTGTGTTTAAGTGAAAAGTTCTGTGGCTATCTATTAGATTAATTTGATTTATGATATCTGTTAGTTTCATAATTTCTCTGTTTAGTTTCTGTCTCAATGACCTGTCTATTGTTAACAAACAGTAGGGTGTTGAGTTCTCCCGCTGTTAATGTATGGAGGCCAATGTATGGTTTAAGCTTTAGTAATGTATCTTTTACAAATGTAAATTCCCTTGTATTTGGGACATAGCTGTTCAGAATTGAAATGTTATCATGGTGGATTTTTCCTTTGATGTGTATGAAGTGTCCTTCCTTATCTCTTTTGATTGGTTTAGGTTGAAATCTGTCTTATTAGACATTAGAATGGCTTCTCCAACTTGCTTCTTGGATCCATTTGCATGTAAAACCTTTTTTTCAGCCTTTTGCTCTGAGGTAATGTCTATTTTTGTTACTGAGGTATGTTTCCTGTGTGCAGCAGAATGATGGGTACTATTTATGAATCCATTCTGTTACCTTGTGTCTTTTTATTGGGGAATTGAGTCCACTAATGTTGAGAGATATGAATGACAATAATTGTTAGTTCCTGGTTTTTTATGTTGGTAGTGGTAGTTTGCATATATGTGCTTCTCTTCTTTTCATTTTGCTGCAGAGGAGTTATCTATTTCCTGTGATTTATTGGGTGTCTTTAACCTCATTTGGATAGAGTTTTCCTTCAACTATCTTCTGTACAGCTGGAATTGTCCCAAGATATTGTTTAAATTTGGTTTTGTTATGGAATATCTTGTTTTCTCCATCTATGGTGGTTGAAAGTTTTCCTAGATATAGTATTCTAGGCTAACATTTGTGATTGCTTTATGGCTGTATGACCTCTTCCCAGGCCTTTCTTAATTTTAAAGTCTCTGTTGAGAAGTCAGGTGTAACTCTAATAGTCTGCCTTTATATGTTACTTGGCCCTTATTTCTTGCAGCTTTTGCTCTTCTTTGCTCTGTATATTTAGTGTTCTGATTATTATGTGGCAGGAAGATTTTCTTTTTTTGTTTAGTCTATTTGGTGTTCTTTAAGCTTCTTGCACATTTATAGGCCTCTCTTTCTTTTGTTCTATATTCATACAACTCATGAACTCATTCATGTTTTAGAACTAGGACCCCAATATTCATTTGTTGAATACATCATGAGATTTACTAACTGAATCCAATGTTAAAACTCTCCCTAATTCAGTTCCTTGGCTTGTCATTGTTCTGTTGTACTGATACTACTATATATGGTTCCTCTTGTTCTGCATTTACAGGGCCATTGTGAAGTCAAGTCATAATTTCTATCTGTGATCACTGACAATTCACAACACAGTAAAGAACAAAATAATAAGTATCCATAATGAAACAAATTTTGTACATTAGCAAGAAGAGTCTTACTATGAGAACAATTCAACACACATAGCTATTTGTCAAAAATATGTATATTTGAAGTTGTAAAAATAGTCTAAGCTTTCTGGTGAACCTTAAATAAGTCTAAATCAAATACTGAATCTAATCATCCTTCCAACTGAAAGAAAAGCTCCTGACCCAAGAATCACAGAGCATGTAGTTGAAATACATGTAGTGAAAGCAGTATTGAAAACAATGCCTCTCTAAATGACACCCAGTTATAAAATTCCAAAGGCTGTGGCACACAAATCTCTAAATTATATATTCTTCAAAAAACTCCAAGGTTATTAAGCTTTCCAATAAGTCAGTCTTCAATAATTTCTAATAAGATCTAATCATTGCTGTAATTTCATGTGTAGTTGTTTAAAACTCACAGTGTAAAATTGCATGAAGATTTTAAAAATAGAAATAGAGCTGAAAATACCATGCAAAAAATGTGATCTTTATCTTAAAGTCAAAATGAGATTTAGTCATTTTATTACGCAACCATTTTACATTTCTTGATTCCTTCTGGCTTTATACACATACATTTATTTATTGTATTATACAATTCTTCATGATAAAAGTTTTGGAGAAAGTATTGATATAATGAATATACCTAAACATAGCAAAAGCAATTTACAACCAGTGTAGAGCCAACATCAAATTAAATGGAGAGAAACTCAAAGCATTTCACTAATCTCAGGAACAAGAAAGGGCTTCTACTCTCTCCATAACTATTCAATTAAGTATGTGAACATTCTTTAAAATACATCAAAAAGAAAATAAAGGAAAGGATGGATATTTTCATTACATCTGGCATTTCTACAACAAATGAAAAATTTATTGAGTTGGTAATATGCTTATTTCTTGAGAACTTTATGAACATTTGCATGCTGTTCCCTTCATTAATTTACTTAGTAGTCACAAATTGTACTCTATAGGAGATGTACACATTCTGAAGTGGGGGGGGGGGTGAAATGGTTATCAGACACAAAAGGAAAACTGTGAAGTTCTAATATACCATCTCACTGAATATTTACAAATAGTCTCCAGGGTTTTGGTTGCCCAGATGAGCCTCAATGAGTGCAGAAAATCTAGGATGAGGATGTACTCTATCACCCAGAATTCCTGCCAGTTTGTCACAAGATTTTATCTCCTATCATTAAATACATTTTAGATTACTATGATTTCTTTATGACCTTCGAGAGACAGATACAAAGCTAGAAGATGTTATATGACTTAGATGTGCAATGAGCCCTAAAATTTTATGACAATTTACCTACTACCATTTTAATTTATTTCAGTTAGGAAACATCAGAAATCATCATAATTACCAATGGACTGTGTTGGATAGATTAAATGAGATAATATATTTTTAAATACTCAATATAGTTCACGCAGCACATAGAATCTTATGATAACCAAGTTAATGCTGGTGCTGCCAAAGTGCTGAGCAATGAATGAAGTTTGTCTATTTTTTTCATTGATCGTTCACACTAATTTCATGGAGGTATTAAGCTCACACACAAATGAAAGAACATTATTACAATTGTCCTTGTATTTTGATTCCTTACTTGTTTATTCATTCTTTATATATCAATGTTTGCATACATAGTAGTTCACAAGTGATGAACTTACACTAAGTTCATAATGTACTTGTACATTATGTGTTCATGCTCTGCTGTGCACCGAGAGCATTCAAACTGCTCTGATATATCTCTGTTCTCCTTCTCTCCATACCCTAATAATAATTTCTTAAGATATCTAATTAATTGTTTAGTTTTCAGTAAATATAATTGAAACACTTGGTTTGGCTAATCTATTTCTTTTGATATGTACAGTTGCACATAGCTGTTGATTTGATGAGAAATGCACTTGATAGACAAGTGTTTGACCTGGTGGCTCCCTTTTGATGCATTGTTTGGGGAGGTTAGAGAACCTAGGAGGTGAAGCCTAACTAAAGAACATCACTTAGACACTGGCTTTCAGATTATTCATCCTTTCCATACTTCTAGTTTCCTTTCTCTGCTTCATGCTTCAAGTTGAAGATACAGTCTCTCAACTTCCTGCTCAGACAGCCTGTTGAACTACCTCACCAACCTTGTGGATACTCCTTCTGAAAACAGAAGTCCAAATAAACTCTCCTACATAGAACAAAAGAAAATTAATTCTGTTCTGAATGATAAACAGGATTTCACCTGGAGAAGCCGAAGGCATTTTGCAGGACAATAAAGAATACATATAGACTGAGAGGAAGACTTTCAACATTCCATGTCTGCCCAGAAACACTTTTTAAGCCTTGTGAAGGGAAAGAGTAGGAATTGAGTTTTACTTTTTTCTGAAGTTAGAGAAAACACTCAGAAACTCCTGACACTGGGCAACCTATCTTCAAGTTTGTGTTTTCAGGTAGATGGAAAATAATCTAATCAATCTACTGTTTTGTTGACATATTGGTAACATCATGACTCTACCATGGTGTCTGTGCTGTAGATATTTTCTGAATACTATCAGGGAGCTCAATAAAAGACAGCAATATGCACTATCCCAACTCCTTGTGTTTTCCTGTTATCCCTGCTTAGTCTTCACTACATTGTCATTTTCCTTGTAATAGGTTACCTAGTTTCGAACTTATCCATTATTAATTTAAAATATTTTCAGTGCTTTCCAAACTCCAATTCCAACACTCTCTCTCTCTCTCTCTCTCTCTCTCTCTCTCTCTATATATATATATATATATATATTCCTATCTTTGTTAATCCTTCCTTCCCTAAAGAGTGCTTATATTATTATAATTTACCCTCAATTTTCAACATCACTTTAGAATTTTAAATATTAGAATTAGAAAGACAAATAAAAGTATAAAACCATCCTAATTAAGAAATAATCAAGTAAGTGGCACTGGAATTGAAGTGTAAATGACTCTTGGCTAGAAGCCATCCCTGAACAGCTGAGAGCTCATCACATACTGGTGGCCACCTTCTCACCAAGAGCAATTCTGCTCACCCTGAAGATGCCCTTGGAATTTCACAGCTAGTTTTTGAGCCCCAAAGGACTATTCAGTGCCATTCCTCTTTCAGCTTGTCTTGAGATTTAAAATTCTATTTATAAAGATTGAAGATCTGATAAGTATCAGCTCCTCTTGGTTTTTTGTTGTTGTTGTTTCTTTTTTTTGTTTGTTTGTTTATTTTACTAACTTGAGAATGTGTTAGATAAACAGTGTCATTGTGAAGTCTTTGGCAGTGTAAACTAAACGAGTACTTCCTGCGTACGCACACCATTCTGTAGTAGAGCATTAGAGGGAAGAGAGACATTTTCCTGGACAATATATAAATAGAAGTACTTCAAAGTCATTTAATAAATTTGATAAATATGGATTATGGATGCAATTAGAGACTACCAAGGTTATGAAAATTTGTGAAGATAATTTCTATATATCTGTTTGAGGACAGATGTGTCAGGAGCTTAATGCTCTTGAGGCTACTTCTTCCGTGTTCATCTTTTATTCTTTCTGCTTGAACATTACAGACTAGACCCTTCACATACAGTGTTCAAGCATTGTCAAGATTTTTCTGAAAAAAGGGCTCTATAAAGATATAAGCTTCCTGAAAGGCATCCACTGCTTTGCAAACTCTACACTGAAGATGCATGCACCCGAGTTGCTTCGTGCTAACACCCCCCTGTTAATTATCTGTTATTACTGACATGGGATGAAGATTCCCTCATTGCTAAATGCTACTCTCCTTGTTTGGCCAGATTTCACAGAGTCCAGTGATTCTATTACTCCTGATAAGAGTTTTAAAAACTGCCTGACTCGGTCCAAACAATTTTAGAAGCTAAAGAAGTTAGATAGTTGATAGAAAATATATAGCTGTAGTAAATACTCTTGCAAAACATTGTGTATCTCATTAGGGTACAAGCCTGAGATAGATTTATGACCTCAAATAAGCTTTCACTATAGAGATGATAAGACCAAACTAGAGATGTGCCATAAAACCAATTAATGGCTCTATACTCTCCATGAACTCAGGCTATAATGAGACTGCCAAAGAATGCCTAAATTTAGTACAAATCTTAAATGACAAAATACATAAACTGTTTTGTTGTAATTCCTTATACCTTGTTAGCTTTGGCATAATATACTGCCTTCTTAAACTTAACTTGTATATAGAAAAGCAATTGCTAAGTGCCCTCCTATTGCAATGGTTTTAACTGTCCTTGTGATAAATGCCTTTTACCCATAAGACAAGTCTTTTTTGATGTACGGAGCCCTCATTTAGTATATAATGCATATGGACTGGACATTGGGAGTGTATGTCATTCCTTATAATTTTCATTATTGTTGTCTAATTGTTTTATTGTTTCGTCTTGTAGTTATTGTTACAAAAAAAGAGCCTTATATTGGACTAAAACGGGGAGCTGTTGGGAGGAAAAAGATACCACTTAAATGTAAGAAACAAAAGCAGATAGGAGGAAGAGGGAGAAGAGGGTAGGAGGGTGGGACTGGGAGGGGGAAGAGGGAGGGGACTGTGATTGAGATGTAACTTGAAGATATAAATAAATGTTGAAAGAAAAGAAGGGTAATCAGCACAATAAACTTGTCAATGCACCCTAGCTTTGTCCATCTTCTTTTCAAGTGAATATGTGTGTGAGAGCCCCTCTTTATTCACCCTCTTTCTTATTATTTTCATATAATTCATGGATCAGGTAAAAATCTAAGAGCTCCACCGTCAACTTCCTAGATAAATTAGTCAAAATGTACTTTAGCCTCCTGAGCTCTCAGCAGGTGGCCCGCTGGCTAGCTGGCCATTGCTCTCATTTTAATTTACAGAACAAAGAACAAAGGTGTTTTTACTACCTCTGAGGCTTGTGGCCCTAGCCAAAAGAAAAAAGTTGCTTGTTTTAACTTCATTTTGACTCCTGTAGTCAGCGGCAAAACGCTTCCTCTGAGTTACAGAGAAAAAACATAGGCTCCATTCTCTGTCTCTCTGTCTCTGTCTCTCTCTCTGTCTGTCTCTGTCTTTGTCTCTCTGTCTCTGTCTCTCTCTCTCTCTCTCTCTCTCTCTCTCTCTCTCTCTCTCTCTCTCTCTCTCTCTCTCTCTCTCTCTCTCTCTCTCTCTCTCTCTCTCTCTCTCTCTCTCTCTCTCTCTCCCATAGCTAGCTCTTTCTTTAAAAATTACCTGCAAGGGTCAATCAGCCTTTCTAGTCGGGCTACCAGCCCCAGGAGCAGGCCAACAGCCTAAGGACTAAGAATCAAGGAATTGCTGATGCTGTGTCCCATTCTAAAATACCCTAAGACACCTAAGAGCTGGAGCGCCTGAGACAGGGGTGGGGACGAAGCAAGGGTATGTAGCCTGCCTCTAAGAACTAGGTGAAAGGTCAGAACCTGCAGGAGCCTACGCAGTGGCAGTGGGGGGCATTTTCAAAATGGGGCCATCAGAGCTTGAGCTTCACAGCAAGGCTGGACTTTGGCACAGGTGATACCTAGTTGAGCTATAAAGAAGAATGTGATCATTCAAGACATGATTGGACTCTTAAATTGTGTATGTTACTCTAAACTGCACTTTTCTTTGTGATTAAGTCTATTTCTTTGTTGGTGAATGTCTATTTTGGATTAGATATTTTCCCCCTGCATTTTCAGAGTAAGTTCTATTAATGTTGTAAGCAATATTTACCAGTGACATCCTGTGCTATATTGTTTGATGTCTGTATTTATGCACAAAGCTGTGTGAACTCTTTGGCTTTAAACAAATGTTAATGAATGTCTTACTAATGTGCGTATGTCTGACCACCACAGAGTTGTTGATCTTGTAAGCACTTATAAGGACTTTATCCAAAGACATTTTTAACCCACGTTTATAATTAGTTCAAATGTATCTAGAAAAATATAACTTAAAATCACTTTGTTTACACAAGACACATGGGAGTCGTTATGTGCCTTTCTCAGGATGGAACAGATATGTTTTCTGGGAGTAGACTGTGAACCGGATATTTTAAATTTTAAAAAGCAAGCATTCACAGAAAATAAAATGGATACCATCTTTATTTCACTACAGTTCACTTTGCTTAGAACACAGTTACTTTAGAAAGTTAGTATGTGTATCCAATTTTATATAAGATACTAAATTAGATAACATGAAGATCAAAATGATAAAAATGGATTGTTTCACAGGGGACTCAGATTAGGAAATAATGGACTCCTACAATTTTTTTCTAATTAATAGTACCAGGAAAACCAGAATAGATAGATAGAGGATCCGATGGCAAATTAGAAATATTTAGTAGACTCTAAACACACTATCCTGCTATTTTTCTAAAATTAATTCTTTTTATGATTATTCCTTCTACCTGGAATACTCCCCTCTAATATAGTTCACCTATCCACCTTCTCCTCACTCTTCAATTCTTTCCCTTAACAATCATGAAATCTATACATGTAAATCTATACAAGTAGAAGTTCTATTTTTGTGTTCATTTTAAAAGTTAAGCTGTCCAGCAAAGCCCTGAATGTAACACAAGCCAGACAGCACCTGAGTCTTGGTCTGAGAAGTTTCTGTCTGCAATGGAGATGGTTAATGTAGACCCATAATTGTTCAGTGTATTGAAATAAAGTACAGCTCTAAGTCAGAAACTAAATCCCCCCCCCCCCCCCCCAAGACTTAGGTAACATTGTGAGAGACTGGAAAGAAAGAATGTAAGGTCTGGAGAATGACAGGCAGTGCTACCAAATGTTCCTTCTGACCACGATGTAGCAGATGCATCTATAAATTCAAAATAGTAGTGGCTTCCAGCCAAAGACCTACAAAAGGTTAGACCCATCAACATACTACCAAAGACTGGGAAAGTGCTCATCAGTGTACCACCTCTTCCTGCACAGGAAAAATTTAAAGTAACAGAGGGAAGTCACATTTTTCAGTGGTGTAGTCACAATGTTGTTACTCCAAAAAATATTTCTTCAATCCCTGCTCATGCAAGCAACCTTAATCAACTATAGTGGAACACACACACACACACACACACACACACATACACACAAGAGACATGTAAAAGTAGGAGGTGTGTTTATCACTCTAGAGACAGTGGGACCTGGGAGAATGGAGCCAATAAACTAGGCTGGTGAAAGTCTGATATAATAGCCAATTTTATTCATAGCATCAGATAGCTTATACTCTGAGGGTTAGAGGCATTGCATGGGTAACATGTATAGTCGCAAGGGCAAGCCATACATACATGGCAAAAGGATATTTTTCCACAGAGGTATATAAACAAATAATAATAGCCAGTTGTAATGAATAACCTGAAGTAAACTCACTCCAATCTGCTACACCTGGAAGAGACAAAAAAGCATAATCCAAGAACAATTCTGTGTTTTTAAAGAAACTGAGTTCACAAGACTCTTGTCCTGGTATTGGCATTTTCTCACAAACACTCAGAAATCTCCCCCACGGAATTCCATTCTTGGACTGTGTTCTGACAGAGGAAGACTCACGAAGAAGAAATTTGATGAGAAAGGGAAGAGGATGATACAGGGCAATTGGGAGGCCTTGATTAAAGAATGCTATATGTGTAAGTGTGAAACTATGAAGCATAAATTTTTAAAAATAAAAAAATTGCTCCAGGAACTTGGGATGAAGGCAAATGTTGGAACAACCATATTATAATGGAATTACTCCCAGCTGGTGGCCTCTTTGTCCTGTGATTCTAGGTTAACTCATCAATTACTTCCCACAGATATTTTCTACTCACAGCTAACAATAGATTTCACTGGTGGTAGTATGAAATGGTTACATTTTGTAGCATTCACATTTATCAAATTAAAAAGAGTCAGCTCAGAGGTTAAGGGTATGTTTTGCCCATACAGAGGACTAAGGTTTAATTCCCATCATTGATATGGCAGCTCACAGCCATCCATAACTCCTTCTTGGGTACCAAATGCCCTCTTAACTGGAGGAGTACCAGACATTCACACAGTGCATGTACATGCATTCAGGCAAAACATCTGTAAGCATAAATTACAAACAAATGAATCTTAAAAGAAGGTAAACAGTGAGGATAAGATTATTGATTGGTAGATTCAGCATCTCTGTGGGAGGTGTTCCAGACCTTGAAACTCCGAAAGTACTATAAGATATGTGCTAATATTTGGGAAATGAGTTAGGCTGTGATTTAATCTATAAAGACATTACTGTTTCCAGGAAACAGATTCTATTATATACATTCAAAACAAAAATTTTTATTCCTTTAATGTTTGAAATCAATAAAATCCAGTTCCTTATAATATAATGTGAAGTCAAAATTGGTTCTAGATCATGGTTCTAATTTACTCTTTGTAGCTGTGATAAAACCAATGACCAAAAGCAACTTGGGAGTGAAGGGTTTACATTAGCATATATGTTACACACATCCTTAAGGGAAGCCAAGGTAGGAACTCAAGGCAGAAGCTTGAAGCATGCATGAATATTCTGTGGATAAACTTATTTTCAAAGTGCATTTTTTCTGAATAGTGTGGTCATAGTCATAGATAGTTGTATAGTTGACAGAAAACATTATGTATTTATTATGAATATATGTTTTAATGAGTCCAGAGAACATCTTAAATGTAGATGTTGATAGATATAGATAGAGATAGATTAGAGATAAACAGATATAGATATATAGTGTGTGTGTCTGTGTGTGTACATGTGCATACACACGCACGTGTATGTGTGGATGTTAAGTACATGTATGTGCATAGAGGTTGATCTCAGATGTCAAAACACAGAAAGTGTCCACTTTGTTTCTTGAGACAATGCCTTTCATTAGCCAGGAGCTCACCAAATTGTAATGGGAGTTAAATTTCTTAAGTTAATATGTGGGGTCTTTTGAAGGACAGTCTCTTAAAAGGAGGACTATGACTTGTGGGAAAGATCTGGCAGAGCACACGTGGTCCCATGCAACCAATGAGAAGGGACTCTGTAAAGCCCAGGAGACTAAATTGGGCTTTAGGCTTGCCATCATTTAGACACTAGAAAAATAGTGGTCTAGATTGGTGGAGGACTAAACCAAGCTGAAGCCTGGTTTAGGAGCCATAAAATCCATTGCTCTGAGAGATGCATAGAGCAGCATCTACGGGCCCCATGGGTGTTCAGCGAGCGGGGCCTGCAGCCTCAAGAAGCAATGATCCCAGCTGGGGTACACCAACAGCCTACTATGAGACCATGGAGAAGAGTGCCCTGCTGAACTGTGTGACTACAAGCCCCAGACCCTCGATATCCACCAGGGAATGGCAAGAAATCATGAGACCTGCCATGGATCGCAAGAGCAGTGCTTTATTTAAGGATGTGGTGGCAGAGGCCAGGAAGAGAGGAAAGTGCACAAGAGATGAAGTTGCAGAGCAGATGAACTTACTGACAGAAACTACCAGACCTCAAGCAGAGATGCGCTAACCAGTCCTGAGGAGGTAAGAATCAAACAGTCAGAAGCCTCGGCATACAGACTGACACCTGCAGGGGAAACAGGAGGCAGAGTCCCAGAAAGGCGGTGGAAAGGGACTTTTGCCACGATCCAAACCAAGAAGGCCAAACCAGATGCTGAGGAGAGCTATGGCATACAGCAGGAACAGAGCAGCCTAAGGCTACGAAGGTCCATGGGCCCATAGCCAAGCAAACAGCTAGGCTTGAGGTGCGAGCACTCACTCTGAGGCCACAGAACAGACTGTGGGGAGACCGACTGAAGAAACAGAGCTCTGCTGAGTGGCATGGCTGAGGAAGCCAGGGACCAGCCAGAGGCCTCAGTGACAGGCAGGCAAGTGCCAACTGCCAGCTGTGACACCAAAAACTCAGTCACTTGGCACATCATCTGTACCATGTAAGTGTGACAGTCTCAGTTGACTGGCCCAAGCTGAATGAAGTGAGGCTTTCATAGCAATGCAATAGCCAGGTGACCACAGAGCAACTGTAGTATTCCTGCAGACAGACAACTGATTAGTTGTCCTCAAAGGATCTGCACCTAAGGCCATCTAGATTGGTATCCTTCCAAAGGGTTAGGGTTGGTTGGTTAGTAGGTGTTTACTAAGATATTAATAAATACAGAATAATAAATTTATGTTTACACCAAGTCAGATAGCTTATAGGCTTCATGTATCTTCCTGCCTCCTCCTTTCCAGTGTTGAAATTTAAGTACATGACACCACTTTTGGCTCTTTTTTTTTTAACATATGTTCTGGAGGTTGAACACAGGTTCTAATATCCACGAGGCAAGAGTTTTACTGACTGAGCTCATTCCCAAAGCACAAATCTATATTTTTAGAGAAAAGTTATCAAATGGTATATAGCTACCAAGGTCTTTCTTGATAGAGGTTAATATAAAGATGTCCCTGTAGGCTTCATATGTCTGTGCATACTTTATACATATAATTTGATGACAGTTTTCTTTTCATTGTCTTACTGTGCTAAGCGCTTATTCCCAAAATAGGGATAGCCATAATTTTCTTCCACCAGTCTTGTATAGGAAATATACATTGCTATAACTCAAATACTATTTTTACTCAATTTAATACTGTTATCAAAACATTGGTGTAGGTTCACAATTCATACCAGAGTATAATGGTTATAATGCATTTCTATAGCAACAAAGAAGACATTTAAACTTTTCATCAATGTTTCCCCTTAGTAGTTGCTGGCCTAACGAGAGACATATCAATTTTTCAACATTTTCAACTTTATATCTCTTCATTTATTCTATGTTAATTTCCAAGAGATAATTATTTAAATTCATGTCACCTGCAAAATGACCCTGCAGTCATCCTACAAATTCATTCTGCAGGTCATTCTCCCATAACCACTGAGTACTGAGGCAGATAATATGTCAATTCTTCTGCCTGTGAATTCATGATATGCGTGCCTCTATAGTGACACTGAAGGTCTTGACACTCTGACACACTCTTCCACATCACTAAGGATTCTGCATGCCACAAATTGACGGTGGTATCTACTGCCTGAAGGAAATGTCCTGCCATTTCAATTAGTAAAACAGGTGACACCTTGTTGACATTTCAGCAAACACCTATGACAGTTAGAAACAGGATAAATTCCATTTTGTCTCTAATCTATAAACCTAAATAACCATCATGAAAGACAAGCTTTCAAAAGACAGTGTTTCTCTATGGATTTCTTTAATGTTATATAATGTATGATCATTTATAGCTTATGAGTAAACATCTATGCACCTATATCCATTAACCTTTGTTTTTATAGACACATGGGAAGCTATCTGAGCTGAGCTCCCTGACATCACTCATTTGTCAGTTCACTAATGTCTTTGCAGGAGGCAAGTCTTGCTGTGACTTCTTGTCAGGCGTTTCCACTCCTTACTTCTTACAAGCAGATTTTCTTTGTTAAATGCAGACTGTTTCAATGTCATGATTGAAACTATTGATGATTTCCTTTGATTTGGGGAGACACTTAGCATATTTAATGGGTGTACTCTGTCTCCGAGTTCAGCTTTAGGTAATGTGACTGTCACATTCCCTGCTGCCACCAAACTTAGACAGTCTTACACTTTCTTAGATTCATCACACACAGAGAACTGTTTAAGTTAATATTCTTATTACATTTTCATCCTTAACCCATACATAGGGCTTTTACTCAGTAAACTACCTCTTAGCCTTAACTTTAAAAAAAATTTTAAACCTAAAAGTACAGTTTAAGTAAGATCCCTTTGTTATAGCACTCTATTCTGTAAACCAGTTCTCAGGCTGTGATTCAGTGTGTAAATAATTCATGGTTAATGTTCCACTTTGCACAATGTCTGTCCACAATAGAAGCTTCAAGAGTATTTGTAGTTGCAGAAGAGATGACAAAGTGGGCAGAGGTGAAGAAACACTAAGGAAGCCTAATGAATAAGACTTGGTGATGACCATATGTAAAATAAGAGACATCCTTCTAACTGTGTAGACCACTAACTGAAAAAAAAAAAAACGGGGAGGGAGCATGAGTTTCTACTGGCCTGGCTTTTAGAAATGAAATTCCTGTTGCTTATTGTACTCACATATATATTCAAAAGGCTGCTGAAATGTCTCTTTGAAATACATATTTGGTGCTTCCATTGTTTTAAAATACTTTGTGCCATAAAGTAACATTGCTTGCTTTCATATAAAATTGTGTTTTTTAAAAATTTTATACAGCATACTGTATTTTTAACATCTGGTTTCTCTAGAATCCTTTTCAATGTTTCATGAGTCTGTTCTTATACTTACATAATACTAAGATACCTAAATGTAGGAAAGGTTGAGGAATGATCACAAGTGTCAGAATTATAGGTTTCTCAAAGAACTGCTTACCTGAACATCGGTAACTTAGATCTTGCAGTTAGGTGTAAGTGATGGAATTTGAGCACCTATCAAGGAATGGCTATGAGGTATATCTGTTTTATTTAATTGAAGATGATGTATAAATTTAGGAGTCTGTGCACTTTTTTTATTGCTACAACTCTGCTTCATAGATGGTGGTCTAAAGTAGTATTCCTTACATTGTCCTTATATAGACACTAATGTCACCTCTACTGCCACATAGGGACATCTCACTATGTCACATAGTGACTATCTTTAGTTCCAAACTTATGACTTTTCTAAATGCCATATGTACCAGGCAGTTCTGGGCTTCTTTTAACACCAAACTGACCTGAACGGCCAGGAACTGAACTGCCACTACACTACCTCTCAATTTACTTTCCCCTGACTGCCAACTGACTGACTTCAGCTCCACTCAAGTGAATGCTCCCTCTGCCCTCTTAAATTGCATCTTTTGCCTGTTCTCTTATCATGAGAGTTGGGCATATTCTATACTGTCAAATCTTTCTCTGATGTGTTACATTGTTTTTCCCTCAATTAGACATCATAGTTTGAAATAAACGGGGTATACTAAGGGCACATATCTATCCAAGTCAGAGAGATTAAAGGTATGTGGTTTGTTTGCATTCCAGATGGATCACACAGAGCTAGAAGTTATTTGGTTGTGATCAAACCAGTCATGTTGCTGCATTAAAATTCTTCTACAGAGGAATAATGAGGAAGGGACAAAGGGAAGGAGGGAGGGAGGGACCAGGAGGGGAGGAGGGAGGAAACTATGTTCTAGAAGTAACTTGAGAAAAAAATACTAAAAAAGGGTTAATAAGCTTAAAAATATAATAAAAATAAAATATAAAATTTTCAAATTATAATTTACCAAAAGTATACTTGCCTTACTGGCATAAAAGGAAAAATGGCTTTAATTTAAGATTGTAATGTTACACTGCAGGTTGACAAATAGCTCACACATACATTATATCAGCTGAAAAGTTTTTTTTTGTAGATATAAAGGATATTTATGTGGTTTGGTATCAAAAAGCAGGTAAGAGGTTCAAACTGCTGTAAATAAATTAGTTTACTACAGTTCAACCTGGTTTTCTAAACCTCCAAGAGTTGAAAAAAATTGGAGCTAAGGTAAAATCTATGAGAATCATGGTGTTATCCCATGCTGTTAACGCCAGTAGAGACAGGAGGATCACTATAGACCTAGTTGTCTTGTAAATTCTAGAGTTACAAGGAACAGAGTGGTGATGGTGCACACCCTTAATCCCATCATTTGAGAGAGATACATCCTTAATCCCAAAACACTAGAGACAGAAACCTGCAGATCTCTGAATCCATGGCCAGCCTGACAAAAAGCAAGCTCTAAATAGAGAAAAACTTAGATCCAGGGATGGTGGTGCACATCTTTAATCCCATCAGTTGGGAAGCACATGCTTTTGATCCCAATACTTAGAATGCAGAGAGAGGCACATAGGATTTGTAATAACTTAAGTCTAAAAGCTATTTACAAAAGGCATGAAGAAATTCAAAGTGAATTGTCCTTTGAGATATCAAAATATATACACTTAAAGGTTTGTTTAGTTCCAAAATATCAAAATAATTTCTTTTTTATCTCAATTGAAAGATAATACTTTTTATATTGTCAAAAACTGAATTTGCTCCAAGAAAAATATTACCTCTCACCCCCCCCCAAAAAAAAAAAGAAGTAGTGTCCCAGAGTTAGGATTAGGGCAGGGTTATGTTCTTATTTTGCCAGGAGATTAAGAGCATCCATCTAAGGTATCCAGGGACAACTGGACAACTGAAACCTCAGAAGAAAACATATCAAACAGCAAAGAAGACAAGTAGCCCAGATGACCCAGCCTTCCAGACTTCCTCAATAACTGTTTCCTCAAAAGTCTACAACAACAACAACTCAAAAGAGCTAAAATTGTTCAGCCCCCACAGACTGTTCCAGCTACAACTTCAGTAAAACCCTGAAGTTCAACTTCTGTCCACAAACTTCTTAGGACATTTAAATAGCTGAACACAAAAGGACTGAACATCAAATAATTCTATTAATGTGCTTAACCATTTTTCCATTCTTATTTGGGCCCCAAACAGGTTTACTACGTTCCAAATCAGCAGGAAGTCATTTTAAGAGAGCAATGTCCCATCTCCAGAAGGTGGGGTGGGTGATTTCCCCTCCTCTTTGGTCATATGATGGGTTAAAGATACTTGTTGTTATTTAGGGGGAGAGATTACAAGCTGTTAAATGGTCTTGTTAAATAGGTTCTGGAGGTTAGACCCAGGGATTTCTCTCTTTTTCTTTTCTGTATCCTTCTTTCCCTCCCATGTAGGGCTGAAAAGACTTCAGAAAAAAATGGGATATAGACACAATATAGGAATGATAGAGAAAAAGGACAGAATATTGAATATCCTCTTATATCTGTATATTGATACAAAATTAAGATTATATTTGGCTAAATCGGTATTGATCTTTGTATATTGATACAAAATTAAGGTTAGCTTTTTTTCAGGTATTGTACCTAGATAACACATAAAAATGAAATGTAAAGTTTTGTCCTTTTGTTAGCAACTGTCATAAACTGTTTAGGATAATTAAGAAATGCAAACTAATAGTCATTCAAGCATGTCATGTAGTTGGGTAATAGGGTAGTCTATCACAGTTATTTTCTAAGTTAATCAGAAATCAAGTTGCTAAGAGACAAGCAACATTTGCTTATCCAAATATAAGGAGATAGAGAGGTGGTCTTCAAAAAACCTCAAGAAATCAGCAGAATATGGCATTCAAAGATGTTTTCTTAACTTAAGATTTTTTTTTATATTGAGACATGTCAGCTCCTGACAGTACCCCCTATTCTACTCCAAGTAGAAGATGAACATCAAAGATGAGCATCCAATTGGAGATGGCAAGCCTGTCACTTGGCAAGAAAAAAATTCTTGTTTCAACTGTAGACAAAATGCTGTCCATAAAAAACAAAACTTGGAAGCAGGTAAGTCGACAGCCTAGCTCTGCCAAGACAGGGTAGGCTAGTCCTTCATAATTCCTGCTCTACAATCAATGTCTGTCAGAGAAATGGGGCCAAACAGCTGAAGATTGATGCTGTAATGTATGGAGAGAAATTGGGAACTGTCCAGGCAGCCACTGGTGTGTCATTTCTTAGTTTTGGAAGCTACCTGACCTGCACTTCCTGTATAATCAGATATATTTATCCCTCTCAGGTCTCTGATGTAGTTAAGGACTAGATAGTTAGAGTCTCATAGGTAAATTTTGAGTTGTTTAGGAATTAAGAGGATGTTCTGGATCTAAGAAGATGTTTTTAAAATTGTGATGAAAATTAGGAAGGAAGCTGAGTTAGATATAGTACTTTAAACTCATGGAGATGGATAGATAGTAGAATGTTAAAGTCAGTTGCCAAATACGTATGAATTGGACACTGGGAATGTATGCTAAGCTTTATAATTCTCATAATTGTGGCCTAATTATTTCTGTTGTTTTGTATTGTTTTTATTATTATAAGAGAACTAGCCGTTTGTTGGACTGAAATGGGGAGCTGTGGGGTAAAAAAGATATACCTTAAACTTAAAAAAAAGGAAGTGGATGGGGGGTTGAGGGGGAAGAGGGAGGGAGGGTTGAACCAGAGTAGGGAGATGGGATTGCGATTGAGATGTAACTTTAAGAAATAAAAAAGAAAGAAAGAAAGAAAGAAAGAAAGAAAGAAAGAAAGAAAGAGAGAGAGAGAGAGAGAGAGAGAGAGAAAGAAAGAAAGAAAGAAAGAAAGAAAGAAAGAAAGAAAGAAAGAAAGAAAGAAGTTCCTCTACATTTGTTCATGGAATTAAACATAAATGTTTAAAATTCAGTGTAATGCCTTGACAATTTAGTGTATACATGATAAACAGTGTTAGTTGGTTCCCCTCAGGGCCTATGACCTCCTCATACATATGTTTTTGACTAGGTTTACAGTACCAGGCTTAAAATCTTTCCTGAATATTGGGTCTTGAATCTAAACAGAATGTGATTGATTGCCACCTATATAGTCGTGCAAGCAATGAGAACATCTTATCTGGCAGGTTGATATTATAGTTTGTAGAGTTCAGAGCTAGATTAAACTACTTATGCCTTTGTTCCTCATCCAACTGCACAACAGCTTCTAGTACTGTAAATCTAGCAAGCAGGTAGGAAATTTACAGTTTAGTTCCAGCTTTGGTTCTTTTAGGTTTGCAAGCAAATTTTGTGGTGTCTTCATCAATAATATCTTATCTTTTAGTAATGCTGGATAAACAAAGTAATATCAAGAGCCTGGATTGTTTTGGGAGCCTCTGTAGCGTCTCTAGCTAGTAACTCACAAAGAGATATCCTATTTGCTTGGAGTTTTGTTTAATACTCAATGGATTCCAGAAATATCATTATCCAACCAGATAAGATATCTCACTTGTAACTTGTAATCTTTAGCTGTTTAACCAATATAATAAGTTTCTATATTGCTCTTTTACATGCTCTTTATTTTAATTAACCATCATGTATTATCTTCTCATTACCTCCTCTCCATCCTTATTTTTACCTGTATAACCCATGTTCCTCCTTTTTACTTTCATATTGCCTATGTTATATTAGCCTTCCTTTAAGTGTCCCTTAAGAGAATCATCCCATGTCATCTTTCTAATTTCCTTGATTTAAAAGTACACAAAGTTAAATACATAGCTCTCAAAATCCAGGCAAAGATCTACATATCAGAGAGACATTGCGCATTTGTTTTCTAGATCTGAGATATCTCATGCAATATAGTGTTTTTTCAAATTCTATCCAGTTACCTACAGGTTTGTGAATTTCATTTTTACAGATTAATTAAATTCCATTGTGAATGTGTACCCCATTTTCATAATCCATTCTGTTTGTGGTCTTTTAGGTTGATTACATTTCATAGCTAATATAAATTAAGCTACAGTGGACATGGATGAGCAAGTATCTCTAGAGTTTGATAAAGTCTTGTGAATATATTGCCAGGAGTGGTATATCTAGTTCATATTTTTGTTATATTTTAAAGTTTTTAATGAATATCCACTCCAGTTTCCAAACATTCTTGTCATAAGACATAGAGAAAACAAATTAAAATTGGGCTGAAAATGGATTTCTTTCTAGGTAGCCCTATAGTGCCAGCAGATCCTATGAAACTGTGTGAAAATTGTCACCAATAGTCTTACCCAGCTGAGGACTCAGCATAGAAAGATACTGAAAGGTCAGGAAAAAAAAAAATGTGTCCACTGGTGCAACAGTGACAACTCTGCTATGGCGGTAATCAAGCACTTTTTGAAATTGGATTTGAGGCCAGCTCCATGGGTGAAATTAACCTGTGATACTCTAAATCTAGTCAAAGGCCTATGAATGGCATTGTCATGAGCAGTCATGAGAAGATTACTTTGATTGGAAGACATGATGTGCTGAACAAATTTCCTTCTAAATAACTATTGTCATGCCTATAAAATAATGCTGTTTTTCAGCTTTAGTCAGGGACCCTTTCTGCAAAGGCCAGTGGTATCTTCAAGAACAGTGTTTTACAATCAGTTTATGGTGGTCAAACAATACCAATTTCAATTGCACGTACTAATTTAGAGTTCAGGGACACAGAATCCTGTTGCTGTGTATGACATGGTTAAGGAATAAATGATTTCTTTCAAGCCCTTTATATGAACAATATATTTTTCAAAATGGTCTACACTTATGACCTAACTACCTTCTAAAGTCCCAGACTCTTGATGCCTTCACTTTGGAGAGTTAAATTTGGCCATAACTGGTTAGTGTGATGAGAATAAGTGAATGCTGAAAACTGAAGTGTAAATAGGACATACATATCTTTATTCCCAAGGTTCAGAGAAAACTGAGAGAAAATATGTGGAAATAATTTAATAGGGGGAAAAGGGAGAATTTTATATAATGATGCCCTTCTATGAACCAGAAACTTTGTTAACAAATATATTTATTAATAACTATAAATACCTATTACCTAACAACTAACCCTAACAATAACTATAAACTGTTGTATTATGCCAGTAGGGCCTGGCAGGAAGCCTGCAGACCTAACAGACCCTGCTAGCCTTAACTGGATGTCTGAGATCCGAAGCAGCCAGCAGGCCTGTATAATAAATATACCAAAACCTTTGAATGTTTCAATGCTTAGGCCTTAGCTGGGGAGTCTCTCAGCTACCCTATTTAAGTTAACCTGACCACTTAATTCCAACTAGTCATGTGTCTTGCTGTACCTTCAGAGCTCTCAGATATAAAAGGATATGTAATCAATGCAATCTATTAACTATTTTCCTATAGTTAGATATTGTTTATTTGTTTGCTTTTTTGTTAAATTTCAAATAAAACATATATGAAATATATATATTCTGCCTTTTGAGTCAAGGTATGAGTCTCATACCTTGTATTTATGAGTGAAGCCATTGGGTCATCTGACAATGTGACTTAATGGATACAATTAATGGTCATCTTATCAGATATTATAAGCACAAAGTGTCCTGAGCCTTCAAATCCTTAGTGGGCATATATATATATATATATATATATATATATATATATATATAGAGAGAGAGAGAGAGACATAGATGAGGATATGTCCTTGTGGTGTGGTGAGGACTCATTTACTTTTTAATGTTTTATAAGTAATTTTGTTTGTGTGTTATCTCAGTATAGTTTTTTGGGTCCATGTTAACTTTTTGTTGATTCTGAGATATACAACACAATTTTAATATTACTAAGATATTTCATGAAACATATTTAGCATTCATTATATATGTTGAGTCTGGAAGCTTGTAGTATTTAATACAAGAATAAGTCTGTCTTTTATGCCTCTCAGTTATTTGTGCATTGTTTTCTTTTGTCTATTCTTTTCATTGAATAGTTGTAATTTTGAATTTTTACGTATGCTAGTCTCTACTTTCAGGGTTGCACTCTCATTTCTCACTCAGTAGAACTTATGAAGAATAAGGATTTATTTGCACATCAATACAGAATATTATAAAAATTCATATGATTATTTGAATGAAAAATTTAGTTTCTTTGGAATAGAATAAGAGAGTTTAAGGTGGTATGTGGGTGAGATTTATAGTAGCAAAAGGGCATATGATATGATTATAACTTAATTTCACAAAATAAAAAATTAGTAAGCTTATGATTGAACATTTTATATCTGTTTTGGCTAGAAATAATATATGATTATGGTAAAAAATCCTAGTTAGGAAGAATTGAACAGCATAAGGTTTTTTTCTTCCTTCTTATATAAAACAACTCTACAAATGACTAAAACATATTTGAAGTGGCATTCCTGTGCTGTAAGCAACCTAGATTTCTTTACCATTATGCCTACTATACTAATATGTGGCTATTGTGTTAAAACAGTCTTCAAGAATGCCTTCCAGTCTTGAGGATGTCTACTAAATTTACAGCTACACATATCAGATTTAGATAACTGAAAAAGGGGAGAGAAAAGCAAGAGAAGTGTATCTGCCTGGGTCAGATATTTGAGGAATCTTCCTAGAATTTCACCTTTAAGGAGATAGACAGCAAATTGCCCCTGTTCCTCTCACTAGTGAAAAACTATTTGGATCTTCTTGCTATTTGTGATACAGTTGAGGCATGTAATGATTTAGGACAACTTCTTGACAGAAAAATAAATACATGCACTGTCGGGATTCTGTTACTAAGGAAAAGCTTGGAGAGAGAAAACATATTAACAAGGTAATAAATCTTAGTTTTCATTAATATTAGTTAACCTAGCAAAAATTGTTAACTCTGGGGATCTGCGGTAATTTAAGTAAATGTTATGTTAGATTTTTCTATTTTTTAATGAACTCTTTTCAAGTTAAAAAGTCAGTGTGTCCCTTCTTTTTATTGTGATTTCCTTTATTATAAGCTTTAGAATTCATAAACACTTTTTTCTCTTCACTAATAATTTACTTCAAATACAGTCATGAGAAATATTTTTATGTATTCATTCTTACACAGTAAATTGTGTTTGCCTGAAAATTTTGTTATCAAACTGGCTTTATTTTGTTACTTAATAAATTATTTTCTAATCTCTACTTTTTAATATTTTTAATGTTTATTTATTACTTCCAGTTACATCTCCATCATAGTACCCTCTTTCCACCTCTCCTGTTTCCACCCTCCCACCCTCTCCTCCCTCTCCCATCCATCCCACTCCTCCTATGTGGAGTGTCCCTACATATCACCCCCTCTCAGTTCAAAAGTCATATGAGAGCTAGGAGCTTCCTCTTGTACTAGGGCCTACATGGTAGCACCTCTAGGGCAAATTGTCCCATTAATAGGTAACAAAGTCTATGTTCCTGATTCTTTTGGTGTGTTGGTTGTAGGATAGTTATCCTGTACTATATGGCTAAAATCCAATTATAACTGAATAGATACCATGTGCATCTTTCTAAGTCTGGGTTAGCTCACTCAGGATGAGTTTTTCTTGTTCTATCAATTTGGCTATGAATTCCATGATTTCCTTGCTTCTGATAGCTGAGTAGCATTCCATTGTGTAAATGTACCACAATTTTTTTATTCATTCATCAGTTGAAGGACATCTGGGTTGTTTTCAGTTTCTAGCTATTACAAATAAGGTTGCTATTAACATAGATGAGGATATGTCCTTGTAGTTTGGTGAGGACTCATTTACTTTTTGATGTTTTATAAGTAATTTTGTTTATGTGTTATCTCAGTATAGTTTGCTGGGTCCATGTTAACTTTTTGTTGATTCTGAGATATACAACACAATTTTAATTTTACTAAGATGTTTCACAAAACATATTTAGCATTGATTATAAGATTCACATATTACTCAGTACTTTTTAAGTTGAAAAATTGGGATACTTTGTCTCCAGTCATTTCTTTTCAATGTACGTATGTTGTTTAATAAGTATGTTTTATGAGCTCTTTAACTTGTAGCAATTATTCAAGAAAATGAGGCCATGATTTCAGAGAAAGCAAGAAGCAGAGGTGCATGGAAGAGATTGGAGAAAACAAAGGGGAGGATTAAGTGGTGTAATTATATTTTAATTCAAAAATTATAAAGATGAATATTTTTCTGCCCCTGTTCTAAATAGATGCTTGGTTATCAAATATCTAGCTGAATAATTTCATCCCTTAGTGTTTCTAGGTATTATTTCATTTGTTTGAAACTCAATGTTGTACAAAAGACTATTAAACATTTGGTTTGGATAATTTTGTTTTTACACTGAATACTGATTGTGACAAAATTTCCTTTTTCATATTCAAAATTATTTGAAGATTGGGTTGGGTATTGTTCAAACAAATGTATGAATCCTAAAAAAACATTTTCAACATTAATTATAAAGTTACTTTCAAATTCTACGGTGGTAGTATTTATAGTTTCCTGTAGCAATCCATACCAATAGGACACTGGCCAGACATGTTCTGATAAGCCACAGAGTATCATTTGTTGAAATGCTGTCATTCTCAACAGCATAAACAGACCAGATATCACTGTGTTAAATAAATCTGACTCTAGAATAGAATAGAATAGATTGAAGAGAATAGGAGATAGAATAAAATCCAGAAGAATCTAGAAAAGAAAAAATACTCCATAAATATTAAAATGGAATAGTGGCTACTTGTGGCAAGGAATAATAGAGTGTGGGAGGGAGGGACAGGGATGGTTAGATGAACAAATGCTCTGGTATATGAAGAATAGGAAGCTATAAGGTTCAGTGGAAGCATAGGTTTAATATAGAAGCTAAAAGAAAGGATTTTGAAAGTTTAATCATAAATAATGAGTGTTTGAGTAAATGGTTTTATTTAAAGTCACTTAAGATTTATACAGTGCAAGTATGTACAATGTACTGAAACATTGTGTGCCATCCCATTAGCATGGAGTTTCTTATTCTATGTTCCAATTAAAAACTTTAAAATGTTATCATTATTTAGTATAGCAAATTTGTATTGCTCTGTCTTAATTCATTATGCCTCATTTATGCTAATAAGTTAGATTACCCTACATATTCTTTGCAGTGTTAATTCCTTCCTGTGTTGCTCTGACATAAAAGGCAATATCCACTAAAATACACAGAAAAATGACTTGTATGGAGTTTTAATGTCTCACTGTTTATGAGGCTGCTGCCACAAATTGCTTCAAGATATAGAGACAAAAAGAAACTTTCTTGGAGCATGTATTTGGAATTACCACATGAAAAAAATAGATTTTTATCATGTGAAATGAACAACATTAAGCCAATATTAAAACTGAAAACAATGGTTAAATCTTATTCCTGTTCCACGTTTGAGAACCACCTATAGAGAACAATAATATTATCCAGAACACGTTCTATACCTTTATCAAATTAAATTTCATTATAGTCATTCTTCTGAATGACAATAGAGTGAATGGAACATGGACCCTAGAATCTGTACCTAATTCAAACAGCAAAATTGTTCACTTACAAAATCGGGGAAGGAGGATTACCATTTACTGAGTTATTGTAAGAAGTGAAATTTTGGTAAAGATAAAGCAAACAGAAGAGTAGTTGTCATACAATAAGACTGTAGGAGCATTTGCTACCATACTAAATAGTATGGCACCCATACCAATCCATTTACTCACTAAATTCTGCCATATTTATGATCATAGATTTATTTTCATTCACTTGCACCTTCTTTTTTTTATTTTTCGAGACAGGGTTTCTTTGTATAACAACTCTGGCTGTCCTGGACTCACTTTGTAGACCAGGCTGCCCTCGAACTCAGAGATCCGCCTGCCTCTGCCTCCCGAGTGCTGGGATCAAAGGTGTGCGCCACCACCGCCCGGCGTCACTTGCACCTTCTTACAATTAGGAGAAAACACCATGGTTAGTGAACCAGATAGAATTTAAGCGAAGAATATATGAGTTCTTAAAATTACTCCATTAATGCCAGCTCTCCTCTTCCATTTCATCAATTATGTAGGAGCCCCTCACACATTAGTTTTCTCAGTGTATTTGTCAAGTCTTTTGTTGTTTATTACTGAAACTGGACCGTGAACAGCTTGAGGAAAGAAATCATGACATCTTCAAATTTTTGTAGATTTGATGCAGACCTCAACATGACAATTTCAATTTTTCATCAAATATGACATATTGAAAAAAATCACAAATTAAAAAATCTATGTGATTAGTATCAAGTTTCATTGTCATTCTTTAGAATTTAAATTTTAAAATCTGAAGCAGAGAAAGAAGAGACTGAGTGAAACAGCATGCTGAACTTGTGCAAACTTGCTTAATTCTGATAGAATATAAAAGTAGGGATAGAAAACACAGATTTCATTTCTCTTCAAACACAATATTTAAAAGGCATAAAGAACTTGGCAAACATGTTTTGATTCAACAGATGCATAGCTTTTCAAGTTTTGCTGATTAAAGAAATTAACATAATGAAATGTACATTCCATCTTGATTTTTGCATTTTATTGCAGTTGGTGAGAGAACATAAACTTTCCTTCTAGCCTCTTCAGGTATTCCAAAAATGAAGATTTTTATTTTAACATATGGTTGTTTCCTTGCAAGAAACAGAATAGACTATGTCAAAGTATGTATTGTGTTATTAAAGTAGAGATCTACTTTTGCTTTAAATACCCTAACAATTATTAAATAAAGTGGACATATTATGTTACTGTTCTTAAGGCCTCCAACAAACAGTCAGGCTCACAGAGCCCCGACCGATATTTCAGTCCGATGTTACATAACGAAATTGTGGTGAGTTGACTTTTGTTGTTGAAATGATCAAATGCTAAGATTACTTAAGTTAGTTTGAATTTTCATTATATGCTCAAAATACATAACCTAATAACTCTATTATATTTGATTTTGAATATTTATATAACTCAGTTACTAAAAGTCATCAAATTGAATAAAAAGGGATTGAAATGTAATATTCAATTTTGAAAATGTATTTAATGAATAGAGGTATCTATTGATTTTGATGAAATCAGTATTGGATGAAAACATAGTCTAAATTATATGAATAATAAATGCATATATGCTTGCATAAAACTTTGTCTGGATACTTTTATTTTCAATATCATATGCTTGATCTTATTAAAAAGTATCCAACAAAACAGTGATTAAATATCATATAAAAAATCAAAAAGGTTATACACAGCAACATACCCAGCATTAGTAAAGATATGTGAGAAAAAGAAACAATAATTGATGGTAGCCTAGACCCTGGTGCAATATTTGGAAATCAATGTTGTAATATGTTAGGGGCCTAAGATATTTAGGGATCTAATGAATAATTTGGATAAGAATGTGCCAGCTCTTGTAAATATTTTTAATGTAAAATACTTGACACCTACTTAAATGACATTTATTTAAAAGTTACATAAACTCTTGAGGTTTTTGAAGATGCCCTATCTATCTCTTATATTTAGATAAGCAAATATTGCTTGTCTCTTAGCAACTTGATTTCTGAGTAGCTTAGAAAATAACTGTGATAGACTGTCATAGTAACTAACAAAATGACACGTTTTCATGACTATTAGTTTCCGTTTCTTAATTATCCTAAACAGTTTATGTCGGTTGGTAGCGAGAGGTCAAAACTTGACATTTCATTTTTAAGTATTACTACAAACAATACCTTTAAGAAGCGTTACCCTTAATTTTGTATCAATATACAAAGATCAATACCAATGAGGCCAAATATAATCTTAATTTTGTATCAATATACAAAGATCAGTACCAATGTAGCCCAATACAATCTTAATTTTACCTTAATATACTAGGGTCAATACCATTGTGGCCAAATATAATCTTAGTTTTGTATCAATATACAAAGATCAATACCGATGTAGCCCTATACAATCTTAAATTTGCATTAATATACAATGATCAATACCAATTTAGCCAAATATAATATTAATCTTGTATCAGTATACAAAGGTATAAAGCTATATTCAATAATCTGTCCTTTTTTCTTCTTCTTTCCTATACTATGTCTATTTAGAAATATTAATTGAGCACAGTATTACTTGGCATATTAGTACTCTTCATAATTTACCATAACCAAATAATGTATATGAAAAGGATCATATACAAAGATGTTTATTACAACATTACTTATGATATAAGAGGAACTTTAAATAATGTATATATATTGTCTATAGAGTAGAACCCAGAAACTCAGAAATGAAGTTGATATTTTAAGAAGAATTCAATGCTACTTAGTGGGAGGAAGTCCTGAAGACCAAAAAAGAAAAAAAATTAAAATATAAGAGTAAACTGGCATGTTTAACATTAGGAAAATTTTCTGTATAACATTCATAAGCACTTGAAAGCATACATAAATTCAAATAAAAAAACACAGTTATTAACACAGAAGATCCAACAAGTTTTGTTAATTTATAACCTAACTGAACACATGCTGCTTTAGTTCATATATTTTCTTTATTTTATAAAGCATTGTTAATAATATCACCACACTATCTGTCATAAATTAAATTTGATTAAATAAAAGAAAACTGTGAAATTGTTTACGTATCTGACAAAAATTATGTGGACTATATATTTTGACAGACTTCACTATGACAAAAACCATAATTTCTATACTTAATTATTAAAATAATTTTTCAAAAGTGTATCTCATTTTGGCAGTTATTCATTGACAGTCATTAAGATTTATGAGAATTTATTCAGCTATAATTTTTTTAAGTTTTTTTTCCTTTATTTTTTATTTCTTCAAGTTACATCTCAATTGCAGTTCCCTCCCTATTCCCCCCTCCAGTCCCACACTCCCAACCTCAACCCCCCATCCTCTTCCCTTTTTTTTTTTAAGTTTAAGGTATATCTTATTTCCCCCTACAGTTCCCCTTTCAGTCCAACAAATGGCTCTTTCTCTTATAATAATAAATACAATACAAAACAACAGAGGTAATTAGGCCACAGTTATGAGGGTTATATGGCTTAGCATACATTCCCAATGTTCAGTTCATATGTATATGGCACCTGACTTTAACATTCTACTATCTAACCATCCCATGAGTTTAAAATTCTATATCTAACTCAACACTAACTTGCAACACAATTTTAAAAGTATCTTCTTAGATCTATAGCACTCTCTTGACTCCTAAACAACTCAAAATTTAATTATGAGTCTCTAGCTATCTGTTCTTCAACCACCTCAGAGACCTGAGAGGGATAAATATATCTGATTTTATAGGAAGTACAGGGCCTGCAGCTTCCAAAACTAAGAAATGACATACCAGTGGCTGCCTGGACAGTTCCCATCCCATTTTCTCACCATACTTTACAGCATCGATCTTCAACAGTTTGGCCCCGTTTCTCTGACAGACATTGATGGTAGAGCAGGGGTTATGAAGGACTAATCTACCCTGTCTTGGCAGAGCTAGGCTGTCGACTTACCTGATTCCAGGTTTTGTCCTTTTTGGACAGCATTCTGTCTACAGTTGGAGCAAGGGGCTTTTCCTACCAAGAGATAGGCTTACAACAAATTCAATCATCTCCCACTGGAGATTCTTCGATGCTCATCTTCTACTTGGGGTAGAATAGGGGGTGCTGTCAGGAGTTGATATGTCTTGATATAAAAAAATCTAAAGTTACGAAAACATCTTTGAATGACATATTCTGCGGATCTCTTGAGGTTTTTGAAGAGGCCCTATCTATCTCTTATATTAAGGTAAGCTGATGTTGCTTGTCTCTTAGAAGGTTTATTTCTGATTAGCTTAGAAAATAACTATAATAGGCTGTCATAGTACCTAACAGAATGACCGGCTTGCATAACTATTAGTTTGCATTTTTTAATTTTCCTAAACAGTTTATGACAATTAGTAGTAAAAGGCTGAAACATCACATTTCATTTTTTTTCTTTACATCCTAACCCTTCCATCCCATTTCTCTGGGGTGGGGTGTCCTTATATAACAGTCCCTCATCTCATTTGAGAGGTTGTATGAGGGCCAAGAGCCTCCTCATGCATTGGGAGTCTACGAGGCAGTACCATCAGTGAAAAGTGTCTCATTTCCCGGGAGAGAGAACTAAAAAACAAACAAACAAATAAGCAGACAAATAGATAAAAAAAGACTAAAAAATATAAAAATATATAAAATATATAATAAATTAATAAATAAATAAATAAATAAAAAATAAAAAGTCTATGTCCAAGTTCCCTTTGGTGTGTTAGTTGTAGTATCGATACCTTCTACGATATAGCTAAAATCCTACTATAAGTGAATAGATGACATATTCATCCTTCTGAGTCTGGGTTAGCTCACGCAGGATGAGCTTTTCTAGTTTCATCCATTTGGCTGCAAATTGCATAATTTTATTGTTCCTGATAGCTGAATAATATTCCATTGTGTAGATGTACCACAGCTCCTTTACCCATTCTTCAGTTGAGGGATGTCTGGGTTGTTTCCAGTTTCTAGCTATTACAAATAAGGCTGCTATAAACATAAATGAGGAAACATCCTTATGATTCCGTGAAGAGGCATTTGGGTGTATACCCAAAAGTGGTATGGCTGGGTCCTGAGGCAGAGCTATTCCAAGTTTTTTAAGATATCGCCAGACTGACCTCCATAGTGGTTGCACAAGCCTGCACTCCCACCAGCAATGGCATAGGGTTCCCCTTTCTCCACACCCTCGCCAGCATGTGCTGTCATTTGAGCTTTAGATCTTAGCCATTCTGACAGGTGTGAGATGGAATCTCAGAATCATCTTGAGTTGCATTTCTCTGATGATTAAGGCTATTGGGCATTTCTTCAAGTGTCTCTCAGCCATTAGGGATTCCTCCTTTGTGAATTCTCGATTTAGCTCTGCTGCCATTTTTTGATTGGATTATTTGGTTTCTTGGAATTTAATTTCTTGAGTTCTTTGTAGATTTTGGATATTAGCCCTCTGTCAGATGTGGGGTTGGTGAAGATTTTCTCCCAGTCTGTAGGCGGCCATTTTGTTCTAATGACAGCGTCTTTTGCCTTACAGAATCTTTTCAGTTTCATGAGTTCCCGTTTATTGATTGTTGATCTCAGGTCCTGAGCTGTTGGTGTTCTGTTCAGGAAGTTGTCACCTGTGCCAATGAGTTCCAGGGATTCTCCCACTTTTTCTTCTAGTAGATTTAGTGTGACAGACCTTATGTTAAGGTATTTGATCCACTTGGACTTCAGTTTTGTACAAGGTGATAAGTATGGGTCTAATTTCATTCTTTTACAAGTAGACATCCAGTTGGACCAGCACCATTTGTTGAAGATGCTGTCCTTCTTCCATTGTTCCGTTTTGGCTTCTTTGTCAAAAATTAGGGGGCCATAAGTATGTGGGTGTATTTCTGGATCTTCAATTCGATTCCATTGATCTACTACTGGAATGTTTCTATACCAATCCCATGCTGTTTTTACAAGTATTGCTCTGTAGTACAGCTTGAAATCTGGGATGGTGATACCTACAGATTTTTTTTTTTTATAGTACAGGATTTATTTAGCTATTCTGGGCTTTTTGTTGTTCCATATGAAATCGAGAATAGCTCTTTCCAAGTCTATAAAAATTGTGTTGGTATTTTGATAGGAATTACATTGAATCTATATATTGCTTTTGGTAGGATGGCCATTTTTATTATGTTGATCCTACCTATCCATGAGCATGGGAGATCTTTCCATCCTCTAAAGGTCTCTTCCATTTCTTTCTCAAAGGCTTGAAGTTCTTGTTGTCCAGGTCCTTTACTTGCTTGGTTAGAGTTACCCCCAGTATTTTATGTTGTTTGTGGCTATTGTGAAGGGGGTTGTTTCCCTTATTTCTTTCTCAGCCCATTTGTTTGTTGTATAAAGAAGGGCTTCTGATTTTTTTGAATTAATTTTGTATCCAGCCACTTTGCTGAAGGTGTTTATCAGCTGTAAGAGTTCTCTGGTGGAATTTTTGGGGTTGCTTATGTGTACTATCATATCATCTGCAAATAGGGATAATTTGATTTCTTCGTTTCCAATGTTTATCCACATGATCTCCTTTAGTTGTCTTATTGCTCTAGCAAGAACTTCAAGTACTATACTGAAGCGATATGGAGAAAGTGGACATCCTTGTCTTGTCCTGAGTTTAGAGGGAATGCTTCAAGTTTCTCTCATTTTAATTTGATGTTGGCCACTGGCCTGCTGTATATTGCCTTAATTATTTCTAGGTATGGTCCTTGTATGCCCGTTCTCACCAGAACTTTTAGCATGAATGGGTGTTGGATTTTGTCAAATACTTTTTCTGCGTGTAGCGAGATTATCATGTGTTTTTTTTCTTTCATCTTTTTTATATGGTGAATGATGTTGATAGACTTTCTTATGATGGACCATCCCTGCATTCCTGGGATGAAGCCTACTTGATCATGGTGTATGATACTTTTGATGTGTTCTTGAATTCAGTTTGCTAGTATTTTGTTAAGTATTTTTGCATCTATGTTCATGAGGGAGATTGGTCTGAAGTTCTCTTTCTTTGTTGGGTCTTTGTGTGGTTTAGGAATCAGGGTGACTGTGGCCTCATAGAATGAGTTTGCAAAGTTCTTTCAGAATCTGTTTTGTGAAAGATTTTGAAAATTATTGTTGTTACCTCCTCTTTGAAGGTCCAGTAGAATTCCGTGCTAAAGCCATCTGGCCCTGGGATTTTTTTGGTTGGGAGATTTTTAATGACTGTTTCTGTTTCCTTAGGGGTTATAGGGCTGTTTAATCTGTTTATCTGATCTTGATTTAGTTTCCGTAGGTGGAATCTATCAAGAAAATTGTCCATTTCACTTAAGTTTTCAAATTTGATGGAGTATAGATTTTTAAAGTAGGATCCAAATATTCTCTCTATTTCCTCAATGTCTGTTGTTATTTCACCCTTTTCATTTCTGATTTTGTTGATTTGTGTTTTCTCCCTCTGTCTTTTAGTTAATTTGGCTAAGGTTCTTTCTATTTTGTTGATTTTCTTGAAGAACCAACTCTTGGTTTCATTGATTCTTTGTATAGTTCTTTTTGCTTCTACGCTGTTGATTTCAGCCCTAAATTTGATGATCTCCTTCCTTCTGCTCCTCTTGGGAGAGTTTGCTTCTTGTTTTTCGAATTCACCCAGTTTAGCTGTTAATTCGCTAATATGAACTGTGACAATTTTCTTTTTAAGGCACTTAGTGCTATGAACTTTCCTCGTAGCACAGCTTTCATTGTGTCCCATAGGTTTGGGTATGTTGTGTCTTCATTTTCATTGGATTTTAAGAAGTCTTTGATTTCCTTCTTTTTTTTCTTCCAAGACCCAGTGGTCCTCCAGTAAAGAGTTGTTCAATTTCCATGTGAGTGTAGACTTTCTGTTGATTCTTTTGCTATTGAAGTCCAGCTTTATTCCATGGTGGTCTGATAAGATACAAGGGGTTGTTTCAATTTTCTTGTATCTGTTGAGGCTATCTTTGTGTCCAACTATATGGTCGATTTTGGAGAAGGTTCCATGAGGTGCTGAGAAGAAGGTGTATTCTTTTGTGTTTGGGTGAAACTTTCTGTAGATATCTGTTAGGTACATTTGGTTCATGATCTCTGTTAGACTCATTATTTCTCTGTTTGGCTTCTATCTTGATGATCTGTCCATAGTTGTGAGTGGGGTGTTGAAGTCTCCCACTATTAAGGTGTTTGGATCGATGTGGAATTTAAGTTTTAGAAGCGTTTCTTTTATAAATGTAGGTGCCTTTGTATTTGGGGCATAGATGTTCAATATTGAGATGTTCTCTTGGTGGATATTTCCTTTAATGAGTATTTAATGCCCTTCTCTGTCTTTTTTTAATAACTTCAATTGGAAGTCTATTTTGTTTGATATTAGGGTGGCTACTCCAGCTTGTTTCCTGGGTCCATTTGCTTGGAAAACTTTTTCCCAGCCCTTTACTCTGAGATAGTGTCTATCTTCAATAGTGAGATGTGTTTCTTGTATACAGCAAAAAGATGGGTCTTGTTTACAGATCCAGTCTGTAAGTCTGTGTCTTTTTATTGGCGAGTTGAGTTCATTGATGTTGATAGATATTAGTGACCATGGGTTGTTATATCACATTATTTTGGTATAGCTGGTTGTCTTGTGTTTCTTTTTGTTTAGTTGCTGTGGAGGTTTCTATTTCCTCTCTTTTCTTGGGTGTAGTTATCTTGTCTGTGTTGGAATTTTCCTTCTAGGATCTTCTGTAGGGCTGGGTTTGTGGGGAGATATTGTTTGAATTTGATTTTTTCATGGAATATCTTGTTTTCTCCATCTTTGTTCATAGAGAGTTTTGCTGGATATAGTAGTCTGGCTGGGCACCTATATTCTCTCAGGGCTTGTAGTACATCTGTCCAGGCCCTTCTAGCTTTTAAAGTTTTTGAGGAGAAGTCAGGTGTGATTCTGATGGGTCTGCCATTGTATGTGACTTGGCCTTTTTCTCTTACAGCTTTTAATATCCTTTCTTTGTTCTCTACATTTGGAGTTTCTATTATTTTGTGGCGAGAGGAGTTTCTTTTCTGATCTAATCTGTTTGGTGTTCTGTAAGTCTCTTGGATTTTTACTGGCATCTCTTTCTTTAGGTTTGGGAAGTTTTCTTCTATGATTTTGTTGAAGATATTTCCTGGACCATGGAGTCAGGAGTCTTCTCTTTCCTCAATGCCTATAATTCTTAGGTTCCATCTTTTCATTGAGTCCTTGATTTCTTGGATGTTGTGTGTGAGAGATTTTTTAGCTTTCTCATTTTCTTTGGATGTTTTACTGATTTCTTCCATTGAATCTTCCATGCCTGAGATCCTGTCTTCCATCTCTTGCATCCTATTTTTGATACTCACATCTGTAGTTCCTGTTCTCTTCCCTTGATTCTCCATTTCCTCTTTTAACTCTGACTGTGTTTTCTTTATTGTTTCCATTTCTATTTTCATGTCTTGAATGGTATTGTTCGTTTTGTACATTTCCTTCTCCAGTTTGCTTGTTTTTGCTTGGAAATCTTTCATTGCTCTGTCCTTTTCCTGTTCAAGCTGAGTCACATTGGCTTGGAGCTCTTTAATGGTGTTATTCATTGTTTTGACTTGTAAAATTGTGGCTTCTTTGAATTCCTTCATAGATTTAAGTTCTTCTTGAAGGGACTCTATCACTTTCCATAATGTAGAATTGTCATCATTTTCATGTGTTTTAGTTGTGGTGAGGTGGTTCGGTCTGGATGGAATAGCCTTGCTTTCTTTTGTTGGAGTTATTTCGCTCTGTTTTGTTTTGTTTTTTTGTTTTTTTTGCTTTTTTTTTTTTTGTCTGGGGCCTCTGGCCATGTGGAATTTTTTAGCTGTCTTATGGACTTTGGTCCAAAGGGGATGCTTTGGTGTAGAATTCGAGTTGCCTTACTCCACCCCTATAAGGTGAGTCATTCAGCCCCGCCTCCTAGGTGGAGACCTAACTAATCCAGGTGTTTGAGCTGTGTACAAGTAAGCTCTGGTTCCCCGCCGGAAGGGCCAGTACTAGTACAAAAGTCCGATATAGGACAGTTTCAAATATCTCGCAGTTTGCCTGTGGTTGGTTCCTGTGGTGGGTAAATCTGCCCTTCACCCCCCAATAGCCTTGCCGCTCCCAAGGCTTGGAAACTGGCCAGTGACATCACAGCAGTGGGTTGCGATCTGCAGTCTGAAGGCACTTTGCAGCCGAGCTGTGCTCACTTCCAAATGTCGCACCTTTCGCCAGATAGCTGGATCATCTCTGTGACACCTGGGGATGCCCAGCAAGGTGGGGACTTTCTCTGCGTAGAATCTGTGTCTGTCCACTGGGTCTTAGATTGGAACTTACCCGGCATGTCTCTTCTGGTGAGGGATGGGGGGATTCTGATTCCCAGGTCCAGCAGCTTCCTTGTGTGTTCGAGAGTGGGAAGGAGCGTCCTGCCCAGGGACCCACAGTGGTCCCTGGGTAGTTGGGTGAGATTTAGAAGGGGTCGAGCCATTTGTACAGCGTCCTGCAACACTTGCCACCCTGTGACTGTTAACCCCGAAATCAAAATATGTCCACGCAGGCCGCCGCCACCTTGGATCCCCTCTCAGCTGTAAATTTTATTTGGGCCTTACAGCTCAATTCTTCCAGTCTACTTTCCTGAGCAAATCATTCCAGTTTTTGCTTTGCAGATGTTTGGGTTATAATACTTGGGACTGTTTATCATTCATCCATTTTTAAAATTTGCTTTTATTATTTGTATGTTTTCTAGCAATACAAGTTACCCAGGTGCACCTCAAATATGTCCTATCTAACACTAGAACCTGTATTTTCCCAATGACTTTCCCTTTGCCATGTACTAGTAGTCTACAGAAGTGTTAGCTAAGGAAGAACAAGGACAGACCACAAAACTTTAATGGACAAGGATGGTCTAAGAAGACACCAAAGTGTATACAATAGACTATGATCAGTAAAATCTTGAACTTAAAAATATTATTAGAAAAACCATGTGATGATATGCAAGTAAAGTAATGCATTTTCATTAAGCAAAGTTATTTTATTCATTTTGACAAGTGGACTGCATTGACCATATGTGTACAAGATAAAACACTAAAATGAGTATTATGAAAAGAATTTGGGAGCCATTGCATCTCATTGAAATTTTATACACACACATACACAACACACACACAGAATATTTGAAATAAAATATGTAAAGAACAAAGTTAGGACATTATTCATATTGTCTTGCAAAGTAACAACTATCTACAAGTTTCATTGTGTGTCAATAACACATTGATTAGAAAAATAAATTGGTAAATAGAAAATTTGATTGTAGTAGTATTGCTACTACTAATTTAGATTTATTTATGTATTTATTTATATTTATTTATTACTTCAAATTAGTTCTCTATTACTGCCTCTTCCCTCCACCTCCTCCTGGACCCACATTCCACCTTCTACCCCCTCTCTCACCCATCCCACCTCTCCAGTGTGGGCTGCCTCCATGTATCAGCCCCCCTCAGTTCATTAGGTACATGAAGTCTAAGAGCTTTCCCTTGCACAGAGGCATACATGGCAGTTCCAGTAGGGTAGAGTGTCCCAACAACAGGTAACCAAGTCCCTGTTCTTGCTCTTTGGGAACTATTGATTGTAGGATGGTTATCCTATACTATAATGGCTAAAATCCAGTTATAGGTGAATATATGCCATGTTTGTCTTTCTGAGTCTTAGTTACCTCACTCATGATGAGCTTTTCTAGTTCCATCCATTTGGTTGCAAATTGTATGATTTCCTTGTTTCTGATAGCTGAATAATATTCCATTTTGCAAATGTACAACATTTTTTTTATTCATTCTTCCATTGAAGGACATCTGGGTTGTTTCAAGTTTCTAGCTATTACAAATAAAGCTGCTATGAACATAATTGAAGAGATATCCTTGTGACTTGATGAGGAATCTTTTGGATATATGTCCCAGGAGTGGTATGGCTGGATCTTATGGTAAAGCTCTTCCAAGTTTTCTAAGATATTGCCAGATTGATTTTCATGGTTGTACAAGTTTGTACTCCCACCAAAAATTGAGAAGTGTTTCCTTTCTCCACAACCTCACCAGCCTGTACTGTCTTTTGAGTTTTTGATCTTAGCCATCTGACAGGAGTGAAATGGAATCTCTTCCACATCTTGAGTTGCATTTCTCTGATGATTAAGGATGTTGAGTGTTTCTTCCAGTGTTCTCCACCTTTTGAGATTCCTCTTTTTTGGATTCTTGGTTTGGCTGTATACTCATTTTTTTGATTGGGTTATTTGGTTTCTTGGTGTTTAATTTCTTGAGTTCTTTATAAATTTTGGATATTAGCCCTCTGTTGGATGTGAGATGGTAAAGATCTTTTCCCAATCTGTAGGTTGCTGTTTTGTTCTAATGACAGTATCCTTTGCCTTACAGAAGATTTTCGGTTTCATAAGGTCCCATTTATTGTTAGTCTTAGGGCTTGAGCTATTGATGTTCTGTTCAGGAAGTTGTCACCTGTGCCAATAAGTCTGAGGCTTTCCTCCACTTTCTCTTTTATTTGACTTTGTATGTATGTCTGTTTTTATGTTAAGGTCTCTGATCCACTTGGACTTAAGTTTTGTGCAAGGTGATAAACATGGATCTATTTGCATTCTTCTACATGTTGACATCCAGTTAGACCCTCACAATTGGTTGAGGAGACTTTCCTTTTCCCATCATATGTTTTTGGCTTCTTTGTCAAAAATTAAGTAACCATAGGTGTGTGGATTTATTTCTGGGTCTTCAATTCGATTCCATTGATCCACTGGTCTGTTTCTATACCAGTACCATGCTGCTTTTTATTACTAATGCTCTGTAGTACAGCTTGAAATCTGGGATGGTGATACCTCCAGATTTTTTTTTTTTTTTATTGTACAGGATTGATTTAGCTATTCTGTGGTTTTTGTTTTTCCATATGAAGTTGAGAGTTGTTCTTTCAAGGTCTGTAAAGAATTGTGTTGGTATTTTGATGGGAATTGCATTGAATCTGTATATTACTTTTGGTAAGTTGACCATTTTTATATGTTGATCCTACCTATCCACAAACATGGGAGATCTTTCCATCTTTTGATATCCTCTTCAATTTCTTTCTTCAAGGTCTTAAAGTAATTTACATTTTTAAAATTAGACTGGACTATAAGACTTTCTCTTACATTCTCTTACAGTAACATTACTCGATACATTATTAAATAATTCATTATGCATGTATCTGATACCAGCTTCTTCTCTCTCTCTTTCTCTCTCTCTCTCCCTCTCTGAGTGTGTGTGTGTGTGTATGTGAGTGTGTGTGTTGTATATATAAATATATATGTGCTTGCAAATCTTAGGACATGTGTCTGGAGCAGAGGCTGAAGTTTGACATAGGGTGTTTGGCTCAATTGTTTTCCACTTTATTTTTAAATTTGTTTCCATTTAAATTATACTTATATCTCTTCCTCTCATGTACAAACACTCTCTCGTAAATTCAGTCATTCATTAATACATATATAGAGAGAAATAAATACAGAAAGATATATAAATAAAAATAAAAGAACTGCTGAGTCCATTTAGTATTATTAGCATGTGTGTGATTTTAGGGCCAACCACACAATATTGCAAAACCAATTAGGGGCTCATCCCTAGGAAGACTAATGATCTCTTTATCAGGAGCTGCTAATTCCTGTACCTCTTCATATAGTACTGGGCCCTGTGAGATTTATGCCATTAATGCTAACATGTGAGGTGGTGTTGTCATTGTCCAGGTCTTGTTTAAACAATGCTTGTGCAAGCTAGTTTTATTTCAGCTTGACACTAGATGCAGTCATTAGAGAGGTGGGATCCTCAACTGGGAAACTATCTCCATATGATTGGACTGTAAGAATGCTTGTAGGACATTTGTACCACCCATGGCCTGGTGGTCCTGGGTTCTATAAGAAAGAAGGAACAGACTGAGCAAGCCATGACAAACAAGCCAGTAAGCAGCACTCCTCCATGGCCTCAGCATCAGCTCCTGTCCACAGGTTCTTCTCTGCTTGAGTTTCTGTCCTAACTTCCTCCAATGATGAACAGTGATGTGGAAGAGGAAGCCAAATATACCCCTTTCCTCCTGATCTTGCTTTTGTTCATGGTGTTTCATCAAAGCAATAATAATCCTAACTATTAATAAACACAGTCATATCGTTGAGATTTCATGAGTGTGACTTCGCTTTCATATGTAGGAGACCTACTCACATATCAAATTTCTGGGATCTCTCAATGAACTTGAAAATCACTGGTTCTATTGGGCTAGATGGAAGGCAAGCACAAGGGATTTACTTACCTCAACCTCCACAGTGCTACCATTACAGGTATGTTCCCCTATGCATGGCTTTTTATATAGGTTAGTATGGCTGAACTCAGGTCCTAAGGCTCTCATGCCAAGCATTTTCTAAACCCATCTCACCCAGTGTCTGCCTTTGATTTTTCCTTTATACTTTCTTATTGGAAGTCTGTAATAAGTCCTTGCTGAATTAATGCTTTGCCTTCTTTAACTTGCTGAGCTCCCCAACCAACGATGAAGAATATACAGAGAAACTAATCAAATCCATTCAGTTAACTGATCAGCTATATTTTAAAGAAGAATGTACATCTGCCACACTGGAAGAAAGAAAGTTTTTACACTTTAAAAGCCTGTCTTTCTTTTGCTAATTTTAAGTCAAAGACAGAGTTTGCAATGATTTTGACTTCTCTGTCCAGCCCTGCAAGACTTTCTCTTGCTTAAAGAATTATGAAAATGTGTTGGCATATATAAAGTCTACGGTGGCAATATTATATCTAAAACATGTGCTTTGTAAAATGTGTAACAATAAGAAAATTAGAACAGCCACATATCAAATGAATAATTTCAGTGCCTTCTCATTAACCAGACTTGGAAAACACTTACATTGAATAAAAATTGAGAATAAATTGTAGCTGATGTTTCAATCTTTCTATTATTTTGTCAGGAAAAAAAATCTATGATTTCAAACAACAACATGAATGTGTTGTGAAATTATTCAGTTCATGATTCTCTGTTGAGAACAAAGCTGTAGTCACCTGACTGTGAAAATTTCATCTCGAAATCTTCATTTCAATGTCAAACTACATTCATTTATTCATCAATCTAGAGCAAGTTGGACTATGAATTTTTTGCATAACTATCCAAATTATTAGCAATGACTAAGAAAAAGGAATCAAAAACTCAATTTTAAAAGGTTTTAAGGAGAACAGGCTTAAAACTGAACAGGTGGATTTATATTGCTGTTTATATCAAGGATAAAATGGATTTATAACAAGGATAAAATAAAAAACTAATAAGCATAAATCCAAATTTCATACATGTGAAATTGTAAATCAAAGCAAACATATGACATTTTATGGCAGAAAATCTGATAACTCTGAAAGATAATGCAATTAACATTTAGTTGTAAAATAACAACTAAAATCAAAGAATTATATACTCCAAAATAAATGCAGAACATTAAACCCAGAATAATAGTTCAATGAAATGCATGTATGCTGAGTGAAAAAGAAGATAAAGGACTTTGATCCACATCTGTGCTGAAAAAAAGAATCTGCCGTAGAAGATAATACTTGTAGTATTAATTCAAATGTTCATAAGATTCATCTCTATATTATAAGGTCTCTGTCTTCTCTCCCTTTTCCTTCATCCTAGATTTTGAACTGCTTTGGCATCCTACTGAGGAGCCAAGTCCAAGCCACTTTGATTTGAAGACAACCTCACCCACAAATGATGGTTTGTTTTGCTTCTGCTTCTGTCTTCTTAAGACTGGAAAAAAATAGAAAAGAAACTGGAAAGAGGCCAGATAACAAACTCTGCTTTTTTATATCCCCTGATGGTAAACCTACACACAGTCAAAGAGGGGTTAGGCATTTTTCTAATGAAAGTTGATCAGAACGTTCCTAGTAATTATTTTCAAGAGAATATTTATGCTCAAACTTTTGTGAATGTTTAAAAGTACCAAAAGATCCATTGGGTTTTTAAGCTTTTCCAAAATACCATTTTTTAAAGAATAAAAGTAAAATGTATATACAATGAACCATAACATTTACATTACATATTTGAGCATTGTTGCCTGCATTTCCAAATGTTTTACCAAGGAGTAGACAAAAGAAATTAAACCCTAGGAGTTTCTGTAGTGTAGCCAGAAACTCTGAAGCATGCTGTGTACTACTTAAATCTCCTATGAAACAACTGTTTAGGAGAAGTGACTGCAAAACAGTCAAGCAATTTAGGGGAATATGAAATGAAGCAGCACTAATATGTGTGAGTGTGTGTTCATCGCCCTTCTAAAAGCCAAGTGGGAATCAGCAACAAACCCTCCTGACAAGATGCATTTTGATACCAGCAGCTTTAGTGACACATAAGTCAATATATGTCTTGAGGGACTAAGCTTCTACAAGTAATCATACATTAAAAAGACATCCTTACACATATTTTATATGCACTGTGAAACTCGTGCTAGTTTTACAGAATTCATCTAGTTTGAAGTGTCAGTGTAGTAGTAGAAATAGTCGTCTTTTTAACATAAACTCGGGAACAGATTGAGCAACAAGGAAGAATAGATTATGTCAATGTCTATTTGTTGACATTGAAAGTTGAAAGTTTTGATGAGTCTAATGGGTATCATATCAGAAACAGAAATCACGGAATACATGTGGTGAAAATATCATTATAAAATAGGAACCCTTTTGAACTATACCAGACATTAAACTAATCTAACCTCAGTGTAAACTTCATACTTAGATGACTTGTTGAAGGACTTCAAAATAAGGATGATCCTGCGTCAATATACATTGTTCTGACATGACTGTCACATATTGGCTCAGAGAATGAGCCAGAAGATTTCACGCTGATCCACCAAAATTGTGATCCTTGAAGCTACAGAACTAAAGCAGGCAGTCATGGAACAGTCTCTATCCTAGCCCTGTGAAAATCACACTACAGTCTTAGAACACATATTAGCAAGCACTAAACTTTCTGCTAAGTGGAGAAAGAGAAAAAAAGTCATGCAATTGTTGTAAAATATGTTTTGAAATGTTTTCTTGCTTAATTTCCATCAAAGCCATTGTTACAAAGTGTTACCTTGATGTGATACGTCAGGAGGCATGAGATTGGTAGGGGTCATATTTCAATCCTTGTGTTAGCAAAAAAAAAAAAGGAATTATGGCTAGCATGTATTTCTAATAACTCTTCAAAATGGAATATATTCAAAACATATAGTACTAGAAAGTCATTATGAGCTCAGGTTATAGATGTTTCAGATGTTGAAGTATTATAATTAAAAGAACATGTTCTAAGCCACTTGAAAAAAAAAAAAGAGCAACTAAACCATAAAATCGACTGAGGAAAAAAAAAGTATAAAAAGGCCAGAGTAGAAAAAGTAATGAAAGGTTTTAGTTACAAGATATTGACTGAAGTCCATTAAGAATTTGAAATGATACTGAAGGTATGTTTCTTTGAGCTAATATTTTAAATTATTCCAAAAAATATATGAACACAAGCTTAAGAGACTTAAGAGAAAAAGATAAAATAAATGTCCATTAATGCAGAAGATAGATGAATTCATAATAATCACTGATTAAAATGAGGGATTTTTCAGCTATAAATTTTTTCCACAGATGCTCTGAAGTGTATAGTCACAGATGTGTATTTATGTGCACAATAAAAGTTATATGAAAAAATGTGTTAGTGATAAATGGAGGGGAGAGCTATTTCTATGTATAATGAAAACTACCATACTCTTTAATTATGGACAGCACATGCCTATTAAATGTGTGTCTGACTAGAGATGTTTCTCAAAAGCATTAAAGTTAAAAATAATTTTAAGATCAAAGAAACTGATTTCAAAGACCATATGATAAGCAATGACAGTCATTTTAATTAACAGCAAAGAGTAAGCAACATTACCGGCTTTCAAAGTTCTGTTTTTGTCTAGCATTATACAAACGATCTCTCACACTATTTTAATCTGATAAATAAGATCTAGATAAATAGGTGAAGAAAATTTCAACTCTCTTTTATAAAAATAAATAAGCTTGCACAGTAGAGAAAAACATTAACAGAAGTGGTCACGCCAATAGGGGATAGGATATGGGAGGTTTTAACAAGTGTAAACCTATATCCGTCACACCCTCCAACTATGCCACCTACATTCAGCAGTGTAATGAGTGTACATACACAGCTTCAAAGTGAAGCCTCCAGTGCTCACTTCCAACCATAATGCTGATTTTAAGCCACTATTATACTAAACACTAGGATCATCTTAAATTATAACATAATTCTAATAAGCATATCTATCAAATATATTGAAAACAATCAAGTATTTTACATAAAATTTCAATGGTGAAACCTGGGACATTTATCCATATGTCCATATCTTGTATCTCTAAAGGAAGTGAATGGATAGAACCTAAAGGTAGAAGTGTCCATGAACTCTACTAGTAAAATACTATTACACCAAGTAAAGTTGGAAATAGGAAAGATATAAGCACCCTGTCTACTCTATTGCTAGTCACATATTTTTACCCTCTGCCAGGTAGTCATCCACCCAGGCCTGTTTCTCAAATCAGTCAAATCTTAGAGGAAATTTGAGCATATAACCAGTTAAGCTGGAAATAAAATGGGCTAAACAACCACATGTACATAAGACTGAGGATCAGGCTCAGGTCATAGAGTCAAAAAATGGTGGTAGTTAAAGGATGTTAATAATGTGAACTTGGAAGTGAATTCCTTTGGTCCCTATCCATAACAGCTCACAAGTGCAGGGACCAACTGTGTTAGCTCATGTTACTAGACAGGGTGACCTAGAGGTAGAAAATGCATAAAGTATCAAGATATAAGAGTAAGTTTGGTGGAAAGATTTAATCTAGTGAAAGTATTTATTACATAACAGCAAAAGAATATTTCAAATTCTGTTTATTAAAAGTGAAAATACTATATACTTTAATGGTTAATGGTAAGTCAAACTGGATTAAGAGACAAAGGATAAAGGGGCTGGAGGTATGGCTCAGTGGTTAAGAGCACTGGCTGCTCTTTCAGAGGACCCAGGTTCAACTCCCAGCCCCCACATGGCAGCTCATAACTGTCCCTAACTGGGACCCAACACCCTCACACAGACATAGATGCAGATAAAACACCAATGTACATAAAACACAAATAAACAAACTATTAAAAACAAAGGAGCATTTCTGGGTATGTCTAAGGAGATGTTTCTAGAACAGACTGATAAAAGAATCAATGGACACAGTGAGAAAAACCAATGGTCCATGGAAGTAGTATGAAGTCAGAGGAGAGGTAGGTCTAAGAAGGTAGAGGAAAAGCATGCGCTTTGCTCTCTGGGGTTGAGGCTTCAGTTGCCAGAACCGCTTAGTAACAGGGGTCACCTGATTTTCAGTATTTTGAGCTCTCACAGGAGTTAAATGCCCTCTCTGAGAACTTTGGATTCAAGCTGAGTTATGCACTGACTTCTCTTATGTTGTGACAATCTGCATGACCCATTAACCACGGAATAAAGATTTTCTTTGCCTTTAGGGTGGGTGCCTGCTTCTAACTATGATTAATTTCCCTAAGAACAATCTCCGTTATATCTCCTGGATGATTCCCACAGCATCCAACAAGGGAAGATTTGGAATCATGGGACAGAGGTAAATAAAAACATGATTAATTTGGGTATCATTAACTGTGTTCTGAGAGTCATCAGTGTAAACAGCCTCAAGTACAGAAGTGAGAATCCTTATTTTATGATTTACAGAGTAGCTTAAGAATATCTATCTTTCTTTAGCTTAATGTGTGAAGTTAGGGATATTTCATAAGCTTTATTTTGTTCATTTTTAAAATCAAATGGGAACACGTGATAAGAACATTTTTCACAATTTGTGGATGAAGTTTGTCTTTAAAAAATATAGTCTAGCCTTCTTTATCCAAAATAACTGAACCTAATCCAAATGTATCCAACAACCATCTAGATGACTAAATGACTGTTTCTCCCCAGTTCACTAGGGTCATCTCCATCTGAAATTTATCCATTGTGTAGTTGTATAAATTGTGGATAAATAGATACTTTCCTCACCTAAAAAACAAAAAGGTTTTTTTTAATACCATATTCCAATAGAATGAGTCCAACTTGCTTGGAGTCCTTGAAATTCCATAATTGTACATCTGTCCCTGTGGCTCAAATAGAAAATATATGCTATAAAATATGTGGGAAAATATTGGTTCAACACATTAGGTCCCTAGTAGAAAATAAATGACCATGTCAGAATTATTGTTAATTAGAATTTCAAGAACTCACTTCATCTTAGGGACTGAAAGATTCACTTGGGGCTGGGGGGGGATAACTTACTCACTGGCATACAAACATTTAGACATACAGGTATGTATGTGTTTGTGTGCATATGCCTTGGCTCTCTCCTTTAGTTCACTGTTCATTGAACTATTGCATCAAATGGAAAACATTATTCTTTGGTGTCACCACTCTAAGAATCTCTCTGTTACACAAAGACAAACTAGTAAGAAATGTGATATTGTGGTGTCCCTCACCTCTCTGGTTCCACCCGTTTCCTCCTACTGGGTCGCTCGCCCAGCCTTGATGTGATGGTATGTGCCTGGTCTTATTGTAACTTGTACCATCCTTGGCTGATGCCCCTTGGAGGCCTGTACTTTTCTGAGGGAAGGCAGGGGTTAGATCTAGGAGAGATGGGAAGTCAAGAGAGACTGGTGGTGGGGTGGGAGAAAGGAGAGGAGAAACTAAGGTCAGGATGTAATATATGAGAGAAGAATTAAAAAATAAAATGAAAAACAAAATAAAATATAAAAGAAAAGTGATATTTTCATCAAGATGTTTATGCCTTTCCTTTATATCCCAATAGATACAATGTGGATCCTTCCCCAGTGAGTCTTATAGCTGTGCATGTGAGTCCTTGCGTTATGTTGCAAGGAAAATCTCCAACCATTTCAGAAAGCTGTGTAATACAAGTGCTCATTGACAGCAACACAGAAACAAGCAGACAATTCTAAGAAGGCTTCAATAATATTTGCTAGATCATGGTGCCACCCTGTGTAATCCTTCCCTGTATGTTTGAGCCAGACAGAACATACTAATTTCTATCAATATAGCTTTGATAAGCTGAAGAAGCTTTGCAGAAATAATCAAGATTCCTAAATTAATTGATCCTATACTGGAAATCATAATTCTCCAGATAGGACAAACCCAATAAAGTGAGCACTTACAAGGGATGAGGCTACTCCTGGAAGAAGAGATTAATGAGGCTTGACAGAAATTCTCCTGCTGGCTTAGTGAAAAAAAAATGGCATTGTTATAAAGACTCATGGGAGAGTCTGACACCAAGGATTTGAGATTGTCTTCTCGGAGCCAAGAATGCTTTCCAACTAACAGCTAGCAAGAGATCTCAGTTGTGCAGGTGCTTGGAAATGAACTCTGCAAAGAAGTCTGAAAACAAAACAGCAAGCTGCTGGGCCTTGCAAGGCTCCAACCTTATAGGAGAGAGAGGTCTGTGAAACCCTGAAAAAAGAAAACTGATGCCCATGAAGACTTCTTTCCCAGGAAACAGCAAGAAACTAAGTGTTTTATTTTAAACTATTAATGTTGTGAAAAATTCGTTTCACAGCAATAAAAAAGCGTATGAATATATTATGGATCACTTTGCAATCTGTATCAGAAAATCCATCAAATCCCCCTGATCAGAGGCAGATGTGGCATAGTAGAGTATAGTCTACATCTTCTATCTTAAAGGAAGTTAAATATGTCTTTATGAACCACATACATTATATTCCATAGCTGGGTAACGCTACTTGGAATCTTCCATATCTCCAGGTGGTATTTTGATACTTAATATGTAGGCACTCAATTAAGGGTCACTCAAGGAGAAAGGCCCACATATATCCCCCTGGAACTTCTAGCCTGAAGATGAACTCAGCAGAATCAACAATATCTTCAGTGAATACCTCCTGGTATATTACCAACCAAACAGTAGCAACATATTTCTAACACACAGTAGAATTTGAGCACATCTCAAATCCACATGTAGTGGATGTATATTTGTTATCTAGCTTAACCAATCCAAATATCCAAGTACGTTTAACATCAGAGTATAGAGAGTTGCTACACTTCCTAATTCTGGATCAACTATCTCTCAGATCAATATATGAGATTAAAGAAGTTCCCTCTAACCAGTTTGTAAGGAAGAGAGCTTCCTATATTGTTCATGAGTGTGAGAAAGGGATGCTTAAGATTTGTATAACTTTTCTGTATTGCTATCACACACTTAGAGATATATTGAGATGTTCTAAACAGTAACATTGAAGACAATGAGGAGACATGCTGCTGACTTGAATTTCATATTCTAGTATTGTATGTTACCTGACTGCTTTCTCTAGAGACAGAGTTAGTGTGAAGTAGTAAAGATATACATTAAATCCTAGACAATAATGAATGTCTTAGCATTTTGGTTATGGTTTTTAGTATATTATGATTAATGGATCAGTGTGATGGACAGAATGATTTTCTGTGGGCTTTCTGCCAGCTTGTCCTTAGCAAGTACAGTTCTTGTGGAGTGAGTTCCCAAATGGAGTCATGCTAGCAGGAATAGACTACATACATACTTGCACAGCAACATTTCCTTGCAGCAAGGATACAATGGCTACTGTCACTCCGGAAAATACAGTCCAGGTAGTGTAGCCTGGTAATAGGTGTAGACATATATATCATGAGTCTCTATGGTTGTGGCAACTAACCATGGGGTGAGTAGCCAAGAGGAGTGCCTGTATATTTTCTAGTGCTTCTGTACTTGTCACAGAAAGTGAGAAATCACAACATTTGTGACCTGATAGGTCAAACTCTCCAAACATAAATTCATCTATTTCTCTCTAGCAAGGAAAAATATTGCCAACATGAAGACCAAAGGAGATATAATGTCAATTATAGTCCAAGAACTATCTGAAGCAACAATGACTTGTCTATTTTATTCTCTCCCTATGAAAAGCTGATTGTTCCCCATCTCACTGACTTGTTTACTAGGAACACTGTTTAGGATATTAGCAGTAATAATGGTAGGTAGAATATGGGTATCATATAAATCCCTCTTCTTATTCTCTTGTCCCAGATATACCTTCAACCATACCCAAAATGCTATACAGTTTAATGCAAACTGACATCCTGGCATCTTTTTCCGCACAATTGTCTTTCCAACTTCTCTTATATTTCTGTCATAGATTCTTCTTCAAGTCTAAGATTCAAACACACTGGATCTACAAGGCAGCAGGTCAGAATTAGTGTTAACCAACAGGACTAGGGAAGCTCTCAGCCAACCCAGGGTGGTGGCTATACAAAGATGCTGCAGCCTATAGACAACAGTTTTGAGAATTATTTTATCTGATTTTTGATATCCCCATAAAATTCAGTCTCTCTTAACAAAAGCCTTGATGACATACAGTGTAATCTGTGCTTCTTTGCCCTTATTTATATATGAAAACAAAAAAATAACACAACCCATTTTCTCAAAATGCACTGTAAGAAATTCAACTAAAATGCTGTGCCTAATGGAACACTCCTAGTCATTAATGATTTCATGTACATTTATCATTCATAATATTTGTATTATTGATTCAGTACTGTATAGATGTATATTATCTCTGTAAATAACAAGATTGCTAAAGCATTATGTTTTAAATCACAGATTATATTAAAATTAATGCTAAAATAAATCTGTCCATTAGAAGTGTTAAACTATACAATTATCCATCTGCTGTGCTGACATTTGTCAGCTTGACATTTAATACTGTCACGAACAGGCAAACAGGCCTACAGAGCTTTGCCTAGGATATGAAAGGAAGGTGTCTCCAGGTGGAAACTTTTTAATTAAAGTTTGATTTAATGAAATTATGAATCATAAAACAACTACTTCATATCAAATATGTAAATTATAAATACAAACTGTAGTCATAAAATGGGAGTTTTCAATCATCTGCATTTTTGTAATAACATGAAGGCCCAGATTTCATATTCAGTCATTATAAACAATATTCTTTCTAATTACTCCCTTTTGCAATTTCTAAACAGGCCAATTTTTCTTTGTGGGATACAGATGTATTTTGTCCTTGATATTATCTTTGATTTTAGACTCTTCACCTTTTATTTGCATATTGCACTAGTTAAAAGAATATTGGCTAACACTCTGTGAAATCATATACATACAAGTTTATAGCGTGATCCCATATTTAATTAACATATTTACATGATAATTTGTTACCTTTTCAGAAAACTATTGTTATAAGCCATCAAACCCCTCATTCTTTGTCACATGTAGATAACACAAGTGTAAAATTCCAACAGTCTGATTCTAAATAATACATTCCTAGCAACTGCACTAGAGTTCTAGCTGATTACATATTAAATTCTTTTTAGATAACTTCGTTCAGTGTCTAATGTGTATGTTAGTATCATCTCCATAGCTCAAGTAACACATAAATGTCATTATTGAGGATTATAGGGTTCTCAAAGCAGTTTCAATGAGTTAAAGAAACACACAATTACATGTCCTTATAATCAAACTGTCCTATAAAAATATTCCTTACTCTTAACATTAATCATCAAAAAGCGTTATCATGTAAGCTAAAAATCTCAAATTTTCACAGACAACTCAATCAAATGTCTAATAATGATATACCACACAAAAGTCTTAGACATCATCTTTGGATCTTGACAAGTTCTTTCAATAAAAACAATGGTCTCTTAGCTATAACCAAAATTGTTGAATACAGATCTTATCACTTTTTGTAGAAATAGGGCATTAGAAAATTAGAGTCTATGATGTAATTCTTAAAAATGCAATGTGGAGTTCTAGGCCTTTTAATAGCAACTGTCACAAATTGTTTAGGATAATTAAGAAATGCAAACTAATAGTCATTCAAACTTGTCATTTTGTTAGGTACTAGTTTAGTGTATCAGATGTTTTCTTTTTTGTTTGTTTGTTTGCTTGTTTGTTCATTACTTCAAGTTACATCTCCATCACAATGCCTTCATTCCACCTCTCCAGTTTCCACCCTCCTACTCTCTCCTCCCTCTCCTACCCTTTCCACTCCTCTGATGTGGAGTGTCCCTGTACATCAGCCCCTCTCGTTCAACAGTCATATGAGGGCTAAGAGCTTCCTCTTGCACTGGGGGCTTACATGTTAGCACCCCTAGGGAAAATTGTCCCATTAGTAGGTAACAAAGTCTATGTTCGTGATCCTTTCGGTGTATTAGTTGTAGGATAGTTATCCTATAGTATATGGCTAAAATCCAATTATAAGTGAATAAATGCCATGTGCACCTTTCTGAGTCTGGGTTAGTTCACTCAGGATGAGCTTTTCTAATTTCATCCATTTGGCTGCGAATTGCATGAATTCCTTGTTTCTGATAGCTGAGTAGTATTCCATTGTGTAAATGCACCACAATTTTTTTTAATCCATTTGTCAGTTGAGGGACATCTGGGTTGTTTCTAGTTTCTATCTATTACAAATAAGGCTGCTATGAACATAGATGAGGATATGTACTTGTGGTCTGGTGAGGAATCGTTTGGGTGGATACCAATAGGTGGTATGGCTGAGTCTTGAGGTAGGGCTATTCGAAAGTTTCTAATATATTGCCATACTGATTTCCATAATGGTTGTACAAGTTTGCACTCCCACCAGCAATGGAGGAGTGTTCCTCTTTCTCCACAACCTCACCAGCATGTGCTGTCATTTGAGTTTTTGATCTTAGCCATTCTGACAGGTGTGAGATGGAATCTCAGAATTGTATTGAATTGAATTTCTCTGATGATTAAGGATGTTGAGCATTTCTTCAAATGCTTCACTGCCATTAGAGATTCCTCCTTTGTGAATTCTCAGTTTAGCTCTGTTTCCCATTTTTTGATTGGATTATTTGTTTTTTTCATGTTAAATTTCTTGAGTTCTTTATAAATTATGGATATTAGCCCTCTGTCAGAAGTGGGGTTGGTAAAGATCTGTTCCCAATCTCTAGGTTGCCTTTTTGTTCAAATGACAGTGTCCTTTGCCTTACAGAAGCTTGTTAGTTTCATGAGGTCCCATTTATTGATTATTGGTCTTAGAGTCTGAGCTATTGGTGTTCTATTCAGGAAGTTGTCTTCTGTGCCAATGAGTTCAATGCTTTTCCCCACTTTATTTTCTATTAAATTTAGTATGTCGAGCTTTATGTTAAGGTCTTTGATCCACTTAAAGTTTTGTGCAAGATGATAAGGTTTAATTTCATTCCTTTATATGTTGACATCCAGTTAGACCAGCACCATTTGTTGAAGATGCTGTCCATTTTCCATTGTATGGTTTTGGCTTCTTTCTCAAAAATTAAGTGAACATAGGTATGTAGGTTCACTTCTGGGTCTTCAATTTGATTCCATTGATCCACTGGTCTGTTTCTATACCAGTACCATGCTATTTTTGTTACTATTCCTCTGTAGTATAGCTTGAAATCTGGGATGGAGAAACCTCCAGATTTTTTTTTATTGTACAGTTTGATTTAGTTTTTCTGGTTTTTTTGTTATTCCATATGAAGTTGAGAAAAATTTTTGATATGATAGTATATGTAAGTGACCCCAAAAATTTCAACAGAGAACTCCTACAACTGATAAATTCCTTCAGCAAGTTGGCTGGATACAATTTTTTCTTAAAAAAAAATCAGAAGCTCTTCTTTATACAAAAGATAAATGGGCTGAGAAACAAATTAGGGTAACAACACACTTCACAATAGCCACAAACAATATAAAATACCTGGGATTAACTCTAACTAAGCAAGCGAAAGACTTATATGACAAGAACTTGAAATTGAAGAGGACATCAGAAGATGGAAAGATCCCTCATGCTCACGGATAGGTAGGATCAACATAATAAAAATGGCCATACTGCCAAAAGCAATATACAGATTCAATGCAATTTCTATTAAAATACCAACATAATTCTTTATAGACCTGGAAAAAACATTTCTTAACTTCATATGGAATAACAGATGTTTTTTAAGTTAATCAGAAATAAAGTTGCTAAGATACAAGCAACATTTGCTTATTCAACTATATGGATATAGTTAGATCGTCTTCAAAAGCCTCAAGACATCTGTAGAACATGGCACTTAGTTTTTGGTCCTTAAGGAAATTATGCAATTTGCAGCCAAATGGATGGTACTAAAAAAGCTCATCCTGAATGAGCTAACCCAGACTCAGAAAGATGCACATGGCATCTACTCATTTATAATTAGATTGTAGCCATATGTACAGGATAACTAACTATCCTACAACCAATACACCAGAAGATCAGGAACATAGATTTGCTACCTATTAAGGTGACAATTTGCACTAGGAGTGCCACCATGTTGGCCTCCAGTGCAAGAGGAAGCTCTTAGCCCTCATATGACTGTTGAAAGGAGAGGGGCTGATATGTAGGGACACTCCACATGGGAGGAGTGGGAAAGGTGGGGAGGGAGGAGAGAGTGGGAGGGTAGAAACTGAAAGGGTAGAATGAGGGCATTGTAATGGAGATGTAACTTGAAGCAATAAGCAAACAAACAAACAAACAAACAAACAAAATGGCATTTAAAGACATTTTCTTAACAAGATTTTTTAATATTGAGACATGTCAGCTCCTGACAACACCCTCCATTATATACCAAGTACATGATGAACATTGAACCATCTCCATTTGGAGATGGTTGCAATAGTGGCGAACTAGCCATTGGGCAAGGAAAAACACTTGCTTCAACTGTAGACAGAATGATGTCCAAAAAGGCCAAAACTTGAAGCAGGTAAGTCGACAACCTAGATTGGCCAAGACAGGGTGAGCAAGGCCTTCATAATTCTTGCTTTACAATTAGTGTCTGTCAGAGATACTAGGCCAAAAGGCTGAAGACAGATGCTCCAACATTGTAGAGAGAAATTGGGGACTGTCCAGGTAGACAGTTCTCTGTTATTTATTAGTTTTGGAAGCTGCAGTCTCTGCACTTCCTGTTTATTCTTGTATATTTATCCTTCGCAGGTCTCTGATATAGTTGAAGACTAGATAGTTATAGTCTCACAGTTAATTTTTACATTCTTTTAGAATTAAAAGGATATTCTAGGTCTAAGAAGATGTTTTTAAGTTGGTAATGCAAGATAGGATGGAAACTGAGTTAGGTATAGAACTTTAAACTCATTGAGTTTATGGATAATAGAATATTATTATCAGTTATCAAATAAATATGGACTGGACATTGGGAATGTATGTTATTCCTTATAATGTTCGTAATTGTTCTTAATGTTTTGTATTATATTTATTATAAGAAAAAAGCCTTTTATTGGACTAAAATGGGGAGATGCTGGGGGGGAAGATATACCTTAAATTAAAAAAATAAAAAGAGGATAGGAGGGAGAGGGGGAAGAGGGTAGAAGTGTGGAACAGGGAGGGAAGAAGGGGTGGGGCTGTGATTGAGATGTAACTTGAAGAATTAAATAAATGTTGGGGGGGAAAAGGAAACTTAGGATATGCCAGATTAGTTACTACAGTGATTGTACAAGTTTGCACTCCCACCAGCAATGGAGGAGTGTTCCCTTTGCTCCCCCCATCCTTGCCAGCATGTGCTGTCACTTGAGTTTTTCATCTTAGCCATTCTGATGTGTATAAGATGGAATCTCAGAGTTATTTTGATTTGCATTTCCCTGATATCTAAGGGCACTGGGGATTTCTTTAACTGCTTCTCAGTCATTAGAGTTTCCTCTGTTTAAGAATTTTTGATTTAGCTTAGTCCCCCATTTTTCAATTGGATTGTTTGGTTTATTGGTGTTTAATTTCTTGACTTCTTTATATAGTTTGGATATTAGCCTTCTGTCAAATGTAGGGTTAGTGAAGAACTTTTCCCAGTCTCGAGGATGCCAATTTGTCCTATTGATGGTGTCTTTGCCTAACAGAAGCCTTTCAGTTTCATGAGGTCCTATTTATTAATCTTTGATCTTAGTTCCTGAACTGTTCTATTCAGGAAGTTGTCTCCTGTACCAAGGTGTTCAAGGCTATTCATTACTTTTTCTTATTTTAGATTTAGTGTATCCAGTTTTATATTAAGGTATTTGATCTACTTGGACTTAAGTTTTTTGCAGGGTGATAAATATGGATCTATTTGTATTCTTGTATATGTAGACATCCAGTTAGACCAGCATCATTTGCTGAAGATGCTTTCCTTTTTCCATTGGATGGTTTTGGTTTCTTCGTCAAAAATCAAGTCTCCATAGGTGTGTAGGTTTATTTCTGGGTCTTTGATTTGATTCCATTGATAGACCTGTCTGTTTTTATGCCAACATCACACAATTTTTACTACTATTGCTCTGTAGCACAACTTGCAATCAGGAATGGTGATGTCTCCAGAGGTTCTGTTATTGTAAAAGATTGTTTTTGCTATCCTGGGATTTTTATTTTCCATATGAAGTTGAGAATTACTCTTTCAAGATAAATCTGGGCATTTCTCAGAAAATTTTGAGTAGTTCTTCTTCAAGACCCAGCCATAACACTTCTAGGCATAAACTCAAAAGATGCTCTACCAAACTAGAAGGACATTTGCTCAACTAGGTTCATAGCAGCTTTATTCTTAATAGTCAGAAACTGGAAATAACCCAGATGTCCCTCAACTGAAGAATGGATAAGTAAAATGTGGTATGTTTACACAATGGAATACTACTCAGCTATTAGAAATATGGACATCATGAAATTTGCAACCCAATGGACGAAACTGGAAAACATCTTCATGAGTAAGGTAGCACAGACCCAGAAAAACACACATGTTGTGTAGTCATTCATAAGCATATATTAGCTATTAAGTATAGAATAACCATGCTACAATCCACAGACCCAAAGAAACTAAGTAACAAGAAAGGCCCAAGGGTAGATGCTTGAATCTCACTCAGACTGGGAAATAAAAACAGACATTGGAAGTGGATGGAGGAAACTGGACATCAGAAGGGTGGAGAGGGAATGAGTAATGGGATCACATGTGAGGAGAATAGGGGTGGGAGTGAGAGGGCTGGGAGAGAGAAGGGAAATTGATGGGAGGGCTTCTCAGACAAATTGGAGACCTGTCCTAGGACAGGGTTGGGAAGAGAGGCTCCTGGGAGAATATACTGGTGACTCTGTCTGAGACTCCTAGCAGGGGAGGATATGGAGAGTGAAGTGCCTACCTCCTGTATCCAGACAGAACTTCCAGTAGAGGGAGGGGGACATTAACCCATCCACAAAACCTTCAACCTAAAATTTGCCCTGAATACAAGATGGTCATGGATAAACATGAAGCAGAAATTGAGGGAATGACCAACTTGAGACCCACCCCCTGGGATACAGCCAACCCCTGACACTATTAATGATACTATGTTATGCTTGCAGACAGGAGCCTAGAATAACTGTCTTCTGAGAGGATTCATACAGAAACTGATGGAAAAAGATGCAGAGACCCATAGCCGAATCATAGGCAGAACTCAGGGAGCCTTTTGGAGAAGTAGGGGAAAGATTGAAGGAGTTGGAGGATCAAGGATACCACAAGAAGACATACAGCGAAAACTAACCAAGGCCCATGGGGGTTCACAGAGACTGAATCATCAACCAAAGAGCATGTATTGACTGGACATAGGCCTCCTACACATATGTAGCTGATGGATAGCTTGGTCTTCATGTGGGTTCCCTACCAATTTGGGAGTTGGGGCTGTCTCTGACTTGGACTCTGTTGCCTATCTTTGGATCCCTTTCCTTTAGTTGGACTGCCTTGCCTGGCCTCAGTGGACGAGGAAGTACTTAGTCCTGGTGCAATTTGGTGAGCCAGGGTGGGTTGGTGGCAGGAGGCTTCCCTTCTCTGAGAAGAAGGGTTGGGGGAAATGGAGAAAAAGGATGGGAGGGTAGGACTGAGAGATGAGGAAGGGGGACTGTTATCAGGATGTAAAGTGAATAAATAAATTAATTAAAAAAAAAGAAGGACCTGGTTCTGGTTTTTTTTTTCTTTCTGAAATTGAAAGAGACAATTAAGAAAAATAATCTCTGTATCTATAAGAACCATCACTGAAAGTTTGCTGGCATCATTTTATGAAGAAAGGGTCTAAGAATCTGAATACACTGATATTTAAAAAACATTAAGATAAAACAGCAATGTAATTGAAAGTTGTAAGGACTGCTGGAGAAAGAATTATTCATCACTTTGGCTTTTCTTCATCATAAAGGCATCAATGACCACAAAACATCAAACAAGTTTTCCTTCTACTTCCAAAGTTGGTGAACTGTCTGACTCTGCTTATTGTTAATATTAGAGGTATCAACATTCAGTAAGCTCATTTAATTTAATTTAATTAGTTAGTTTTTAGTGTTTGAAACATGGTCTTTCTATGTGGCTCTGGTTTTCTTGGAACTCAATATGTAGATCAGGCTGGCCTCAAACTCACAGAGATCCATCTGTTTCTGCCTCCCAAATGCTTGGTTTAAAGGAGTGTGCCATCATACCTGCCTCATTTGATTGTATTGAGGCTTCTGGGAGCCCAAACTCATTCTGTACTTGTGTTTATAATTCAAATGTTAGTAGTTTAATCAGGTTACTTCATATCGGAGGAAACAACAATTTACACCATTCTTCAGGGTAATATGGGGCAGAGTGTGCCTGACTCCCAGGGGATTGTATAGTATACCAACTCAGGATAGCGGAGTGGAGAAAGGCCTAAGAGAGAGAGATTTTTTTAGAAAGATGTAAGAAAACATGTGGAAGCCAATACCACTTAACATGAATTGTTTCAAGTTTCTTTCAAGCAAATGAGAAACAGAAAATGACAGTAAAAATTACAGTTCAGCTTTAGTCATTCTTTATGGAAAGTAGAATGAATAAGGCATGTAACAGCAAAAGAGGAATTTGTTTGTTCAAATGGGAAAATGCAAGCATTATTTCAAGTTATTGAAAAGACAAGAACCAATTAAAATCCCCAACATTGCATGGCTGTAGAGATAGCTCAGTGACTAAGAGTGTTGTTTGTGCTTCCAGAGGACCCAAGATATTTAGTTCACAGCACCGATAATGGGGAAGTTCACAATCATCTGTAACTCCAGATCCAGATATCTGATACCTTTTGCCTCTCTGCAGGTACCTGCATTTGTGCACATGTATGTGCACCCAAACACACAATTTGAAACAATTAAAAATAAAATTTCCAGTGTGTTACATAAATTTAGTGTAGTCTCTTTGAAATTAATTTCTAGAGATATAGACCAGGAAACAAATCTATGATACAAGATATGATGTTTTGTGAAGGTTTAAATTGTTCTGAAAAAAATAATATTTTTTAAATCACAGTAGATAAGCATTTTAAATGTGTTAACTATGTTTAAATATGGTTAAGTATCCAATTCTCATACCATAATTCACTAAGAACATACACATAATTCTTCAAAATAAATGAGTGGTTTTTCTACTGATTTGTAATTTAGTCTACACTTTATCTAAAATACTTTGGTGCACCCTGTTGCTCCCTTATAATATCTTCATAGACTAAGGAAACTACAGTTCCAGGGGAGTCAACGCATGCCTCTAGAGACCATAACCAAGAATAATTTCATTTTAAAAAGCCCATCTGTTACGTAAAAGAATTATTTCCCTGTATCATCCCAAACTTGAATTGTCAGTCTCAATGTATAGACAGTTCACATGAAAAGATATTGTTTCTGGACATGATCATTATCCAAAGGTTTAACTTTGCAGCAAAGATGAGAAAACCTATGGCACGCTTCTTTGATTCACAATAGTTCTTCATTTTGGTTTTCCCGTTATATATTTTATTTAACCTTACAAATGTGAATGTCAGTTTTCTGGAAGGAAGCTAGTGGCAAGGTCGTTAGACTGCTGGGTGGATTTAATATGAGCCTCCAGGAAATATGCAAACCTCACATGTGTTCAAGATAGACTCTTCACCTTAAACAAATTGCTTGCTACACAGACGAAAGTCCAGGGGCTGTCTTGGGCTGTTAAATGTATATTACCCCACGGAACTGCTTTATAAATCGCAATTCTTCAAAGATAATTTCCAAGTCAGTTTAGATGAGATACCATTAAACAGTGAATCTTTTATAGTAATTTGTTTCTAAACTATAAACATTTACATATTTATTGAATATTATTTATATAAAAGAAAAAGACATCTAATTATCTGACCTTTATTATGATTATATATAACTGCTGCTTGCAAGTTCCTATTGAAAACAAAAGTCTATTCAACATATTACACCAACATTTTTATTCCAATTTTAATATTTCATATGTGGGTGCTGTATTTACATTACTTCCAACCCTTTTTATCCTCCCTCCAACTTCTCTCACATCCTTCCACATTTCCTATAAAATTCATGATGGCTCATCTATAATTATATATTAAATATTTATACACATATTTATACATGTATGTATATACAAGAATATACACACATGCAACCCGCTGAGTCCATTTAACATTACTCTTGTGCACATGAGCTTAGAGTTGATCACTAAGAATTGGACAATCTATCAAAAAGGTAGCCTCTGATAAAAACTCATGCTTGCTCCCTCAGTAGCCCCTGACTGTTTGCAGCTCTTCATCTATTAGTAACAAATTGTGAAATATCTCCTTTTTACATTGGCATGTTGCCAGTTGTGATCATTATGCCTGTCTTGTTTAAAAACTGATATTGTTGAAATTTCATGGGTTCAGCATTCCAGTCATAGCAATAAGAATTTCTCAGATAAATTTTTCCCTTAGCTATGTTCGTAGGGAATTATCTTGATTGCTGATTGATATGGAAAAACCCAGTACCCTGTGGGCATTTATCCTCCTGGGCAGTTGGTCCTGGGTTTTATAAGAGCATGATTCAGGGGCATAAGTGGGAATGCATCATTCCTTTGTGGTTTCTGCTTTTGTTCCTGCTTCACTTCCTGCCATGACTTCCTTCAGTAATGGACTCTGACTTGGAAGGGTGAGACAAATATACCATTGTAATTAAAAGTCAATTTCAATCATCATGTTTATATCAACAGAAAGAAAATTGTAATCATAAACATGCAGCACAATAAAAATACACTGGAAAAGTTTAAATACCTTTTAAACACATCAGTTCATAGGGTTATTATCATCCAGATGAGATAACATTGCAAGGGAAGGGAGACAAGGTAGAACTGAGCTCCTAGCCTACCTGCATGGCTCCAAAACAAAACATTGAATATGTAAGTGATTTAAAAGCAGTACAGTCTAAATTCAATAAGTAAACCATTTGATAACTTTCATTCGTACAAATATATAAAACATTTTTGCCTTGACCTTGCATTAAACATATTTCTAGCATAATATTTTATAGATTATAGTGATAATACCTGCCAACCTTTGGAAAGAAAATCAAGGTTGCTGAAGATTTAAGCTGAAAACATCTTGTTTTATTTTGTTGCTTCTGTAAATGAAATTGTGCAAATTACGGTGAGTAGCTTCCATTTCCAATTATACAAGATTATAAGGTGAGGAACAGACATAGCCTTGGCCTGACAATAAGTGGATCACAGTTCGACGAGTTCTGTGTTGGCCAGCTATGTCTCTTCAGAAAACATATTTGAAATCGTTCTGTCTTTTTCTAGCACATTCACTTTAGTTTCTTCTAGTAACTATAGAAAATGATTACGCATCAAGGGAGATGAGAGGTACAAAAGTATACTTCTCAAGATACTAAACATTATTTCACTACATTATTTTAGTTAAGCAAACATGTTACTACCTCCATTTTGTTTTCCTTACCTTCACTATCTGTCTTATCTGAAAAGTGAACACATGATCTATCAGCTCCAACTCTCAAACTCTGTTACTGTGGGTCACATGCTAGCATGAAATAACTTTTGTAGTGAAGACATGGAGAGAGGTTATTTTTCCTGCCTAGTGTAGCAAACAAATTTATTGTATACTTGGATTTTTGTATTTTACAAAAGCCATTAAGAGATATGCTATGTATAGTTTGTACATGTATACTTCCATGCATTAAGTATGTATATATTATGTATATATAGTATATATGCATTACAATACTATATGGTGTATATTAGATTATACTATTAAGGAAATACTGATTTATTTTAACAAGTTGCTTATGATGTTCTACAAATAGCTGCAGAAATACATATATTTTTAATGATTAAAATATTAGTGAATATTTTCATTATATATACAGATTAAAGTCATTTCAATTATAGCTTAACTAAAGTTTGACACAACTGTGAAGGTCAAGTGATTAACTCTGTCCACCTCCTCAATCTTTCTCCTCATTTTTCCTATCCAAAGATATTCCTCAGAATAATAACATATACTATATTCATATCTTGTCATCTAAAAAAATCCTAGAATCATATAGGAATTATTTCCACATTTGTGCACACAGTAAAGCATATAGTTGTGTGGTCTCTTTATCCCCCAATGCTAAATCTAGGCAATAATTTTTTAATTCCACAATTGAAAAAAAATACAGTAGCACGTGAGCATGTAGCAAAGAAAAGTGATCATGGTGGAAGTCAAATGAGGATCAAATGTAAATGGAACTGCAGCAGATATGGAGAGTGAGAGTTTTGGCATAGGTCTGACATTGAAGGAACCATTGATACAAAGCAAGAGGACTTTGGCAAAAATAACATTTGACCTAAATGAGGTAACAAGATCCAAAGGGAAAAGAAGTAAGGGGAATAAGTATGATGAAGCAGTTCAGGTATTTACAGCATTAAGTCAAGGGGATAAAATTCGGAAAGCGACACAAACTTAGAAGGTAGCAGTCAATCTGTAAGGGTTTGTCATTCCACACTGTAAGCAATGTGATGCAAAAGGGCAGTATTTGAAGGGGATCTTGGTAGATTTCATTTCTTTCAAACAAAAAATACTAAAACTTAATGTCTCAAGTTACAGTGTGAGTAATCTAGTTTTAGCAGTTCTTGTTTTTCTATGTATTTCAAAATGACAGTAAGAGAATACTTATAATTTCCACCAAAATTATTACAAAGGGCCACAATAATTATCCACTGATTGATTATTAAGTGACAGTGTTCACAAGATCTCACTTGTATGATATTGTTTGTGATTTAAAGTGCAGTACAAAGCAAGAACAGAATGAGGCCCACAATATCCTTAAGAATAATAAGGTTCTTCTAGGGAGGGGTAAATCATAAGGTTTTCTGCACTTAGGATGGAAGCTCATGCCAAATCTGTCCCCATGTATTCGTTATGGGATACCCTCATGCAGATGAACTCATAATTAATGTATAATTATACAAAATTTGTTTTTCAGTTCTTATATTCAGTGTGATACATTTTAACCAAAATGAAATTAAGGTTATTTTTAGCTTTCCATTCAATTGACCCAATGTTCCTCCAAATTGAAAGGCACATTACTTTCTTGCCAGGATTTTTAAATCATGTTAAGTGTGCTGTAGGCATATTACATGCTATGATTTTAATGTCAAGTCACTTACTTTGCCTTTAAATTTTCTTTCATTCAGCTCATTTTCCTATTGTCACATTCTGTGCATATCTATAGTATTTTATACTTTCCTTTTTTCAATAAAATCTTCTATATTCTTTTAATATCCCTGTTTTATATGATCATCTCTATAAAGTATTGCTTAAGCCGCCACAATCTTGGCGCTGGCTGTAACTATAAAATAAGTTCTGTTGACTACGTAGAAGAGATTCTAGGCTCTTGCCTTAAGCACAGGAGTCTACTCCTCCCACTTGGTCTTCCTGTGTTGCAGTTTTGTTCTTCTTTTCACGATGCTTTTGTTTCCGAGTGTGCTCCAGATCTTACAAAGCGGGGATGTTTTATTCTGCTGTCAATCACACCATCGCCACTAAGCACCCAAAGTATATGATCTGTACCTGAGCTTTTAAATAAAAACTTCCCATCCTCTTTCATTGCTTAGTTATGTTTACATATTCCATCAAATAATGGAGTCCAGGGAAATTGTTTTATAAAAGAAAAATTAGCATGCCCTGCTTAGGTAGTAGAGTTGAAACACCATAAATTAAAACAAGAGAGTTTATTACCTCTTCATGAACAATCTATAAGGGGACTGAGATTGTGATTTATCAGTTAGTTCAACAAAGGTGGCCATCTAAATTGTTCTGGGCACATTTCAGGCTGAGATTTCAACCTTAGACAGAAACACCAAATCCATCTATAACTCTTTCTGAAATCTATTATCAAATGAAAAAAAAAAAAAAGTCCTAGCTGACTTCCTTATCTTATGATGGGGTTTTGACACTTGAATCAACTAATAATTGTAGCTGTTTCACAGAAAAGGTCAGATTTGACAAACGGCCTCTTGCACATGGTGAAAACCCTCTTTCACTGTCAGATGATGGTTTCATTCAGTAAATGCACCTACACAATATAAAAGATCTTTAGGAAGCTGACAATATATACACAGGACATTTCAAACAAAACGTATGGCCTCATTTGTGCCTCAAATTATCTTCCTAATATAAATTGTCATAAAATATCATAAGAAACAGAGTTGATGAATAAGTCACTGAAGCCACAAATAGCTCCATGAGATCAAGAGAGGAAGAAGGATAAAAGACAGGGAAGATGAAGTCTGTGTGTAGAAATGTTCTGTCGTAGCTAGCAGATAACAGAAGTTATAAACAATTAAAAGTACAATGTAGAGATGTCTTACATAAGGTTTCTATTACTGACGTAAAACACCATGACCATAAGCAAGTTGAGGAGGAAAGAGTTTAGTTTTATTAGACTTATAACCTTCCTGTCAGAAAAGGAAGTCAGGCAGGACACTCATGGCAAAATTCTGGAGTCAAGAATTGGTCCAGAAACTATGGAGGAGAGCCATTTACTGGCTTGTTCCATATGGCTTCCTCAACATGTTTTACTTATAACACCTTGAAACATTAGTCCAGGGATGGCCCCACCCACAATGAGCTGGGCCGTCCCACATCAATCACTAAGAAAATGCCTCACAGGTTTGCCCACAGCTCATCTTATGGAGGCATTTTCTCTACTGAGTTCCCTCAATTCATATGACTCCAGATTATGTCAATTTGACATAAATTGGCAAGCACAAGTGAACTTCCTCATGAAAGTCTGATTAAATATGTGTCAGTCCAATTAAACATACATATGTATGTATAATACATCTTTTTACTTAAAATGAGAGACTAACTTAACCCAATATATTTAATTATCTCATCTATAAATAATTTCAGCAAAATGTTTTTATATTTTAGTACAGTTACATATTATATTTAATTAAAATCAGCTGAAGTATGTTTAGAAGTACCTGAACACTCTGTATAATAACATCATTTTAAAAGAAAATTTGTCAATTTTCTGAGAACCAAAAAGATCTGTATCACATGACTAAGAATTAATCCATCCATGGGACCTTTTTGGAAAAAAACTCAACCAAATACAACCCAGTCCCACCATTGGAAGCCTTGCCTGGCTACAAAAGCTGGCCATTTCAGACTCTGTATCCTCCACTAGGACAAGTCCTCATTAGTGTCACTATTATAGATGCCAGGAAGTCTCTACTGGATTAGGATGTCACACTACTCCCCCAATGCTTCCCAGTTCCAGCTCTCTGTCCTCAAACTCTCCTTCCACCTCTACCTGTTGCTGCCATCTGCCCACAGTGCACCAGCAAAATTTATTCCATTTCCCCTTCCTAGGGAGGTCCATGCATCACCCTAGAGCACTCTCCTTATTTAACCTCTTTGGGTCTGTGGACTATAGCTTATTTATAATTTGCTTCATGGTTAATATCCATGTATAACATAATACATACCATATTTGACTTTCTTGGTCTTGGTTATCTCACTTGGGGTGATTTCATCTAGTTCCATCCATTTTCCTGCAAATTTCATAATGTCATTTTTTTTAACAGCAGAGTAACACTCTGTTGAGTATATGTATCACATTTTATTTACCCATTCTTTGATTTATTGACATCTAGGTTATTTCCAGTTACTGGCTATTATGAATAAAGCAGCAATGAACATAGTTGATCAAGTGTCCTTTTGTGAGGATGGATCCCTAAAGAACCCAGGCTGATGCTGGTACATAAGGTCGCTCTCTAAAAACTGATAGCAGAGGAGTGAAGGGACATTTCCAAAGACAACATCCACACAGCTCCTTGAACACAGAGAGGTTAAGCTGGTGCTTGAGTGGTGTCTTTACCCCTACGTTCTAGTCTCTTTGCCACAAGAAGGTGCAAAAAAGACTAGACATCTCGCACTATGGAAAGAGAAACCTAGATCCCAAACCAGCCATAAAACCCTCCACCTACAATCTGTACTGTTTGCAAGAGGTGCTGGGGCAATGGTAGGGCAAAGATTGTGGGTGTGGCCAACCAATGTTTGTTCTAGCTTTAGGTCCTCGCCCAAGAGGGAGCCCATGCCCTAGACAGCTTAGATGGTAAGGAACTGGAGTCTGTATAGCCCAAAGACACAAAGTAGAACCAAACATGACTAGCAAAAGAAAAAACAAAACCAATGAAATGATTCCTAAAGATATTCTGCTACACTCATAGATCAGTGCTTGTCCAGTTGTCAGCAGAGAGGCTCCCTCTGGCAGCAGATGGGAGGGGCTGCAGAGACCCATAACCAGACATTATGTGGAGAAATAGTCTGAGTTGGAGTTCTCCATCAGGATTTTCCACTCAGTTGTTGGGAAAC
>CAJQZJ010032944.1:5605892-5687933 GCA_907164525.1 Lophiomys imhausi
AAAAAATGGTTCTTTTTCTTATAACTATAAATACAATACAAAACAACAGAAATAAATAGGCCACAATTATAAGAGTTATATGGCTTAGCATACATTCCCAATGTCCAGTCAATATGTATTTGGCACCTGACTTTAACATTCTACTATCTAACCATCTCCATGAGTTTAAAGTTCTATAACTAACTCAGCTTTCATACTAACTTGCCTCACAATTTTAAAAATATCTTCTTAGATCCAGAACACCCTCTTGATTCCTAAACAACTCAAAATTTAACTATGAGACTCTAGCTATCTATTCTTCAATGACCTCAGAGACCTGAAAGGGATAAATATATCTGATTATATAGGAAGTGCAGGGCCCGCAGCTTCCAAAACTAAGAAATGACATACCAGTGGCTGCCTGGACAGTTGCATCAATCTTCAGCCATTTGGCCCCGTTTCTCTGACAGACATTGATTGTAGAGCAGGAATTATGAAGGACTTACCTACCCTGTCTTGGCAGAGCTAGGCTGTTGACTTACCTGCTTCCAAGTTTTGTCCTTTTTGGACAGAAGTCTGTCTACAATTGAAGCAAGGGGTTTTTCTTGCCAAGAGAAAGGCTTACCACCAATTCAATCATCTCCCACTGGAGATTCTTTGATGCTCATCTTCTACTTGGAGTAGAATATGGAGTGCTGTCAGGAGCTGACATGTCTCGATATCAAAAAATCTTAAGTTAAGAAAACATCTTTGAATGCCATATTCTGCAGATCTCTTGAGGTTTTTAAAGATGCCCTATCTATCTCTTATATTTAGATAAGCAAATATTGCTTTTCTCTTAGCAACTTGATTTCTGAGTAGCTTAGAAAATAACTGTGATAGACTGTCATAGTAACTAACAAAATGACATGTTTTCATCTTTGTATATTGATACAAAATTAAGATTATATTTGGCCACATTGGTATTGATCTTTGTATATTGATACAAAATTAAGGGTAACGCTTCTTAAAGGTATTGTTCGTAGTAATACTTAAAAATGAAATGTCAAGTTTTGACCTCTTGCTACCAACCGACATAAACTGTTTAGGATAATTAAGAAACGGAAACTAATAGTCATGAAAACGTGTCATTTTGTTAGTTACTATGACAGTCTATCACAGTAATTTTCTAAGCTACTCAGAAATCAAGTTGCTAAGAGACAAGCAATATTTGCTTATCTAAATATGAGATAGATAGGGCATCTTCAAAAACCTCAAGAGATCTGCAGAATATGGCATTCAAAGATGTTTTCTTAACTTAAGATTTTTTGATATCGAGACATGTCAGCTCCTGACAGCACCCCCTATTCTACTCCAAGTAGAAGATGAGCATCGAAGAATCTCCAGTGGGAGATGATTGAATTGGTGGTAAGCCTTTCTCTTGGCAAGAAAAACCCCTTGCTTCAACTGTAGACAGACTTCTGTCCAAAAAGGACAAAACTTGGAAGCAGATAAGTCGACAGCCTAGCTCTGCCAAGGCAGGGTAGGTAAGTCCTTCATAATCCCTGCTCTAATTTCCATTTCTTAATTATCCTAAACAGTTTATGATGGTTGGTAGCAAGAGGCCAAAACTTGACATTTCATTTTTAAGCATTACTAGGAACAATACCTTTAAGAAGCGTTACCCTTAATTTTGTATCAATATACAAAGATCAATACCAATGTGGCCAAATATAATCTTAATTTTGTATCAATATACAAAGATCAATACCAATGTAGCCAAATACAATCTTAATTTTACATTAATATACAAGGGTCAATACCATTGTGGCCAAATATAATCTTAATTTTGTATCAATATACAAAGATCAATACCGATGTAGCCCTATACAATCTTAATTTTGCATTAATATACAATGATCAATACCAATTTAGCCAAATATAATATTAATTTTGTATCAGTATACAAAGGTATAAGGCTATATTCAATAATTTGTCCTTTTTTCTTGATCTTTCCTATACTATGTCTATGTCCCATTTTTCTCAAGTCTGTACACTCCTATATAGGAGAGAAAGGAGGATACAGAAAAGCAAAAGAGAGAAGTCCCTGGGTCTAACCTCCAAAACCCATTTAACAAGACCATTTAACAGCTTGTAGTCTTTTCCCCTAAATAACAAAAATTTCTATTATCTATCAAATAACCAAAGTGGGGGGAACACCCTCCCCACCTTCTGGGGATGGGACGTTGTTCTCTTAAAATGACTTCCTGCTGATTTGGGACGTAGTAAACCTGTTTGGGGCACAAATAAGAATGGAAAAATGGTTAAAAATGTTAATAGAATCATTTGATGTTCAGTCCTTTTGTGCTCAGCTATTTAGATGTCCTAAGAAGTTCATAGACAGAAGCTGATCTTCAGAGCTTTACTGAAGATCTGGCTGGAGTAGTCTGTGGAGCTGAACATTCTTAGCGATTTTAACTTGTTGTGGTTGTAGACTTTTGAGGAAACTGCTAGTGAGGAAGTCTGCAAGGCTGGATCATCTGGGCCACTCGTCTTGTTTGGTGTCTGATCTGTTTTCTGCTGAGGTTTCCATTGTCCAGTTGTCCCTGGATTCCTTGAATGGATGCTTTAAATCTCCTGGAAAGATAAGAACAGAGCCCTGCCCTAATCCTTTAGCACTACTGAATATATAGGAAATAATTTTTAAAAGACAATTGTTGTACTAATAGAAGAAATAATATGAATGCAAACACAAATTTAGTAAATGATAAAATGCATCTTTTTCATCAGTATTAAAGATTATGCCAGAAGCCATATATGACAACAAACACAACCCTAGTACTCAAGAGACTGAAGTGGGATTATGAGTTGGAAACCATTCTCAAATAAGAAAATAAATAAATAAATAATTCCTGTAAAGTTGAATAATTCAAAGCACAGGAAGATTAAAATAAAAAAGGATGAAGAAATAACAGTTTTCAATTTTCCATCAGAGAGCTCTAAAATTTCTCTTTACATGAGATGAGAATAGAGGAAATAAATGTTTCATGGAGGTATGCAACTCAGTGCTGGAATCGTGGTACACGCCTACAATTCTTGAACTTACAAAGTAGATGCAACAGACCTGGGTTCAAGGCCAGTCTCACATATGTATCAAATTCAAGGTATGGCCATGCTATATGAGACCCTGTTTCTGTCAATCAGTCAATAAATCGATTGATCAATAAATCATCATGGTAAACAATCTCTTTATTGAAATACTTAAGGTTTGAGACAAGAGATTAGAACACAAGCTAAAATCTTATAAACAAGTGCTAAGTCTACTCAAAGGAATTGTCAAGGGAGAAACTGGCCAGAAGCAGTGGTTGATGAGGAACTACTAAAACAGAAAGGAAAAGAGTTTAGATGTCAGTTAGGAGAGAGAACATTTAAAATGTCAGAGTTAATTTCATCTGATGTCAAAGTATAAGTGAGATGAAATTGATCATGATAAAGTAAAAAGTTAGTAAGATTTAACTTCAACAAATTTCAAGCAAAAAAAATATGGTACAAATAAATCTACAAGAAGTTTTGGAAATGATGGAAAATTAAGAAACAATAAAAGAGAAATTGAGGTAAAAATGACTTGAGTATCGAGTTAGAAGGTAATCCAAGAAAATTAAAGATTAACTTATGGAAAAATATTGTGTAGCTGTTAACTTGATATAAACAGTCCCTCTGCAGGAAGAAGGGGGACTCACAGGTTCATGAAACTTGCAAGTAACTTAAAAGACTTCATGTACCTCTGGAAACTCAGGAGACCCAAATAACCCATTGCAGATGTTATAGGCACAGTAAATAATTGCTGATTGGGAGGAGATTACAATGACATAGCTGCCTCCAAGCTATACAAGAAATTCCCGAGATGCAGCTTTATGAATTGTAAGCCATGCTGGGGTGAGTTTTGATGATACAGCTTACAGCTACCCAGGCACATGCACTAGCCCTTCCAGTAAACTCTGATTCACCAAGACATCCTTCAATGGAGTAAATTCTTTGGTGTGTCTTTGTTGCCCCATCTGTGCTTATGAATTTGTTCATCCCTCCTTAGGGAAACTCATTCAACAGAAGAAAGGAAGCAGCAATGTAGTATCACCATATTAAAAAAAAAGTGACGATCAGCTGGGCATGATGGCACATGCCTTTAATCCCAGCATATGGGAGGCAGAGGCAGATGAATGTCTGTGAGTCTGAGGCAAGCCTGGTCTACAAAGTGAGTCCAGGACAGTCAAAGATATACAAAGAAACCCTGTCTCAAAAAAAAAAAAAAACAAAAACAAAAACAAAAAAAGAAGAAGATCAAAATTAAATAACTTAGTTTGGTTATTAAAGTCACCCTCAGCTACATTCTATTTATGTGATTAGAACAAATTAGTCTGTCTAGTCTTTTTCTTTCTGAAAAAAAATGTATTATGATAATGACAAGTTCACAATGGTATTACAATTTAAACAAAAAGGATATAAAAATCATGAAAAGAACAAAAACAGCTAATGATTTAATCAGCAATAAAATCCCAGAATGACAAAATTCAAAACCAGGGATTTTCACTGTTGAATGTTACTTTTTTTTTTTCAAAGAACTAACAGGAATGCTTCTCATGCTTTGCCACAGAAAAAATATAGGGAAGCTATTGAAACTCTTTTTATAAATTTGATATGAATCTACTAAAAATCTGAAAATACACTGCCCCTAGAGGTATTGAAGATGTAGCTGCTATGTGACATGTACAAGAGTGGCCCAGAGTAGAGAGGCTATGTCTACATTCAGTGTTCTCAACTATGAACATGTGAATGAATAGTAGCTTAATATTCCTGGAAAAAAAAAAAAAAACAACCTGAAGACCAACACCAGTTCAGCGTCATGGGGCCTGGACAGGGAGCTAGCCCATGACTACCATTAGTCCAGCACCAGGCAAGCACCACATAGGCTCCCAGGATAGGAAGCAAGCCAGAGACTAGAAGAATCCTACCTGGCCCTGGATATGGGGGTTGTTGGTGAGCCAACCCTGAGGGAGTGAGCATGGGAGCATCCTCTCTCCTCCCTTCTGACCTCTCATGCTGCAGAACTTGAGAGAATAGGCCCTGCACCTCACCTGGGCAGCATAGGGCAGCTGGCCCTGAATAAGGGGGTTGTGGGTGAGTTATCCCTGAGGGAGTGAGCATGGGAGAGCCTGCTCTGCTTTTTGTCTGCTTTTTGGTGGTGTTAGCAATATAGAGATCCCCTCCCCTCCCCTCCCTTTTGCCCTCACCACCAGTGGCAAACAGGAGAACTGGTCCTGCCCCTCACATGCTCCAGCACACAGGAAAACAGGTCCTGTACCTAGCCTGGACAGCACAGTACAACTGGCCCTGGATATGGGGAATGTGTATGAACTAGCCCAGATGGTGTGAGTGTGAGAGCCAGCCTTGCCTTTTGTCTGCTTTTCAGTGATGTTGGCAAGAGAAAGATCCCTGCCACTCTCTGATGCCCTTGACACAAGTAACAAGTGGAAGAGTTGGCCTTGATGGGCTCAAGAGAGGAGAACTAGTACTGCCTCTTACCTTCCATTGAACTCAGGATAGCTGGTTCTAGATCTTACCTTGGAAGCACAGTAAAACTGACCCTAGATGTAAGGGCTAGGCCCAGGTAAGATCCAGAGTAGCCCCAGAGACAGGACTTTGAGTTGACCTGCACCAACATGTACTCCACAGATGAACTGCTGGAGTGCATGGGGAGGCCAGATCCACAGATCCAAAACTGAAGGATCTCCATGACACACAGGACAACAACAGTATATCTGAGAAGAGTTCCAGTGAGGTTCCAGTGTTGACAAAGTAGCAGAACCTGGAGGCCTCATACCAGACCAAGGAATCATTATAATGAACATTTGCAAGCAAAATAGTGTGGACAAAAGGAAATATTTTGGGAGACACTGAAACACACTACAGCTTCTACAATGAGATCTTTTTTTTTTTTTTTTAAATTTTGGGAGAGTTTTCAAGGGTGGAGGGTGGGTCTGAAGGGAGATGGATGGTGAGAGGGAACAGGGTACATGACAGGAAATTCACAAAGTAAAAAAACAATAAAAAGAAAAAATCTGAATATACATAAAAAAGAAAAGAAAAGATTAATATCCATAGCGAACTTCATATAAGAATCTTCAACAATGTATTAGTAAATCAAAATGTCATGGACCATAATGTAGCTGGTTTTATGACAAGGATACAAAAATGGTTCAATATACACAAATCAATAAACATTAACACATTATATCCTATAAAGAACAAAACTCAGAAATTATATAATTGCAAGAAATGTAGAAAAACAACTGAAAAATATAAAATCTCTTAATGACAATAGTCTGAAAAATTGGTGTATAAAAGGATAATACTTCAACACAGTGAAGACTCCATATAAAAAAATCTATAGCTAACATCATATTGTTAGTGGGGAGAAAATGAAATCTTTTGCACTAAAATCTCGAATTAGATATAGTGTGTACTCTGATCTTATTCAAAATAGTACTAGAAATTTTAGGAAAAGCAATAAAATAACTGAAAGACACAAAAAGTTATATGTATAGAAGAGAATGGACCTGACATATTCCCAGTATAGATGATACAATTAAAAAACAAATGAACAAACCCTAGACTCCTTCATAAGACTATTGCAACTGGAACTGGAGTGATGACTCAACTTCAGCAGTTAAGAGCACTGTCTGCTCTTGCAGCAGACCCACCAGGTTTGATTTCCTTCACTCACACTGAAGCTCACAACCACATAAAACTCTAGTTCTGGAAGATCTCACACCCTCTGCTGGGATTCATGGACACCAAGCATACACACTGAGTCCAGACACCCAGGCAGGCAAAATACTCTTCCATATTGATAAACTATCTAAAATTAAAGTTACATTATAAAACATGTTCTTTGATTGAAATAGATAAAACTCAACAATATTCTGCCATGTAGGCATCTCATGGGGAGATCTATTTGAAAAAACATTTTGAGTTAGGATGCAAAAACTATGCGGAGAAACTGACAAAATATTGCCTATGTTTTTAGATGCATGAGTATCAGGCCACAGCATTCTTTGAGACCAGAGTAGACTACCCAGGCATTAACAATGCACACCAGATGGAAGTGTGCATGCTGAATAACATATCCTCTTGATTACTGTACTTTAAAGTATGTGAGATTTATTATGAGCCTAATTCTAATTCAATGAATGTCATCAACAGATTGTATGATGGGTCATTTTCACTGTGGGGTGTAAAAGAATTACCAGGAAAGTTGACAGGCAAAGCATATTAGAAAACAATCTTGTAAATTTGATTAATGGCACTTGCAAATCCACATTTATCTAAAAATAATGTTTTCTGTCCATATGGTGGCATTGGGAGTCTTGGGCCACCTCCTAGGAGAACATAAAAATGATAAACAGATTTTTTAAAAGAAGCAATTTTGATGTTTTACAATAAAAATACTGTTTAACTGTTTGAATTAAAATCTAAGTTCTACTGAAGAGGGAAATTTTAACCAGCAGCAAGCCAGTGTACTCAGCAGCCTTTGGAGTCCACACCAAATTGATCTTACAGAGGGCGGTCCTCACTTAGCACTGTTCAACAAGGAAGATCCCACCCATTCAAAGCAACCGCTGTCCAGTGCCAGTAGCCACCGAGATCAGTATATCATTTCCTCCTTCTAAGGTCTAGAGAAAAGATGCTTGAAGAGTCCTTGGAAATCAATACTGACCCATATTCTGAGTTATTCAATTTCCAAGGCTAATCCCTGGCTGTACAAGTAGCATTTGGAGACCTTAAAGACACATTTGCCTGAAGCTATGAAGATCATTGGTTACAATTAAGCAATTTGTTTCCACTATTAGGCTGCAGGGTGTTTGATCAAAGAACCTACCTGAAGAGGCAGTTTTCTCCCTGTGTTTACCAGCTTCAAGCTCTTGATCAGAGATGTCAGATATACATTGCAAGACAATTTTAAGTTTCTACTAACCACATTAATAAGTAAATTAAATGAAATTCACTTTTTCAAACCATTTGGATTTTATCCTAATTATATCTACAAACAGCTGTATATTCATAACACATCTTCAAAAGTCAGTATTTATTTTAAAATTACAGGTGGCTCAATAAAAAGGTATTCAATCAGTTCAATAGTTTGATAGAAAGGTGTAGTCTATGCTACTGTTCTGAAAAGTAAAGATGCTGACCACATCTAATGCCTAAATTCCCTGTTTGTATCCCCTTTGCATTTTGTCTACAGCAGATTAAGTGCAGATGAAAACTTGAGAAAAGTATCTAGAGGCTAAAATTTTTCAATAGTAAAAGTTTGGACATCTCCCGAGTGAAAATGTCTAAATAGTGGATGAAAGTATTGGCTCTCAAAGCCCAGATGCTTTGCCACCACCATGATGCCAAATGTAGCTAATGACTGATTGCTGCTTTTACTTTTGATCAACAATAGTGATGAAACGATGTGTAATTTATCTTGTTAAATTAGCACAGAAATCACAGTGGCTATTTCAGGCTGATTCACATTTCAGATACTGAATTATGTGGGGGATTGTCAGTACTTATATAATTCCATATGGGGATGCAATTTTCTTCTTTTTTCCCCTTTATGATCAGAAGTCATGTGATAATTTCTTTATTTCAGTTATCAAATAGTTTCTGCAGATACTTTTCATTATTCTTTGTCTCAACTTCCTTTCTCACAACTATCAAGGTAAAAATTAGAACAAATGACTTTAAAGCTCTTTGCTATAAGCTTGTTTTATATTGTTTTCTTAGACTAGATCCTGGATTAGCATACTTAAAATAGATTTTATTATGACTTTTCCCACCCATTCCATCCCTCTGGTTTGGGGTGTCTCTGTGTATCAGCCCCCCTCAGTTCCTTAGTCACATGAGGTCTATGAGCTTACACTTGCACAGGAGGCATACATGGCAGTTCCACTAGGGAGGAGTGTCCCAATAACAGGTAACCAAGTCCAGGTTCCGTTCTTTTGGGTCTATTGATTGGAGGATGGTTGTCCTGTACCATATGGCTAAAATCCAGTTATAAGTGAATATACGCCATATGTATCTTTCTGAGTCTGGGTTAGCTCACTCATGATGAGCTTTTCTAGTTCCATCCATTTTGTTGCAAATTGCATGATTTCCTTGTTTCTGATAGCTGAGTAGTATTCCATTGTGTAAATGTACCACAGTTTTTTACCCATTGTTCACTTGAGGGACATCTGGGTTGTTTCTGCTTTCTAGCCATTACAAATAAAGCTCCTATTAACATATTTGAGAAGATGTCTTTGTGGCTTGGTAAAGAATCTTTTGAATATATGCCCAGGAGTGGTATGGCTGGGTCTTGAAGTACAGTTATTTCAAGTTTTCTAAGATATTGCCAGACTGATTTCCATAGTGGTTGTACAAGTTTGCACTCCCACCAGCAATGTGGGAGTGTTCCCCTTTCTCTACAACCTCACTAGCATATGCTGTCTTTTGAGCTTTTGATTTTAGACATTCTGACAAGCATGAGATGGAATCTCTTCATCGTCTTGAGTTGCATTTCTCTGATGATTAAGGATGATGAGCATTTCTTCAAGTATCTCTCAGCATTTTGAGATTCCTCTTTTGTGAATTCTTGGTTTAGCTTGGTACCCCATTTTTTGATTTGGTTATTTGGTTTCTTTGTGTTTAATTTCTTGAGTTCATTATAAATTTTGGATGTTAGCTCTCTGTCAGATATGGGGTTGGTGAAGTCTTTTCCTAATATGTAGGCTGCCATTTTGTTCTAATGACAGTGTCCTTTGCTTTACATAAGCTTTTCAGTTTCATGAGGTCCCATTTATTGATTGTTGTTCTTAGTGTCTGAGCTATTGGTGTTAAGTTCAGGAAGTTGTCACCTGTGCCAATGAGTTAGAGGCTTTCCCCCACTTTCTCTTCTATTAAATTTACTGTGTCCTGTTTTTTGTTAAGGTCTTTGATCCACTTGGACTTAAGTTTTGTGTACAGTGATAAATATGAGTCTATTTGCATTCTTTTATATGTTGACACCCAGTTAGAACAGCCACTTGTTGAAGATTCTATCCATTTTCCATTGTATGGTTTTGACTTCTTTGTCAAAAATTAAGTGACCATTTCTCCACACCCTTGCCAGCATGTGCTGACATATGAGCTTTTGATCTTAGCCATTCTGACAGGTGTGAGATGGATCTCAGAGTCATCTTGAGTTGCATTTCTCTGATGATTAAGGATGCTGAGCATTTCTTCAATGCAACCACTATGGAGGTCAGTCTGACAATATCTTAGAAAACATGGAATAGCTCTGCCTCGGGACCCAGGCATACCACTTCTGGGTATACATCCAAATCCAAATGATTCCTCACTGAATGACAAGGAAATTTCCTCATCTATGTTCATAGCAGCCTTATTTGTAATAGCTAGAAACTGGAAACAACACAGATGCCCCTCAACTGAGGAATGGATTAAAAAACTGTGGTACATCTACACAATGGGATACTACTCAGCTATCAGAAACAATGAAATCATTCAATTTGCAGCCAAATGGATGGAACTAGAGAAGCTTATCCTGAGTGAGCTAACCCAGACCCAGAAGGATGCACATGGCATCTATTCACTTATAATCGGATTTTAGCCACATAGTACAGGATAACTATACTACAATCAATGCACCAAAAGGAACATGAACATAGACTTTATTCCTGTCAGTGAGACACTTTGCCCTAATGGTGCTGCCTTGTAGGCCCCCAGTGTATGAGGAGGCTCTTGGCCCTCATATAACTGCTGAACTGGCTTGGGGGACTGTTTATGTAGGGACATTCCATTCCAGAGGAGTGGGATAGAAAGGATAGGGGGTAGAGGGTAGGAGGTCAGGACTGGGAGAGGTGGAAAGAGAACACTATGATGGAGATGTAACCTGAAGAAACAAATAAATAAATAAAATTAAGTGACCGTAGGTGTGTGGGCTTATTTCTGGGTCTTCAACTCAATTTCATTGATTATATGGTCTGTTTCTATACCAGTACCATGCTGTTTTTATTACTATTGCTCTGTAGTATAGCTTGAAATCAGGGATGGTGATACTTCCAGATGTTGTTTTATTTACAGGATAGATTTATCTATTCTCTGTTTTTTGTTTTTCCATATGAAGTTGAGAGTTGTTCTTTCAAGGTCTGTAAAGTCTTGTGTTGATATTTTGATTGGAAGAGATAATGCCAATACTTCTCAAACTCTCCCACAAAATAGAAACAGAAGAAACACTGCCAAACTCATGCTATGAGGCCACAGTCACCCTGATACCTAAACCACACAAAGACAACAAAGAAAGACAATTTCAGATCAATTTCCCTCATGAACTTAGATGCTAAAATACTCAATAAAATACTTGCAAACTGAATCAAAGAACACATCAAAAGTATCATACACCATGATCAAGTAGGCTTCATCCTAAGAATGCAGGGGTGGTTCAACAAATGAAAATTCATTAACATAATCCACCATAAAAACAAACTGAAAGAAAAAACCATGGGATCATCTCATTAGATGCTGAAAAAGCATTTGACAGAATCCAACACCCCTTCATGTTAAAAGTCTTGTAGAGAACTGGCCTAAAATGCCCATACCTAGAAATAATAAAGGATAATACAGCAAGCCGGTAGCCAATATCAAATTAAATGGAAAGAAACTTAAAGCATTTTAAGAGAAGGCAAGGATGCCCATTCTCCCCATGACTCTTCAACACAGTCCTTGAAGTTCTAGGCAGAGCAATAAGACAACTAAAGGAAATCAAGAGGATTCTTTTCATTTTTACTTAAAATAAACTAAAATTTAGTTTAGAGAAGTTTTCCTTTGTTGTTACTTTTTAGATTTATTTTAGGTGCATGAGTGTTTTGCCTTTGTGTCTGTGTACTATGTGTATACCTGATGCCCAGAGAGACCCGAAGAGGGAATTAGACCCTTGAGCTGGAGTTACAGATGCTTGTGAGCCACCGTGTGTGTTCTGGCAATTGAAACTGAACCCGCTGGAAGAGCAGTCAAAACCCTTAAATGCTGAACATGTCTCTAACCTAGGTTTGTTTTTGAAAGTTGAACAACAAAAATAATCTATAGGAGAGAAGTCAAGCAGGTATCTTCAACTTTAAATGACTGGATCTGTTCTTCAAAAAATTGAAGGATAGGCTGAATAACTATGCTCAGACTAGATGCGGACATGGCTATCTGAAGAAGGAATCACAGAAAATAATCATGAGCATTTTAGCAGATTTGTCATTGTAGCATTGAACTTCTATGTCCAAGACAGGTATAATTGGTCAGGAACCTCTGGAATTAATTCAGCTGTAAGTGTAGAAATGAGAGATCTGACTGAAGTCCAATACCTAGACTGCAATGGAAAAGTAAACACTGAGATATGAAGAAAAATGGTTTTCAAAGAAACCAGCACAGTACTTAGGAAGGGCAGAAACAATAAGGTTTAGAACAATAACTGATTCAGCAGGTAACATCTGCATATTGTACTGCTAGTTCTTTTTTAATGTTCTTTTTTCATTAAAACAAGAATTTCTTACATTTTATGTTTATCATTTTCTTCACATCTTCATAAGGGGATGCTCTTTTTTCCTGTGTTTCCATAGGAGTATTTGCAAATAATTATACTATAATTTGAATATCTTAAATAAAATCTTAAATAAGTCTGATTGCATATAAATATACATATGTTGGCATATATAGCTGAATGTCTTCACATTCAATATTCTGTGTGTTTAGTTCTTTTCAGTTCAACAGCTTACATAGAACATCTGTTCTATGAGGTAAACATTTTAAAATTTAGGAACAAAAAATGAAAAGAATCATGTCCCTATGTATGCTAAGCCATATAACTCTCATAATTGTGGCCTATTTATTTCTGTTGTTTTGTATTGTATTTATCGTTCTAAGAGAAAGAACAATTTGTTGAACTGAAAGGGGGAGCTGTTGGGAGGAAAAAGATATACCTTAAACCTAAAAGGTGGGGGAGAGGATGTGGGATTGAGGGGGAAGAGGGTGGGAAGGTGGGACTGGAGGGGGAGTAGGGAGGAGATTGTGATTGAGATGTAACTTCAAGAAATAATAAAAAAAAGACTCATGTCCCTGTCCTCATGTCTAGTACTTTTATACTCTATAGTTTAAGAAAATAATAATTACTATAATAAATCATGGTCTAACTGTAGCTTGCATTTTGAAATGCCTCTTATTCTTTTCCTTCAAATTTACAGTACTCAAGGATTCGGAGGACATTTTTATAAACTCAATGGGGGCATCAAAAAAGAAAAACAAAACATATAAAATCAACATCCAAAGCCTATTTTCTTATTCATCACAGCTTGAAGAAAGCAGGTATCATTTCCCTGCTAGTGTTATTTTATTTCATATGGATAACCACAATCTTGCTTCTCATTATATTTTCAGTAGTAAAAAGTTTTACAAACACTGGTTAGCATGTAATTTCATTTTATGTCAGAATTTCATTTTCAGTTCTGTCAATTTTGAAGACAGTTTCAAAGAAGTCTATATTGAAGATGTTTTGTCTTTTCATTGAAATGTGAATTTTTTCATTTAAGTGGAGATAATTGAACATTCACTGTTCATAAACCATGCCACCAAACATTGCTCTGAGCGGAACCCTAGGAAATATCTAGTGTAATCAGAATAGTCAAGTTCTCAACAGAGATGTTCTTTCTCTTGCTCTAGTAAATTCCCAAAAGAATCAATTCCCAAAGGGGAAAAAAAGGCTTATTTTGGCTCATGGTTTCAAATATTCTTTTTCATGATCACTTCCCTCCATTTTTAGGTCTGTGGGCTAGGGCAGTACAATTACATGGCAGAGCCAACTCATCCACCTCATATCTTGATATCAAAAAAAAGCAAGAAGTGCTTCTTCTTTGGGTCCTGTAATCCCTCTGAAGGTAAGTCCTAGTGATCTAAAGCCTTTTCATTTGGCCTTACTTTGTAAAAGTCCTACAACCCTCCACTAGTCCTACAAGCTAGGGAACAAGCCTTCATATGTTACCTGACAGTGGGGAGATATACCCAAATTGAAGATAGATGATAAACTGCATCCACAGTTATGTTGTACTAAGTAGTACATATAAAATTTCAGAGGACCACTGGAAATTGCATGAAGATCTTGGACAAGAGGTATTTCTGTACAATATGCTCGAGGACCTTGTCTTAGATGCCTAATAAGCTGGCCGGATTTGAGTTTCCATTCCGCCCACCTACCTACCCTTTTGATTTCCTTTATACCTCTTCTCTATGGTAGAATACATCTATAAAAGTATCCTTTGCACAATATCTGACTTCTGTGTACTTCTTCAACATAAATACTAATATCCTTCTTATCATTTGAGGTTCTATTTATATAAGCTAAATTTACTCAGCTTGCAACATTTTCCAAGTGCTAATGTGCTAAAGAACATCAAAATCAGAAAGTTAGGGGCTTTTATTTATTAAGTTTGGAAATAAATAGGAAGAGCAAAAAAATTAAAAATGTGTAAATGGAATATGGGTATGCACTAATGCCCATATTATTACTATGGGGTTATTAAAAACAAAAACATCAGTTTAAATATTTTCTTCAAAATACCAGTTTTAGCTTTTTCTTAAAGTCTGATACTTACTACAAAACTATAAGTATACTGAACTAAAATATAAGAGATCATAAATCACAACTAATAATAAGATTTGCCCTTGAATCTCAAGTCATTAATATGTTTTTCTTAATAATTTGTGAGCCAGATTATAAAGTACGTGGCATTTCTCTGGAAAGAAAAAATAATGCACAATACACCAAAAATAATTTCATTATTTGAATGGGCAAAGAGTTGAATAGTTTACCTTTTTAATAAAAATTTCCTACAAATTCAAAATGTACTGTCTCGCTGCAAAACATTTGTTTTCTACTGTAGTGGGATTTAAACATCCCTTGTGAATCTTTCTAAATAAGTTGAACATAGTTGTTAAAATTTACCCAGCAAAATAAATAATAATGTCAGCAATTTCAAAAATGTATTATTTGTACAAACATATAAAAATAACCCAGGTTTTTCAAAATCTTAAGATGATAAGAATAACTCAGTGTTCAAAAACTGCCAATTCATTCCACTAATGAAATAGTATTATGATTGATCATTATTAATAGTTACATCAACTCTGAAAATACAAGCTAGAAAAGTGACAATTCTGTAGTGATATACCCATTTAAAGACATCCAAGGTACATGGATAACATTTTTCCTTTACTATATATCAGTGACTTATTATTACAGGAATAGTGATATTTCCTGTGTTCTTTCTGGCTGGACAAAAATTCTCGCTCATGATAACTGAAGTTGGCAATGTTATCAAAGTTCTTAATCCCTACCATGTAGCAAAAGAAGACACCAGATATTTATGTCACTAATTATAAGGAAATCAAGTTTTACTCACCTAGAAGCTTCACCCCTCCTGGCTAGCTTTCACAATGCCGGAAGGTGCTATGCATATTCCCAGAGAGGAAAAAACAAAAAAAAAAAACTAATCTGCAGTATCACATAGCTGTGAGCCTTGAAGATACAACAATGACCAGACTGACATGATATACCCACTAAGGCAATAATGATGCAAATGTTATGAAAGCAGTCAACCACTTTCTGATTGGTTCTAAAGTCTTCTCCAGGGAACAAACACTTGACACTGTTAAAGGGGAGCATAGCCTGTGACTAGATAGACTATAATCCCTAGGAGAACAACATAATACTAATATTTGCCTTATAGTATTAAAATGATTCTTTATGACTTACTGTATGTTCATGGATTAGAAGATCTTTTAACCCACATTAGAGAAGCTTCTCCTTGTGGTAGACAGAAATTAACACAGGGGCCCCTAGTTGGTCAATAGATTAGAATCAGAGACTGTATAGATAGAGCTCAGCCTTAAATGGTACATACATATCTCAGCCCTCCCTCAAAGTTGAGGAATCCTCAAGGAAGAGGAGGCAGAAACACTTGAAGAGGCAGGCATTATCAATGTTATTAGGAAGCAGCAGTTCCCAGACACAACAACATTGTTGCATATATAAACTCACAGGTACTGTGACACCATGCACAAGACCTTCCCAGACAAAATCCCATCACAAAGATGGGGAAGGTGAGCATGAATTTTGAGCACTAGCTCAGGAGCTATTGACATTTGATGGCTTTTTGGAAAGGGAGTTGGTTTTCCTCACTGATGTGACCCTTGGTAGGCTGAGCATATGCCACAGTAGGTCCCATTCCCAAGAGAGGCTGGAAACACAAACTGGACTTCATATGTAAAGAAAAAAGAAGAAATCACAAATCTGAGGGTAGTTATAGGAGGTTTTACAGGCAGAATAAATATGCTAATTTCATTATATGAAATTATTAAGTAATAAATATTTGTTTGTAAAAGTTAAGACTCAATGTTTATGGTCAGGGGAATAAGTATGGTGGTGTCGTGAAGAACATTTGTAGTTATTTTAAAATTCATTATCACAGCCACAGGGTGCATCAGCTTTCTCTTCCTGAGAGCAAATTACCTCAGAGATTAATAATTGATAGTCAGGCACAGTGGTACATATTTCCTGTCCTATAAAGCAGGCTTCTGAGACAGAAAGTTTGCTATATGTTTAAATAATAACAGGCAAGCAAAGACTAAATAGCAAGATTCTGTCTCAATATAATGTCTGTGGGAAATGGGGAAACTTTGTAGAAGAAATAAATATTGATTATTATTTTCAGTAGATTATGGTTTTTAATACACATGGGATAGTTTGTCTCTGCTTCATATATTGGGAATGGGGTGAAAGGTTGAGCAGTCAAGACCTGGAAATGCTTGTAAGTTCATTCACATATCTCATGATGGATGTTGATGGTTAGCTGGGTAAAGAAATGGGACCTTCAGAGATGATGTCCTTATTGCCATGTCAATGTTTATAATTTGACCTCAGATGTCACTTGCCAACACTCTCCTATATCTTATTGGACCATGAAGTTATCATGGTACACTCAGGTACCAGGACAGAGAAGATAGATCACGTCCCTCACTGCAGATCTGTCAATAACACATTTGAAGTAAAGCAGCAGGGAAACTGGATAGGTTCTGTGAGTGTGATACCATCTTTGAGAAGTACAGTCTTCCATAAGAAATACTAAGAAGAAGATATGCCAGTGACATTCTGATTTGAAACTTGAATTATTTTCCTAATCACTTTGCCAATTATATCAGCAGTTACATGAAGTATTTGCAACACCATTCTCTTTGGCTCCCAACCTATCATCTGAAACAAGAAAATGAATATGCTGCTTTTAAATTTCTCTGACATTATTTGAAATCAGCTGCCATTTATGACACTGTTTCCATGAAAACTGCATATCTATGGCTTTCTACGCAGCTTAATAACAAAAAATAAGAGCACAATCTAAACATGTAATTCAATAAAGTCATAGTGAGTAGTGTCTTGTTTGTTCTTTCATTTTAGTTATCTGCCTCATGAATTCACCCCCAAAATTCCTGTTTACTTCAGGATGCAGGCTTAAAGTGGTTTATATCTGTGATTTTATCAGAGAACCTCATATTTCCAAGTTATGAATTCCAGCATAATCTAGGATATTATTCAACATATAGTCAATATCTCTAAAATGTAAGAAATTGCTGCCTAAAAGTTTTAAGAGTGTACAGACTATTTATTATTGAAAATGGTTTGATCACTATGAGTATTATAGATTACCCTGATCATTAAATGATCCTTACTTAAGATTGGTGAAAATAAACAAGAACACTACTATCCGGAGGGGGTGATGAAAAAAATTGTCTATAATCTGCATAATTAAGAATCACATGAAAGTAAACATCAACATATTCTTTGGTAAATACTTAACAGCATGTTCTGACGCAATTACATTGAAGGTATCACAGCTTCCTAATAGAAGGATAACATCTTAGTAATAATTTTTCTAGTATCAGGTCTCTCTCTATAAAATTGCTCTATGACTTAACATTGATATCAATGGTCTTCTAGGTAACTACATTACTCAATATTTTGTCTCTAAAGATTAATATCCAGAAAGTGTTCAAAATACTTTATCACTACCAGTTAGTAGCTATATTGTATAAACATTGTATTAACATTTGTTACTTTTTGTAATGAATATGTAAATAAAAGTTATAATAATGTTATATTATTTTATTATCCACATTAAAAGTACAGGTTCTAATACTGAACATCAGAACTATAACAAGTCTCAATTTTTTATTGGTATGGATAATTGTATATTGATAGAAATTTAAGGTCATTTTGCACAACTCTTAAAGTATTGTTCATATACAACTCATTTAAAAATGTGAAGTTCTAGTATTATGAAAGATACTATTGCAAACTGTTTAGAATAATCCAAAATGCAATTTAGTAGTTAGTCACCTATAAATAATGTTACTTGTAGTCTTGTTAGGTACTAGTTTAGCTAATTACAGAAATAAGCTTTATTTAGTCTCTTGTATATGTTTTGAAAGTTAAGTAGATAGTAAATAGCTAGAAACAAGCAATGTTTACCTATTCAAGTATACCATAGATAGATAGATGGTCATCAGACACAGAGATCTACACAGTATAGCATTTAAAGATGTTTTAATAATAAAAGGCTTCTCTGACAGAAAGACACATCTGCTCCTGGCAGCATCCCCAATCTATTTCAAAGAAGATGATAGACACTAAAGAATTTCCACTTGGAGTTTACTACAAACATGACAAAGCTAGCCACTGGGCAAAAAAGAATATTCTTACCTCAACTGCTGACATCATATTATTCAAAGTGTGAACAAGCAAGAAACTGGTAAATCAACTGCCAAGAGAAGGTAGGGCAGACCAAGCTAACAATTTAGAAGAGACTTGAATTCTAGAAATGTCTTAGGAATTTAAACAGTCAATGCTGGGCACATGGGTCAATAAATATTGGACTAAGCATCCAGAGACATACAGGAAACCCAAATGAAACTATGCAAATAGATTTATAGTGCATATAGAGTGATCTTTACAGCTAAACTGGTACGAAATCAAGGTATTTTGGAAATTAATTATTCCTTTATTTTTTACATATATGTGTATGCACTTACACACAAACACACATATATAGCTGTACATATATGCATATGTATTTGTGAGCATAGTTTTATCATCTGTATTAGTTTATTTAAACAAAACAAAGTAATTGTGTACTTCATATCATTCATGATAATTTTCTAACCAAAATAAAATGTGTTAAATTCTGGAAACTTCATGAAGTCAGTGACCCTAAAGAAATAGGAGTTTTTAACTGTCATTTTCTTAATTGTGCTCCTGAAACATAAGATGTGTAGTCACGAGTTGTTAAAGCACTTTTCCTTGTACATATTCTGCATTCCTCTTTTATTGGTTTTAAAAACTTTTGGTTTTGACAATTTTATAAATTTAATGTATAATATATTCTCATTCTTCTGCTCATCTACTTGCTCTAATCTCTCTCCCATTCCTATAACTACCCCCACACACATACCAGTCCCTTTCCCTTATCCATTTAACTTAATCAGGATGGTCTGTGTGAGCCTTGGAGCTTGTGGGGTCACCAAATGGTATATAACAGAAAACAATGATTCCCTCACTCCACAACTAAAATAAGTGAACATTTCAGCAATGAGAGCAGGATTCTGCCTCTATACATGCCTTACTGTAGGCAGACCCATCCTTTTTTTAAATTTATATTTTTAATTTTAATAAAAAATTAATTATATCACTTCCCGCTTTCACTTCCTCTTTCTTACCCTTCTTCTGTTCCCTCCCTCCAACTTCTGCTGTGTACTCACTCCCAACTCTCTCTCTCAAGTTAATTGCCTCTATTTCTTTTATTATTATTATTGATATCCACAAATAGACACACACACAAACACACACACACAGATGCATAAATATGTAAATAGAGACCACTGAGTCCATTTTGTGTTGGTTATGTTTATATAATTTCATGGCTGACCACTCTGTATTGAAGAATAAGAAAAGAATAGGAGCTCGTTTTTCTGAGAGACTGATTCTTCTGCTTCTTGTGTAGGTACAGCCACCCTCGACTGCAAAGGATGCCTCTTACCCAGAAGACGGTATTTGCAGCTCTTCTTTCTACATTCCAGCTATCATACATTTTTACCCCAACTCCTGCAGTGTTCCCCAAATCTTGGAGGAGGAAGTATAAATATCTTCTTTAGGTCTAAGTACCTATAAGTCACTCGTTCTTGGGATACTGTGTAATCATGTGTTTCTACATTCTTCAATGTTTACTAGACAATGAGTCTTCCCTGAGTAAAGCTTGGGATAGCACATGCCTATGGGCATAAACAACATGCTTAGAAGGAAGTTTGATGCTAAATAAATTTAAATAAACAGCTAAACTCCGCCCCCCGCCCCGCCACCCGCGCACACACACTCACACACACACACACACACACACACACACACACACACACACACACACTTACCCCTGTAGGCTTTCAGCAACAGTTTCACACAGTTTTACAGTACCAGGTATGGGTTCCTTCATATGGAGCAGGACTCAGATCAAATGAGAGAGAAGTCTTCTACCCATAAAAGTAGAGTCGCTATCGCATAAGTGGGCATATCTTGCTTCATGTATCTGTGTCATAGCTAATATAGTTCATAGATGAGTAAGTCTTTTGATGCCCTTTTCTCCCCTGGGGCTATAAAAATAAATTAGTCTTCTAATTAAGGTATTTTAGGTACATCTCCACACTGGGCTTCTAACTCTTCTCTCTCTTTTACGAAGTTTTTGCAGTTTACTAGCTCTCTCCTTAGAGATTTCTGGCATCATAGCATATCATATCACCACATTGCCGGCACCATCGTCAGCCTTTGCAGACCCTGAATATATACATTTTTTCTTGCGTTCCTTTTACTGCTCAGGGGAGACTGTTCTCTTGTAATAAAGCCGTGCCTCAAGTCAGTGTTTGGGCTGCTACTTCTCTGCAGAAAGCAAAGAATGTCGAAGCTGTGGTCTTTCCACCATCAAAACGGATTCTGAATCAAAATACAAGAATTGGACATCTGGTGCGGATTGGGATATTTGAACCAGCTTACCCAGAATTTCCGTCTTTAGTATTGTTGCCTTCCCAGGATGAGGGACATCAATGACCATTTGTTTCATCTAAAACAGATGATCAGTCATAAACTTCCTTGTTTGGAACATTACTGTGTCATTCTTGATGACAGCAGCTTCTATCTTTATATCAGAAAATACAGGTCATAGTAATCTCTTTCAAATATTACACTCATTTAATATTTCCTTGAAATGGAACTGTAAGTAAGTAAGCAGATATTTCTGTTGATGAAAGCTAGTGTGCAGGGGTGAGGTTTCCTAGTCAGTTGGAGCTGGATTCCTCCAAGCCACCAAGTCCTGTGTCAGAAGTATTTTTATTTTGTTTTGTTTGTTTGTTTGTTTAGTTCAATATGGTCTTACCTTCAAGTTTGGGAGGCAACTAAGGGCAATGGCAACAGCCTATGGTGATATATGAGTCTTGTTGATGCTATGAAAAACAACTCAAAGGTGTTTTTCTTGGCTAGCACTGAAATTTTATGTGATACTCTTTTGGCAGATAGTATTATTACTTTGTATGACACTACTTTATCATACACACACACTCACACACACTTATACCCCAAATAAATAAAATATGATTTTAAAATATTTTAAGGAAATTATGAAAAGAACATGTACATTTAACTTTTATTTGTTCAGTAATAAAGTCACAAAATTCAAGGTGTCAAACCTGATTAGAATGACAAAGGGGAAGATCACACATATCACTCTTGTTTAGAAGCTCAAATTAAGCCTGATAGAAAAAAATATACAAAATCACCCTTCTGATTCTATGGGAGACAAATAACACAACCAATCAAAATGAATCAGCAAAGTTAGAGAAACCCAATCAATGGCAGATTATATACTTAATCATCAAGAGCAAATGGGAATACTTTCTAAGAAAATGTGTGCAAGGTCATAATTCAAACCTCATTACATTTTAAAGGATTCAGTTAATAAAATGCAAGTTCTCCAACATGGAGTTACATGTCACTAACAAAAACTTTCCCATCCCATTTCTAAAGGATACACAGTCAAAGCAGAAGATTTTAAATTGGCAGAGAAAGAGCAATACCACTAATGGCACATAGTCACAACTTACATTTGAAGCTATGTTAGGACAAAAGAAAGGACTTACATCCTTTTTTCTTTTAATGTTCAGGATTAAACCTAGTACCTTATACATCCTAGGCAGTACTTTATCATGAACAACATTTCTACCCAGGGCATAGGATAGAAATCCCTTAAATCAGTCTATCACTATAAATAGAAACACACACACACATATACGTATGTATGTTCAAAGGGCTAACAGGAGATGAAAATATTAAAAATCTCCAAAACTGATGATGAAAATGTAAAATGTAACCATCTTATGAAACAATTTAACAGTTGTAATATGTTAAACATAACTCTCATTTGTACCATCCATTCCATATTCTGGTATTTACACAAGCACAAAAAGAATGCATGTGTACAACATGGGTATTTCTACAGTCATAAAATATGTACACATAATTATTAAAAATAGAAAACAAATAAAATCTCCATAATCACCAAAAGAGATTTAAGTGTACACTGTTGCTAGTAGACTACTTAGAAATGATTAACTGTTTGCTCATATAGTGACTTGGTCCCACCTCAAAATAGAATTGAGTTAAAGGAGTCATATGTTTTATAAATTTCTAGAAAGAAAAGCTGTGATTTGTAAATGAGAAGACATAGAAAAGGCCATGTATATGGACATGAGAAACTCTCAAGACTATAGATGTATTTGTTATCTTGATTATGTGATATTTTGCTTGTATATATTTATTTTAAATCATATTTCATGAATACATGTAGCTAATTTTCTCTCAAAATTAGTAAAGAATATACAAATTTATACAAATTTAAATGTAATTTGAAAATATGACATATATTCAGGATGAATTATAAAAGTTATAATGATCTCAACTTCAAGTGAAAAACAGTTTTTAAAAATTGCATTTCCAGGTCATAAGCTCTTTATATAGTTATGTCTAGTCAAGTTTATGCAACTAAGAAACAATTAAAATGAAATTTACTTGACTTTCATGCAATTAAGCAGTAAGTTGAATCTTATATGGAAAGTTTCAAATAAGAAATATAACTCTCAGAGAAAGTGAATCTATCATCTAAAATAACAAAAAATAGAGACAGAAGCAAACTATAACTCAATCACTTTGCTCAAAATTATATTGTTAATGCTCTAGTTGGAAAACAATGGATTTGCTAGTGAATCTCAAAGGTAGATTTGGGTAGAGCTGTACGATAGAGGACCTGGGTTCATGCTATGAATTTATAATAATGGTCAAATGTTGAAAAATTTAAATCCACTGATCCTAAAATTCTCAGTGAAAGACAACTTGGTATTCATGTTGTTGATCAAAGAGTAAATAAGATGTTCTGAGACACTTTCACTCTAGGCCCATGTGGTTCTGAATCACATATACCTGTATACTCATTACATATTCATCCCTTCTTCTCTAACTGCATGTGTAGTTTCTTTGGAACTGATCAAGCTCTTTGGCAGCAAGCATGGTTGTGTAGTCTAAGTGTGACAGCAAAATCACTTACTTGTTTTTATACAGGATACATGGTTCAAATAGTGTTGATTAGGACCAATTCTTATAATTGACAGTGAAAGCATGACTTCCCCTCCCCACTGGTTTGGATTAGTTAGAAATTCATTCCAAATTGCAGCCCAACAAATTCCTTTGGTGTTGAAGGCAGCCTGCCCATGATGGAAGTACGAAACAAATTAAACTACAAGGGATATATTCTCAAGACAAAGAAGAAAGTTTCTGAGAACATTTGAGTCATCTAAATTTAGCTATCCGTAATGCTGAGCCAATTTAACCAGAGTTTCTGATATCAATGTGTCTTCTTTAAAAAAAAAAGAAAAAAGAAAAAGCACTCATAGTATTTCTAAAAGTATTAACTTTGGGGTATGATGTTTTATTTCTCAAGTTTCTTAGAATAAGTCTGAGAGTTATATTTATTAAACATTCTACTAATCTAACATCTACTTGAGTTTCAAGCAAAGACCAAGTTCTAATTTAAAACATAATTATCAGTTAAGCCCATTTTATTATGACCTACTTTAATCAGAAATTTTATGCTTATGGTGAGGGCACAGATTTCACAGTTGCAGAGCATCAGCTTGGGAAAGGTTATTATATCGAGACGTCAGTAAGAGTAATGAGAAACCTCTTGGTCAAGCTCTGAGTATGATTTTAGCAGCTGCCATGCTTATTCGACAGCTTTGCAATAAATCCATGGGTTGCCTAATGTTTTAACAATAAACTTCTCTTCTACTTAAATTAACATAGAAGAATTTTTTTCCTTGACAATGTTAATATTTAGGACAATATCCTTCGGCAGCATTTTTTTTCCTCCCCAACTTAGCTACATTGAGAAAACAGTATAAATCATTGATTGATTCTTACTATATGCAGAAAACTCATTCTTTTGCAAGATTTTAATTTTTTTCTTATTTGTGTGTGTGTGTGTGTGTGTGTGTGTGTGTGTGTGTGTGTCCATGTGAATGTTAAGCTATGAGTGTCCAGGTACTTACAGAGCCCAGAAATGTCATTGGACTCTCGGAAACTGGAGTTATGGATGTTTTTAATCTGTATGATATGGGAAGCTGGGAATTTATCCCAGGTCTTCTGCAAGAACAATACATGTTTTTAGCTGTTGAAGCATCAATCTGCCAACAGAAAGCTCATTCTTTATATATTATTTCATGTACTACACTGAATAGATATGGAGAGAGTGGACAGCCTTGTCTTGTCCCTGATTTTAGTGGACTTGCTTTAAGTTTCTCTCTTTTAATCGAATGTTGGCTATAGACTTCCTGTATATTGCCTTTATGATGTTTAATTATGGGCCTTGTACTCCCAATCTCTCCAAGACTTTTATCATGAAAGAATGATAGATTTTTTCAAAGGTTTTTTTCAGCATCAAATGAAATGATCATGTGATTTTTTTTCTTTCAGTTTGTTTATATGGTAGATAACATTGATGGATTTTCGTATGTTGAACCACCCCTGCATCCCTGGGATGAAGCCTACTTGATCATGGTGGATGATATTTTGGATATATTCTTGGACTCAGTTTGTGAGTATGTTGTAGAGTATTTATCCATAAATGTTAATGAGGGATATTGGGCTGGAATTTCATTATGGTTGAATCTTGTGTGGTTTAGAAATCAGAGTGACTGTAGCTTCATAGAATGAATTTGGTAATGCTTCTAGTTTGAGGAATACTGATATTAGCTCCTCTTTGAAGGTCTGGTAGAATTCTACACTAATGCCACTTGGCCCTGGGTTTTTCTTTTTTTTTTTTTTTTTGGAGGGGGGTTGTTGTTGTTGTTAGAGACATTTAATAACTGATTCTATCTCCTTAGGGGTTATAGGACTATTTAAATTGTTAACATGATCTTCATTTAATTTTGGTAGGTGGAATCTATCAAGAACATCATCTATTTCATTAAATTGTTCAGTTTTGTTGATTTTAGGCTTTTGAAGTACGACCTCATGATTCTTTGGATTTCCTCTGTGTCTGTTGTTATGTCCTTCTTTTCATTCCTTTTACTTCGTTTGGCTAAGGGTTTGTCTATCTTATTAATTTTTCTCAAAGAACCACCTTTTAGTTTTCTTTATTCCTTTAATTATTTTCTCTTTTTTTCTAATTTATTTGTTTCTGTACTGAGCTTGATTATTTCCTGCCATCTACTCCTCTTTGGTGTGTTTGCTTCTCTTTTTTCTAGAGCTTTCAGATGTCCTGTTAAGTTGCTAGTATGAGATCTCTCCAACTTCTATATGAAGGTCATTAGTGTTATGAGGTTCCTCTTACTACTGCTTTCATTATGTCCTATAAATTTGGGTATGTTCTGCCTTCATTGAGTTCTAGAAAGTCCTTAATTTCTTTCTTTATTCCTTCTCTAACTCAGTGGTCATTGAATAAAGAGTTATTAAGTTTTCATAAGTTTGTAAGCTTCCTGTTGTTTCTGTTGTAGAGATCCAACTTCAATCCATGGTGGTTTGATAAAATTAAAAAGAGTTATTTCAATTTTCTTGTATCTATTGAGGTTTGCTTTGTGACTAACTGTTGGAGAAAGGTCTTATGCATGGTTTTCAAAAGCTGATTTTAATGAACTGAGATCTGGTTAATTCCTTATCTGAGGCATTCTCTGATTGGATAATAAAAGTTGCTGATGGCCACCTAGCAGGGCAGAAAGAGCATAGGAAGGCAGAACTTCCTGAGAGGAAGAGAGCAACCCTGGGAAGATGCAGAGGAAGTTTTCTTTCTGCCAGGAGACTCAGAAACACACACACATCTCTGTGAGGACTCAAAGGTACAGCCAGCCACATGGCTGGTTGGGATTAGGTAGTCAGGTTAACTAAGATGAGCTAGTTGAGAGTCTGCCCAGCTAAGAACTAAGGATTGAAATATTAAAAGATCATAGTATATTTATTTTACTGGCATGGAAGTGTCATTCCGGGTCTCAGGCCTTATCACCAGGAGACCTAAGCCAGATCAGGTTCCCACCAGGCCTGCTGGCCTAATATTCTTTATAGTTATTATTTGGGTTAGTTGTTAGGTAATAGGTGCTCATAGCTGTGAATAAATATATTTGTTAACAAAGTTTCAGTTTCAATTGACTACATGGTCAATTTTGTAGAAGGTTCTGTGAGGTGCTGAGAAGAAGGTACATTCTTTTGAGTTGGGTGAAACGTTCTGTTGATATCTCTTAGGTACATTTGATTCATAAAGTCAATTAATTTCACTATTTTTGTGTTTAGTTTCTATCTCATTGACCTGTCCATTTGTGATACTGGGGCATTAAAGTCTGCTACTATTAATGTGTGGGTTCGATGTGGGATTTAAGGTTTATTTTATGAAGGTGGGTGGCCTTGCAATTGGAGCATAAATGTTCAGAATTGAGATGTCTTCTTGGTGAATTTTTCCTTGGATGAGTATGAAGTATCCTTCCACATCTCTTTTGATTAGTTTTACTGGAAAGACTATTTTATTAGATATTACAATGGCTACTGCTGTTTATTTCTTGGATCCATTTGCTTGGAAAACCTTTTTCAGATACTAATGATGTATTTGAGCAAATACAGCATTACTGAATATTTACGTTAAAGTGTGGATGCTAATTTTCCTGATAGAGTATCTACTAAAATGTTAGAAACAAATTTCAAGATGCTGACCTTCACCCTCAGGACCAACAGGGCCACTCAGACTAGATTTCTCCCTTTCCTTAACCCCACTTCTCCTTCACCTTCTACGTCAGAAACAGCTTATCTGAGCTGATAGCTGTGCCCCAAATGGATACAATGGATATCTATAGAACGTTTCACCCAAACACAAAAAAATTCCTTCTTCTCAGCACCACATAGAACCTTCTCCAAAACTGAACATATACTCAGTCACAAAGCAAGCCTCTTTGTCAAAAATTAGGTGGCCATAAGTGTGTGGTTCTATTTCTGGATCTTCAATTCAATTCTATTGATCTACTGGTCTGTTTCCATACCAATACCATGCTGTTTTTACAACTATTGCTCTGTAGTACAGCTTGAAATCTGCGATGTTGATACCTCCATATGTTTTTTTATTGTACAGGATTGATTTAGCTATTCTGGGCTTTTTGTTGCTACATATGAAATTGAGAATAGCTCTTTCCAAGTGTATAAAAAATTGTGTTGGTATGTTGATAGGAATTGCACTGAATCTATATATTGCTTTTGGTAGGATAGCCATTTTTATTATGTTGATCCTACCCATCCATGAGCATGGGAGATCTTTCCATCTTCTAAAGGCCTCTTCAATTTCTTTCTTCAAGGGCTAGAAGTTCTTGTTATGCAGGTCCTTTACTTGCTTGGTTAGAGTTACCCTCAGGTATTTTATGTAGTTTGTGGATATTCTGAAGGGGGTTGTTTCCTTTATTTCTTTCTCAGTCCATTTGTTTGTTGTATAAAGAAGGGCTTCTGATTTTTTTAAATTAATTTTGCAACCAGCCACTTTGCTGAAGGTGTTTATCATCTGTAAGAGTTCTCTAGTGGAATTTTTGAGGTTGCTTATGTATACTATCATATCATCTGCAAATGATTTTTGACAAAGAAGCCAAAATGTCACAATGGAAGAAGGACAGCATCTTCAACAAATGGTGCTGGTCCAAATGGATGCCCACTTGTAAAAGAATGAAATTAGACCCATACTTATCACCTTGTACAAAACTTAAGTCCAAGTGGATCAAAGACCTTAACATAAGGTCAGTCACACTAACCTACTAAAAGAAAAAGTGGGAAAAACCCTCAAACTCATTGACACATGTGACAACTTCCTGAACAGAATACCAACAGCTCAGGACCTGAGATCAACAATCAATAAATGGGACCTCATGAAACTGAAAAGCTTCTATAAGGCAAAAGACACTGTCATTCGAACAAAATGGCAGCCTACAGACTGGGAGAAAATGTTCACCAACCCCACATCTGACAGAGGGCTAATATCTAAAATCTACAAAGAACTCAAGAAATTAAATGCCAAGAAACCAAATAATCCAATCAAAAAATGGGGGACGGAGTTAAATAGAGAAATCACAAAGGAGGAATCCCTAATGGCTGAGAGACACTTGAAGAAATGCTCAACATTCTTAATGATCAGAGAAATGCAACTCAAAGACGACTCAGATTCCATCTCATACCTGTCAGAACGGCTAGATTCAATAGCTTAAATGACATCACATGCTGGCGAGGGTGTGGAGAAAGAGGAACCCTACTCCATTGCTGGTGGGAGTGCAGGCTTGTGCAACCACTATGGAGGTCAGTCTGGCGATATCTTAGAAAACTTGGAATAGCTCTACCTCTGGACCCAGCCATACCACTTCTGGGTATACACCCAAATGTCTCCTCACGGAAGCATAAGAAAGTTTCCTCATCTATGTTCGTAGCAGCTTTATTTGTAATAGCTAGAAACTGGAAACAACCCAGATGTCCCTCAACCGAAGAATGGGTTAAAAAACTGTGGTACATCTACACAATGGAATATTATTCAGCTATCAGGAACAATGAAATTATGCAATTTGCAGCCAAATGGATGGAACTAGAAAAGCTCATCCTGAGTGAGCTAACCCAGACTCAAAAGGATGCATATGACATCTATTCACTTATAGTAGGATTTTAGCTATATTGTAGAGGATATCGATACTACAACTAACACACCAAAGGGAACATGGACATAGACTTTTTATTTTTTATTTTTTTATTTTTATTTTTTTCTATTTTTTATCCTTTTTTATCTGTTTGTCTGCTTATTTGTTTGTTTGTTTTTTAGTTCTCTCTCTAGGACAATGAGACACTTTTCACTGGTAGTACTGCCTTGTAGACCCCCAATGAATGAGGAGGCTCTTGGCCCTCATACGACCTCTGAACTGAGATAAGGGACTGTTATATAGGGACACCCCACCCCAGAGAAATGGGATGGAAGGATTAGGGGGTAAAGAAAAAAATGAAATGTGAAGTTTCGGCCCTTTGCTACTAATTGTAATAAACTGTTTAGGATAATTAAGAAATGCAAACTAATAGTCATGCAAGCTGGTCATTCTGTTAGGTACTATGGCAGTCTACTATAGTTATTTTCTAAGCTAATCAGAAATAAAGCTGCTAAGAGACAAGCAACATATGCTTATCCTAATATAAGAGATAGATAGGGCTTCTTCAAAAACCTCAAGAGATCTGCATAATATGGCATTCAAAGATGTTTTCTTAACTTTAGATTTTTTTTAATATCAAGATATATCAACTCCTGACAGCACCCCATATTCTACTTCAAGTAGAAGATTAGCATCGAAGAATCTCCAGTGGGAGATGATTGAATTATTCTCAAGCCTATCTCTTGGTAGGAAAAACCCCTTGCTCCAATTGTAGACAGAATGCTGTCCAAAAAGGACAAAATTGGAAGCATGTAAATCGACAGCCTGGCTCTGCCAAGACAGGTTAGGCAAGTTCTTCATAACCCCTGCTCTATAATAAATGTCTGTCAGAGAAACAGGGCCAAACGACTGAAGATTGATGCTGTAATGTATGGAGAGAAAATGGGAATTGTCCAGGCAGCCACTGGTATGTCATTTCTTAGTTTGGGAAGCTGCAGTCCCTGTACTTCCTATAAAATCAGATATATTTATCCCGCTCAGGTCTCTGAGGTGGTTGAAGAATAGATAGCTAGAGTCTCATAATTAAATTTTGAGTGGTTTAGGAGTCAAGAGAGTGTTTTAGATCTAGGATGATGCTTTTAAAATTGTGTTGCAAGTTAGTATGAATGTTGAGTTAGATATAGAACTTTAAACTCATGGAGATGGTTAGATAGTAGAATGTTAAAGTCAGGTACCAAATACATATGGACTGGACTTTGGGAATGTACGCTAAGCCATATAACCCTCATAACTGTGGCCTAATTACCTCTGTTGTTTTGTATTGTATCTATTATTATAAGAGAAAGAACCATTTGTTGGACTGAAAGGGGGAACTGTGGGGGGAAATAAGATATACCTTAAACTTAAAAAAAAAAGGGAAGAGGATGGAGGGTTGAAGGTGGGAGGATGGGACTGGAGGGGGGAGTAGGGAGGGGAATGTGATTGAGATGTAACAGGAAGAAATAAAAAATAAAAGGGGGGAAAAAAAAAACAAAGCAAGCCTCAACAGATACAGCTCCCAGTTGTAACACAGCAAGAAGGGAAGGCACCAGGAACAAACAGTCAAGGAATACCAGATGTCAAAAGGCCAGTGAAAAAAAGAACTGACAAAAGTCAGAGATATATGACTCCAACAAAACTCGGTCTTACTAATACAGCAAGTCCTGACCATACAACCACTGCTGAAACACATGATGACAAATATATACTTAAGAAAATGATAGAGGCCTTAAAAGAAGAAAATAAATGCCTTAAGGAATTTAAAGAAGTCACAATCCTACAGATGAAAGCAGTGGTAGATTCTATTAAAGACCTTCATGCTAACTCAGTCAAACAAGAATGTGAAAGAGACAAAGCTATGAAAGGATTGTAGGCAAAGATAATCAAATTGGAACAGGAAATGTATAAAACTGTTCAAGATCTGAAACTGCAAATGGAAACAATAAAGAAAACACAAGCAGAGATGAACCTGGAGTTGGAAAATCAAGGAAAGACAACAGGAATCACAGACATGAGTATCATCAATAGGATACAAGAGATGAAAGACCAAATCTCATGTGTGGAAGATTCAATAGGAAAAATCAGTATAATAACCAAACAAAATGAGAAATCTAAAAAAGATCTCACTCATAACATCCAAGAAATCAAGAATTCAATGAAAAGTTGGAACTTAAGATTATAGGTATAAGATGAAAGAAAAAACTGCAGACTCCAAGGACCAGGAAACAATTTCAACAAAATCATAGAAGAAAATTTCCCAAGCCTAAAGAAAGAGATGCTGGTAAAAATCCAAGAAGCACACAAAACGCCAAATAGAATGGACCAAAAAAGAAATTCCTCCCACCACATAATAGTTGAAATTCAAAATATACAGAACAAAGAAACAATATTAAAAGCTGCAAGAGAAAAAGGTCAAGTAACATATAATGGCAGACCCATCAGAATTACACCCGACTATTTCTCAGAATCGTTAAACTACAAGCCCTAGGAGATTACAGGTGCCAGGCCATACTACTCTACCCAGCAAAACTTTCAATCACCATAGATGGAGAAAACAAGATACTCCACAACAAAACCTAATTCAAACAATATTTACCCACAAATCCAGCTTTATAGAAGATCCTAGAAGGAATATTCCAACTGAGAGAAGGTAGCTACAGCTGAGAAAACACAAGAAACAAATAATTCCACTGCAACTAAACCAAAGGAAACACACAATCGAACTACCACCACCTACATCAAAATGGCAAGAAATAATGAACTAGGGTCATTAACACCTCTTACCATCAATGGTCTCAACTCACCAATAAAAAGATACAGGCTTACAGAATGGATCTGTAAACAAGACCCATAATTTTGCTGCATACAAGAAATGCAGCTCACCAGCAAAGTTAAACTTTACCTCAGAGTAAAGGCTTGGGAAAAGGTTTTCCAAGCAAATGGTCCAAGGAAGCAAGAGGGAGTAGCCATCCTAATATCCAATAAAATACACTTTCAATCAAAATTAATCAAAAAAGATTGGGGACAGGAAGGACACTACATACTTATCAAAGGAAAAATTCATCAAGATGACATCTCAATATTGAATATCTATGCCCCAAATATAAGGGCACCCACATTTTTAAAAGAGATACTACTAAAGCTTAAACCACACATTGATCCCCCCACCACTAATAGTGGGAGACTTCAACACCCCACTCACACCGAAGGACAGGTCATCGAGACAGAAGCCAAACATAGAAATAATGAGACTAACAGAGGTTATGAACCAAATGGATATAATGGATATCTATAGAACTTTTCACCCAAACACAAAAAAATATACATTCTTCTCAGCACCGCATAGAACCTTCTCCAAAACTGACTATATACTTAGTCACAAAGCAAGCCTCAACAGATACAAGAAAATTGAAATAACGCCTTGTATCTTTTCAGACCACCATGGATTAAAGATGGACTTCAACAACAACTGAATTTTTTTTAAGCCTACACATTCATGGAAACTGAACAACTCTCTACATAATGACTACTGGGTCAGGGAAACAATAAAGAAGGAAATCAAAGACTTCCTAAAATTCAATGAAAATGAAGATACAACATACACACACCTTTGGGACAAAATGAATGCAGTGGATGAGGAAAATTCATAGCACAAAGTGCCTTCAAAAATAAAGTTCTGATAGTTCATATTAACAACTTTACAGCTGAACTAGAAGCTCTAGGAAAGAAAGAAGCAAACACTCCCAAGAGGAGCAGACAGCAGGAAGTCATCAAACTTAGGGCTGAAATTAACAACTTAGAAAGAAAAAGAAAAAAATACAAAGAATCAATGAAACCAACTTTGGTTCTTGGAGAAAATAAAAAAAATAGACAAACCCTTCACTAAATTAACTAAAAGGCAGAGGGAAAACACCCCCCCCCAAAAAAAAAACAACAACAAAATGAGAAATAAAAAGGAAGAAATAACAACAGACATCGAGGAAATCCAAAGAATCATTAGGTCTTACTTCAAAATTCTGCACTATGATTCTCGGACTTTCACCCTCAGGACTACATAGGTAGGATTTTTCCCTTTCCCTACCCCCTCATCCTCTGAGCCACAAGCACTTGGACACTGAGCCTGGTCATCTGAGTGGAGAGCTGTGTCCCAATCTGTACTGTACCTTCCCTGACTTGCCAAGGTGACAAGGCCTCAATCCCCAGGAACAGCCATCTCCATCCTTTGGATCCTACACCACCTCAGGTCTCCCTACACCCTAGCACCAAGGGTAGATTTCCCCTGCCCCCCCCCCATGCCCTGACCAAAACCCTGGGCACCTCCAAGCCACTCTGAGCTGGGGCAGTTTCTCCAAATGTCATCTTCCAAAACTATGCCTCCCTCCATTCCCAGAAATTCACCCTCAGGACTACATAGGACTACATAGAAATACATAGGATTATATAGGACTACATAGAAGTCCCCAGGAACAAACAACTAAGGAACACCAGATGGCAAAATGCCAGCAAAAGAACAGAACTGACAAAAGTCAGTGAAATAAGACTCCAACAAAACTCAGCCATACTAAAACACAAGCCCTGACCATCCCACCAAGGATGAAATACAAGAAAAGGATGACTAATCTATATTTATGAAAATTATAGAGGCCTTAAAAGAAGAAAATAAATCCCTTAAAGAATCTCAAGAAGCCACAATCCTACAGATGAAAGCAATGGAGAATTTTTTAAAGAGATACAAGTCAAAAAAGAATGGGAAAGAAAAAGCTATGAAAGAACTGCAGGTAAAGACAACCAAATTTGGAAAGGAAATATATAAAACAGTTCAGGACCAAAATTAGAAGTGGAAACAATTAATAAAACACAGACAGAGACAATCCTGGAGGTGGAAAATCAAGGAAAGGGATCAGGAATACAGATATGAATGTCATCAATAGGATACAAGAGATAGAAGACCAAAGAGGCTTAGAAGACTCAATTGAAATCAATACAATGGGGCATCCAAGATGGCGGCGGCCGGTGCAGACATATTTTGATTTCTGGGTCAACAGTCACAAGGTGGCAAGTGTTGCAGGACACTGTTCAAAGGGCACGACCCCTTCTAAATCTCACCCAGCTACACAAGGACCACAGAAGATCCCTGGGCAGGACGTCCCTTCCCACTCTCAGACACGCTAGGAAGCCGCTGGACCTGGGAATCAGGATCACCCATCCCCCAGCAGAAGAGACCCCCGGTAAGTTCCAACCTAATACCCAGCCAGCAGATTAAGAACCCACGCAGAGATAATCCCCACTCTGCTGGGCACTCCCAGGTCTCACACAGACGATCCAATTATCTGGCAAAAGGTGCGACCCTTGGAAGTGAGCGCAGCTCGGCTACAAAGTGCCTTCAGACTGCAGATGGCAACCCACCGCTGTGATGTCACTGGCCAGTTTCCAAGCCTTGAGAGAGGCAAGGCTATTGGGGGTGAAGGGCAGATTTACCCACCACAGGAACCAACCTCGGAAAACTGCGAGATATTTGAAACTGTCGTATTTCAGACTTTTGTACTAGTACAGGCCCTTGCGGCGGGGAACCAGAGCTTACTTGTACACAGCTCCGCCACCTGGATTAGTTAGGTCTCCACCTGGGAGGCGGGGCTGAATGACTCAACTTACAGGGGAGGAATAAGGCAATGCTACTCCTAATCAAAGCGCCCCCTTTGGACCCAAGTCCAGAAGACAGAAAAAAAAAATTCAACATGGCCAGAGGCCCCAGACAAAAAAAAAAAAAAAAAAAGAGCGAAATGTCTCCAACAAAAGAAAGCAACACTTTTCCGTCCAGCCTGAGCCACCTCACCACAACTGAAACACATGAAAACGATGACAATTCTATATTATGGAAAGTGATACAGTCCCCTTAAAGAAGAACTTAAAACTATGAAGAAATTCAAAGATGCGACAATTTTAGAAGTCAAAACAACTAATAACACCATTAAAGAGCTCCAAGCCAAGGTGACCCAGCTTGAACAGGAAAAGGTTAAGCAATGAAAGATCTCCAGGCAAAACCAAGCAAACCGGAGAAGGAAATGTACAAAACAAACAATACCATTCAAGACATGAAAATAGAAATGGAAACAATAAAGAAAACACAGTCAGAGTTAAAAGAGGAAATGGAGAATCAAGAGAAGAGAACAGGAACTACGGATGTGAGTATGAAAAATAGGATGCAAGAGATGGAAGACAGGATCTCAGGCATGGAAGATTCGATGGAAGAAATCAGTAAATCATCCAAGAAAATGAGAAAACTAAAAAAAACCCTCTCACCCACAACATCCATGAAATCAAGGACTCAATGAAAAGACAGAACCTAAGAATTATAGGCATAGAGGAAAGAGAAGACTCCCGACTCCATGGTCCAGGAAATATCTTCAACAAAATCATAGAAGAAAACTTCCCTAACCTAAAGAAAGAGATGCCAGTAAAAATCCAATAGGCTTACAGAACACCAAGCAGATTAGATCAGAAAAGAAACTCCTCTCGCCACATAATAATAGAAACTCCAAATGTAGAGAACAAAGAAAGGATATTAAAAGCTGTAAGAGAAAAAGGCCAAGTCACATACAATGGCAGACCCATCAGAATCACACATGACTTCTCCTCAGAAATTTAAAACCTAGAAGGGCCTGGACAGATGTCCTACAAGCCCTGAGAGAACATAGGTGCCCAGCCAGACTACTATACCCAGCAAAACTCTCTATCAACATAGAAGGAGAAAACAAGATATTCCATGACAAAATCAAATTCAAACAATATCTCCTCACAAACCCAGCCCTACAGAAGATACTAGAAGGAAAATTTCAACACAGAGAAGATAACTACACCCAAAAAAACAGAGGAAATAGAAACCTCCACAGCAACTAAACAAAAAAGAAACACAAGACAGTCAGCTATACCAAAATAATGGGAAATAACAACCCCTGGTCACTAATATCCATCAACATCAATGGACTCAACTTGCCAATAAAAAGACACAGACATACAGACTGGATCTGTAAACAAGACTCATCTTTTTGCTGTATATAAGAAACACACCTCACTATTGAAGATAAACACTATCTCAGAATAAAGGGCTGGGAAAAGGTTTTCCAAGCAAATGGACCCAGGAAACAAGCTGGAGTAGCCACCCTAATATCAAACAAAATAGACTTCCAATTAAAGTTAATAAAAAAGACAGAGAAGGGCATTACATACTCATTAAAGGAAATATCCACCAAGAGATCATCTCAATATTGAACATCTATGCCCCAAATACAAAGGCACCTACATTTATAAAAGAAACGCTTCTAAAACTTAAATCGCACATTGATCCAAACACTTTAAAAGTGGAAGACCTCAACACCCCACTCATAACTATGGACAGATCATCAAGACAGAAGCCAAAAAGAGAAATAATGAGTATAACAGAAATCATGAACCACATGGACCTAACAGATATCTACAGAACGTTTCACCCAAACACAAAAGAATACACCTTCTTCTCAGCACCTCATGGAACCTTCTCCAAAATCGACCATATAGTTGGACACAAAGATACCCTCAACAGATACAAGAAAATTGAAATAACCCCTTATAGCTTATCGGACCACCATAGAATAAAGCTGGACTCCAATAGCAAAAGAATCAACAGAAAGTCTACACTCACATGGAAATTGAACAACTCTTTACTAGAGGACCACTGGGTCAGGGAAGAAATAAAGAAGGAAATCAAAGACTTCTTCAAATCCAACGAAAATGAAGACATAACATACCCAAACCTATGGGACACATGAAAGCTGTGCTATGAGGAAAGTTCATAGCACTAAGTGCCTTCAAAAAGAAAATTGTGACAGCTCATATTAGCGAATTAACAGTAAACTGGGTGAATTGAAAAAAAAAAGAAGCAAACACTCCCAAGAGGAGCAGAGGCAGGAGATCATCAAACTTAGGGCTGAAATCAACAACTTAGAAACAAAAAGAACTATACAAAGAATCAATGAAACCAAGAGTTGGTTCTTCGAGAAAATCAACAAAATAGACAGACCCTTAGCCAAATTAACTAAAAGACAGAGGGAGAAAACACAAATCAACAAAATCAGAAATGAAAAGGGAGAAATAACAACAGACTTAGAGGAAATCCAGAGAATATTTGGATCATACTTTAAAAATCTATACTCCACCAAATTTGAAAACTTAAGTGAAATGGACAATTTTCTTGATAGATTCCACCTACCGAAGCTAAATCAAGACTAGATAAACAGATTAAACAACCCTATAACCCCTAAGGAAATAGAAAAAGTCATTAAAACTCTCCCAACTAGAAAAAGCCCAGGGCCACATGGCTTTAGCATAGCATTCTACCGGACCTTCAAAGAGGAGCTAACAGCAATACTTTTCAAACTCTTTCACAAAATAGAATCTGAAAGAACATTGCCAAACTCATTCTATGAGGCCACAATCACCCTGATTCCTAAACCACACAAAGATCCAACAAAGAAAGAGAACTTCAGACCAATCTCCCTCATGAAGATAGATGCAAAAATACTTAATAAAATACTAGCAAACCGAATTCAAGAACACATCAAAAGTATCATACACCATGATCAAGTAGGCTTCATCCCAGGGATGCAGGTGTGTTCAACATATAAAAGTCTATCAACGTCATTCATCATATAAAAAAAATGAAAGAAAAAAAACACATGATAGTCTCTCTAGATGCAGAAAAAGCATTTGACATAATCCAACACCCCTTCAAGAAAAAAGTTCTGGAGAGAACGGGCATACATGGGCCGTACCTAGAAATAATAAAGGCAATATACAGCAGGCCAGTGGCCAACATCAAAATAAATGGAGAGAAACTTGAAGCATTTCTTCTAAACTCAGGGACAAGACAAGGATGTCCACTTTCACCGTATCGCTTCAGTATAGTACTTGAAGTTATTGCTAGAGCAATAGGACAACTAAAGCAGATCAAGGGGATACACATCAGAAAAGAAGAAGTCAAATTACCCCTATTTGCTGATGATATGATAGTGTACATAAGCGACCTCAAAAATTCCACCAGAGAACTCTTACAGTTGATAAACACCTTCAGCAAAGTAGCCTGATACAAAATTAATTGGAAAAATCAGAAGCCCTTCTTTATACAACAAACAAATGGGCTGAGAAAGATATAAAGGAATCAACCCCCTTCACAATAGCCACAAACAACATAAAATACCTGGGGGTAACGCTAACCAAGCAAGTAAAGGACCTGTACAACAAGAACTTCAAGAGCTTGAAGAAAGAAATTGAAGAGGCCTTTAGAAGATGGAAAGATCTCCCATGCTCATGGATAGATAGGTTCAACATAATAAAAATGGCCATCCTACCAAAAGCAATATATAGATTCAATACAATTCCTATCAACATACCAACACAATTTTTTATAGACTTGGAAAGAGCTATAATGAGTTTCATATAGAACAACAAAAAGCCCAGAATAGCTAAATCAATCTTGTACAATAAAAAAAAAAAAAAAAAAAAAACATCTGGAGGTATCACCATCCCAGATTTCAAGCTGTACTACACAGCAATGGTAGTAAAAACAGCATGGTATTGGCATAGAAACAGACCAGTAGATCAAAGGAATCGAATTGAAGATCCAGAAATAGACACACACACTTATGGCCACCTACTTTTTGACAAAGAAGCCAAAACGGCACAATGAAAGAAGGACACCACTTCAACAAATGGTGCTGGTCCAACTGGATGTCCATTTGTAAAAGAATGAAGTTAGACCCATACTTATCACCTTGTACAAAACTTAAGTCTAAGTGGATCAAAGACCTTAACATAAGGCCAGTCACACTAAATCTACTAGAAGAAAAAATGGGAGAAACCCTCGAACTAATTGGCACAGGTGACAACTTTCTGAACAGAACACCATCAGCTCAGGACTTGAGATCAACAATCAATAAATGGGACCTCATGAAACTAAAAAGCTTCTGTAAGGCAAAGGACACTGTCATTTGAACAAAATGGAAGCCTACAGACTGGGAGAAAATCTTCACCAACCCCACATCTGACAGAGGGCTAATATCCAAAATCTACAAACAACTCAAGAAATTAATTGCCAAGGAACCAAATAATCCAATCAAAAAATGGAGGAAAGAGCTGATTAGAGAATTTACAAAGGAGGAATGCCTAATGGCTGAGAGACACTTGAAGAAATGCTCAACATCCTTAATGATCAGAGAAATGCAACTCAAGACGACTCTGAGATTCCATCTCACACCTGTCAGAATGGCTAAGATCAAAAGCTCAAATGACAGCACATGCTGGCGAGAGTGTGGAGAAAGGGGTACCCTACTCCATTTCCCGTGGGAATGTAGGCTTGTGCAACCACTATGGACGTAAGTCTGGCGATATCTTAGAAAATTTGGAATAGCTCTGCCTCAGGACCCAGCCATACCATTTTTGGGTATACACCCAAATGCCTCCTCACGGAATCCTAAGGAAGTTTCCTCATCTATGTTTATAGCAGCCTTATTTGTAATAGCTAGAAACTGGAAACAACCCAGATGTCCCTCACCCGAAGAATGGCTCAAAAACTGTGGTACATCTACACAATGGAGTATTATTCAGCTATCGGGAACAATGAAATTATGCAATTTGCAGCCAAATGGATGGAACTAGAAAAGCTCATCCTGAGTGAACTAACCCAGACTCAGAAGGACGCATATGGCATCTATTCACTGATAGTAAGATTTTAGCTATATAGTAGAAGGTATCAATACTACAATTAACACACCAAAGGGAACTTGGACATAGATCTCTTATTTTTAATTTTTATTTATTTTTTATATATTAGTTATATTTTTTTCTATTTTTTTAGTCTTTTTTATCTATTGTCTGCTTATTGGTTTGTTTGTTTAGTAGTTCTCTCTCCCGGGCAAAAAGACACTTTTCACTGATGGTCTGCTTCATAGACCCCCCCCAATGAATGAGGAGGCTCTTGGCCCTCATATGACCTCTCAACTGTGATGAGGGACTGTTATATAAGGACACCCCACCCCAGAGAAATGGGATGGAAGTGTTAGGAGGTAAAGAAAAAAAATGAAATGTGATGTTTCAGCCTTTTACTACTAATTGTCATAAAGTGTTTAGGATAATTAAGAAATGCAAACTAATAGTTATGCAACCCGGTCATTCAGTTAGGTACTATGACAGCCTATTATAGTTACTTGCTAAGCTAATCAGAAATAAACCTGCTAAGAGACCAGCAACATCTGCTTACCCTAATATAAGAGATAGATAGGGCCTCTTCAAAAACCTCAAGAGATCTACAGAATATGGCATTCAAAGATGTTTTTGTAACTTTACTTTGTTTTATATCAAGACATATCAACTCCTGACAGCACCCCCTATACTCCTCAAAGTAGAAGATGAGCATCGAAGAATCTCCAGTGGTAGATGATTGAATTAAGTCACAAACCTATCTCTTGGTAGGAAAAGCCCCTTGCTCCAACATTAGACAGAATGCTGTCCAAAAAGGACAAAACCTGGAATCAGGTAAGTCGACAGCCTAGCTCTGCCAAGACAGGGTAGGTTAGTCCTTCATAACCCCTGCTCTACAATCAATGTCTGTCATAGAAACGGGGCCAAATGACTGAAGATCGATGCTGTAATGTATGGAGAGAAAATGGGAACTGTCCAGGCAGCCACTGGTATGTTATTTCTTACTTTGGGAAGCTGAAGGCCCTGTATTTCCTATAAAATCAGATATATTTATCTCTCTCAGGTCTCTGAGGTGGTTGAAGAACAGATAGCTAGAGTCTCATAATTAAATTTGAGTTGTTTAGGAGTCAAGACGGTGTTATAGATCTAAGAAGATACTTTTAAAATTGTGTTGCAAGTTAGTATGTATGTTGATTCAGATATAGAACTTTGAACTCATGGAGATGGTTAGATAGTAGAATGATAAAGTAAGGTACCAAATACATATGGACTGGACATTGGGAATGTACGTTTTGCCATATGACCCTCATAACTGTTGTACTGTATTGTATTCATTATTATAAGAGAAAGAGCCATTTGTTGGACTGAAAGGGGAAAATGTAGGGGGAAGTAAGATATACCTTAAACTTAAAAGAAAAAAAGGTAAGAGGATGGGGGTTTGAGGGTGGGAGGGTGAGACTGGATCTTCTTAGATCTATAACACTCTCTTCACTCCAAAACAACTCAACATTTAATTATGAGACTCTGGCTATCTGTTCTTCAACAACCTCAGAGACCTGAGAGGGATAAATATATCTGATTTTATAGGAAGTACAGGGCCTGCAGCTTCCCAAACTAAGAAATGACATACCAGTGGCTCCCTGGACAGTTACCATTTTCTCTCCATACATTACAGCATCAATCTTCAGTCATTTGGCCCCGTTTCTCTGACAGACATTGATTGTGTAGCAGGGGTTATGAAGGACTTACCTACCCTGTCTTGGCAGAGCTAGGCTGTCGACTTACCTGATTCCAGGTTTTGTCCTTTTTGGACAGCATTCTGTCTACAGTTGGAGCAAGGGGCTTTTCCTACCAAGAAATAGGCTTGTGACTAATTCAATCATCTCCAATTGGAGATTCTTTGATGCTCATCTTCTACTTCGAGGAGAATAGGGGGTGCTGTCAGGAGTTGATATGTCTTGATATAAAACAATCTATAGTTACAAAAACATCTTTGAATGCCATATTCTGTAGATCTCTTGAGGTTTTTGAAGAGGCCCTATCTATCTCTTATATTAGGGTAAGCAGATATTGCTGGTTTCTTAGCAGGTTTATTTCTGATTAGCTTAGCAAGTAACTATAATAGGCTGTCATAGTACCTAACAGAATGACCAGCTTGTATAACTATTAGTTTGCATTTCTTAATTATCCTAAACACTTTATGACAATTAGTAGTTAAAGGCCGAAACATCACATTTCATTTTTTTTCTTTACCTCCTAACACTTCCATCCCATTTCTCTGGGTGGGGTGTCCTTATATAACATTCCCTCATCTCAGTTGAGAGGTCGTATGAGGGCCAAGAGCCTCTTCATTCATTGGGAGTCTACGAAGCAGACCATCAGTGAAAAGTGTCTTTTTGCCCGGGAGAGAGAACTACTAAACAAACAAACCAATAAGCAGACAATAGATAAAAAAGACTAAAAAATAGAAAAAAATATAACTAATATATAAAAAATAAATAAAAATTAAAAATAAGAGATCTATGTCCAAGTTCCCTTTGGTGTGTTAGTTGTAGTATCGATACCTTCTACTATATAGCTAAAATCCTACTATAAGTGAATATATGTCATATGTGTCCTTCTGAGTCTGGGTTAGTTTACTCAGGATGAGCTTTTCTAGTTCCATCCATTTGGCTGCAAATTGCATAATTTCATTGTTCCTGATAGCTGAATAATATTCCATTGTGTAGATGTACCACAATTTTTTGACCCATTCTTCGGGTGAGGGACATCTGGGTTGTTTCAAGTTTCTAGCTATTACAAATAAGGCTGCTATAAACATAGATGAGGAAACTTCCTTAGGATTCCGTGAGGAGGCATTTGGGTGTATACCCAAAAATGGTATGGCTGGGTCCTGAGGCAGAGCTATACCAAGTTTTCTAAGATATCGCCAGACTTACGTCCATAGTGGTTGCACAAGCCTGCATTCCCACAGGAAATGGAGTAGGGTACCCCTTTCTCCACACCCTCGCCATCATGTGGTGTCATTTGAGTTTTGATCTTAGCCATTCTGACAGGTGTGAGATGGAATCTCAGAGTCGTCTTGAGTTGCATTTCTCTGATCATTAAGGATGTTGAGCATTTCTTCAAGTGTCTCTCAGCCATTAGGGATTCCTCCTTTGTGAATTCTCTAATTAGCTCTGTCCCCCATTTTTTGATTAGATTATTTGGTTCCTTGGCAATTAATTTCTTGAGTTGTTTGTAGATTTTTGATATTAGCCCTCTGTCAGATGTGGGGTTGGTGAAGATTTTCTCCCAGTCTGTAGGCTTCCATTTTGTTCGAATGACAGTTTCTTTTGCCTTACAGAAGCTTTTCAGTTTCATGAGGTCCCATTTATTGATTGTTGATCTCAAGTCCTGAGCTGATGGTGTTCTCTTCAGAAAGTTGTCGCCTGTACCAATTAGTTCGAGGGTTTCTCCCACTTTTTCTTCTAGTAGATTTAGTGTGACTGGCCTTATGTTAAGGTCTTTGATCCACTTGGACTTAAGTTTTGTACAAGGAGATAAGTATGGGTCTAATTTCATTCTTTTACAAATGGACATCCAGTTGGACCAGCACCATTTGTTGAAGATGCTTTCTTTCTTCCATTGTGCCGTTTTGGCTTCTTTGTCAAAAATTAGGTGGCCATAAGTGTGTGTGTCTATTTCTGGATCTTCAATTCAATTCCATTGATCTACTGGTCTGTTTCTATACCAATATCATGATGTTTTTACTACTATTGCTCTGTAGTACAGCTTGAAATCTGGGATGGTAATACCTCCAGATGTTTTTTTATTTTATTTTACAGGATTGATTTAGCTATTCTGGGCTTTTTGTTGTTCCATATGAAACTCAAAATAGCTCTTTCCAAGTCTATAAAAAAATTGTGTTGGTATGTTGATAGTAATTGCATTGAATCTATATATTGCTTTTGGTAGGATGGCCATTTTTATTATGTTGAACCTATCTATCCATGAGCATGGGAGATCTTTCCATCTTCTAAAGGCCTCTTCAATTTCTTTCTTCAATGGCTTGAAATTCTTGTTGTACACGTCCTTTACTTGCATGGTTAGAGTTACTCCCAGGTATTTTATGTTGTTTGTGGCTATTGTGAAGGGGATTGTTTCCTTTATTTCTTTCTCAGCCCATTTGTTTGTTGTATAAAGAAGAGCTTCTGATTTTTTTGAATTAATTTTGTATCCAGCCACTTTGCTGAAGGTGTTTATCAGCTGTAAGAGTTCTCTGGTGGAATTTTTGGGGTCGCTTATGTATACTATCATATCATCTGCAAATAGGGATAATTTGACTTCTTCATTTCTGATGTGTATCTCCTTGATCTCCTTTAGTTGTCTTATTGTTCTAGCAAGAACTTCAAGTACCATATTGAAGAGATATGGTGAAAGTGGACATCCTTGTCTGGTCCCTGAGTGCTTCAAGTTTCTCTCCATTTATTTTGATGTTGGCCACTGGCCTGCTGTATATTGCCTTTATTATCTCTAGGTATGGCCCTTGTATGTCCGTTCTCTCCAGAACTTTTAGCATGAAGGGGTGTTGGATTTTGTCAAATGCTTTTTCTGCATGATTCTTCTGCCTCAGCTGCCCAGCATCCACTGACCAAGCAAATCAAAAGTTTTAATGTAGTAATTCTTAATTGAAATCATTATGCAAATGGCTCTGATAGTCTTCAGGGGTCTTTCCAACTTTCCTCTGAAACTTCACAATAGCTTGCATTGTTATCCACATTATCTTCTAAATTCTCACAACAGCTCATCAAGCTCTAAGTACAATGGCTTTTCTAGTCTAATGTTCAAAAGCCCTTCCACAATACTCTCCAAACCACATGGCCAGATCTGTCACAGCAACAACTCATGACATGATAATAATTATTAAAACATAAATAACTTTAAAAGATATTGGAATTTTAGAAAGATTTTGCATACTTCAGAGATTTTAGACTGCACAGAGGCTCTGTAAAAGAGAACACAGAAAAAATATACCCATTCCATTTAGTCTTCATGAATATTAGAAACACTATTAACCTTAAATATTAACCTGAAATTTTCATAATGAAGATTGAAAACTAAAACCTGATCTCTATTTACTTAATTTTATGCAGCAATATTTTTTTTCTAAAATATTTGTCTGAGCAAGACTCTGCCATTTGTCGAAATCATTCATTACACCTCATGCAAATCAAGTACTAAAATTTGATCCTAAAATAAAAAAAAAAATTCTATAGAGCACTGCAATCTCATCAAGAAATAGCCATATATCCCTGTCACTCTCCCTGCCAAAATTGAAGAGCCTCTCTCCTCAGCAACTGTTGCTACTTCCATAATCCTAAGGTGATGCCTGCTGTGTGACAAATTTTTGCTGGGGAGTTGAGGCACACATTTCATCCAGAAAGGAAGTATTTGACCAACTGAAGTACTTATAGCGCCAAAGTCCAATTTGGTGAACCACTGAATTTTATTGAAGTTTCTTGCAGGAATATGGGTATCTTAGTTTCTTCTTTATTGCTGTGATGAAAGATCATGACCAAGGCAACTTAAAAGAAGAAAGACTTTAATTGGCTTCTGGTTCCAATCTTAGAGTCTATGATGTCAGAGAGAATGCATGGTGATGAGCATCTGGACCAGCAGGTGAGAGTTCACATCTTAATCCCAAAACAAGAAGAAGAAGGACCTAATTGGGACTATAATGGACTTTAGAAACCTCAAAGCCCACCTCTAGTGACACACATCCTCCATCCACGCCATACCACCTAATCTGTCCCAAGCAGTTCCACCAACTAGGGACCAAGTTTTCAAACATAAATACATGGAGGCTATTCTCATTCAAACCAACACATTCAACTACCTGGCTCCCATGAGTTTGTAACCATATCATAATGCAAAATCCATGCAGTCTAATTTCAAAAGCTCCCACAGTCTTTCACAGTATCAATGACATTTTAAAGTCCCAATTTTAAAGTTTCCTCTGAGAGTCAAGACAATCTCTTAATTGTTATCCCCTGTAAAATCAAAAAGGAAATTATATAGTTCCAACATATAATGACACAGAGTATGCATTACCTTTCAAAAGAGAAGAAATAAGGCATATTGAGAAAATAATGGACCAAAGCTAAATAGAAACCCAACAGGGCAAACTCTGAATCCTTTAGCTCTGCTCTAATGTCTAAAGGTTTAGCTATCTGTGCTCTTCCAGCTTTGCTGCCTGCAACACATTTCTCTCTCTTGGGTTTGTTACACTGCCTATGTACAGATCTCATTGTTGGATATTCCATGGCTTTGGCACTCCAACATCGTGTGGTTTCCAACACAATCCTAGCTTCACTTGCACTGGATTAATGCAATAGCCTCTCAGAACCTTCATGTAACCTCTGTCTTGCCACACATTGGCTGGCCTCAGCATCTCTCCTTACCCATAGATAAATATTCTCCAACTTCTTTACTCATATATCCTTTGTGACTCTAGTTAGAACCATATGGACTATACTCTCAAGTTCAGTTGCCCCCTTGAAATCAAGTTACTGCTTGAGTTACATTTGAAGTAGCTGCCATTTGTCTTTTTTTTTTTAATTTATTTATTTGTTGCTTCAGGTTATATCTCCATCATATTGTCCTCTTTCCCCCCTTCCCAGCCCCTCCCTTCCACTCTTTACCCCCTAACCCTGCCATCCTACTCCTCTGGAGTGGAGTGTCCCTACATAACAGTCCCCTGCCCCGGTTCAGAAGTCATATGAGGGCCAAAAGCCTCCTCATACACTGGGGGCCTACAAGGCAGTACGACCAGTGAAAAGTGTCTCATTGCCAGGGAGAGAAAACTAAACAAACACACAAACAAACAAACAAAATTCTATGTCCATGTTCCCTTTGGTGTGTTGGTTGTAGAATAGATATCCTGTACTATATAGCTAAAATCCTACTATAAGTGAATAGATGCCATGTGCATCCTTCTGAGTCTGGGTTAGCTCACTCAGGATGAGCTTCTCTAGTTCCATCCATTTGGCTGCAAATTGCATAATTTCATTGTTCCTGATAGCTGAATAATATTCCATTGTGTAGATGTACCACAGTTTTTTGACCCATTCTTCGATTGAGGGACATCTGGGTTGTTTCCAGTTTCTAGCTATTACAAATAAAGCTGCTATTAACATAGATGAGGAAACTTCCTTGTGATCTGGTGTGGAGTCATTTGGATGTATGGCTGGGTCCTGAGGCACTTTTTAGGAGTAGGAAATCCCTTAGACCTTTTTGTTTCACAAAATGGAGGATAAGCTGGGTGGGTTTTGCCCTGAGGACTCCCTTCTCATTATCCCAATGCAGATCAAGCCTTGCCTTGATCTCCTTACCTTTTTATCTCTTTCAGCACAAGCATGGGCTGTGATGTTCTATTAGAGGAAGGTCTAATACATTAGTTCTCAGAGACTGATTTCAGTACTAGCGATCTGGTTACCACCCTTTCTGAGGCACTCTCTGATTGATTAATAAATGTCGCTGATGGTCAATTAGCTGGGAAGAAAGAATACAGGAAGATAGGACTTCCTGGGACTGAGAAAGGAACCCTGGGTTTTACACAGAGGAAGCTCTCTTTCCGTCAGGAGACAGGGAAGCAGACAAATGTGTCTGAGAGCTCTGGAAGGTACAGCAAGCCACAAGGCTGGTTGGGATTAGGTAGTCTGGGACTAATTTTGGTGAGCTAGTTGAGAGTCTGCCCAGCTAAGGGTTAAGCATTGAAACATTAAAAGGTCTTGATGTATTTAATTATTTGAAAAAGCCACTGCCAGTCTGCTGCCTGCTGTTCCACTGGCCTAATATAACAGTTTATTGCAATTAATAAATATCCTGCAGCTCCCCCACCAGCTTCCCTATTAGGTCACCCAACCAGGTTTACAGGAATTTAAGGTGAATCAGGCCTGCCAGTATCCTGCTAAGCCACCAACTGCTCTTCCTGCCTAATATAACAATTTATAGTTATTAATAAATATATTAGTTAACAGAGTTTAGGTTGCAGGTGGTGAAAGTCACCCTTGGTCCAGGGTTTTATCACCAGGATGGGTCAGGTCAGCAGTTAAGGCAAGCCAGAACTTCTGGTCTCCTGCCAGCTGCTCCCCCAGTCTAATATTACAGTTTATACTTATTAATAAATACAATTTATAACTAAGTTGCAGTTTCAGTGCTCTTTATCTCTTCAAACTGTACATTTTTGTATCACTTTCATCACATTTGTTCATTTTTATTGTAGAGCATCTTAACAATAATTGCTAATAATAGAATAAAGATTTAGATGTCCTGAACTATTCACACACACACACACACACACACGCACAAAAATCATTGCTTCTACAATTAGCTTCTGGCAAATTATTAGGACAAGGGCAGAAGGCAGTCACATTTTTTTTTTTTTACCAAAATGCCACAATTATCTCTAAGCCATTTCACAATATTGTTCCCAACTAAGACTAAGACTTTTTAGTCTAGTCCTACATATTCCACAATGTTCTTAGCACTATTGTATTCCAAGCTCCTATCATGATGATCTGTTAAGCCAACAGTTTGCTAGTCCACAGTCCCCAAGTTTTCCACATTCCTCATAAAACCAACATGGTCAGATATGTCATATAAATAACTCATTTCTAGTACCAGTTTTTGCCTTAGTTTCTTTTCTATTTCTTTGAGAAAACATCATGACAAAGGCAACCTATATTTTAAAAAAAGAGAGATTAATTTGGCTTATGGTTCTAGAGGATTAACGTTTATGATGGTGGATTGAAGGCATGGTGACATATGACTGGAACTACAGTTGAAAGCTGACATCTGGATCCACAGCAGGAAAGAGAGAACACACTGGGAATAACAAAGGGTCTTTAAAACCAAACAACTTTCTCCAGTGACAAGCCTTCACCAACAAAGGTCACACCTCCTAACCTTTACAACTGGAAACCAAGTATTCAAATATAGGAGCCTATAAAGGCCATTCTCATTCATCCTACAACATTGAGTAAAGGGTTATTTATAGGAGTAGAAATACCTCAAAGACAATTCCCATCACCAAAGCTCACCCCAGTATGGGTGGCACCTCACAAAAGCTAGAAACCTGATACACACTGCACACAGTCTACAAAGTCTCCTCAGGTTAGGACCTGTCCTTTCCCAGTGGCTGGATAGGACTGGGTCTCTTCCAGGAAGCTCATGTGAGGTTTGTTTGTTTCTTCTAGGCAGTTCATCTAGTCTCCGCTTCTTCCAGGCTCCTGGGCTTATCTGAGTCTTCTTTCAACAGTGTTTACCATTTATACACTTTTGGGAAGAAGGAGTCTAGTGATACAGGTCAGTTTCAGGGACTTCCTGAAGTCTTTTTGAGTTTTTTTGTTTCCTTTCCTTATAAAATTCTCTGTGGAATAGAGTGTTTCCCCTCCCTGTAAGCATGCTGTCATAAATTATCCTGTTTTCTTACCTCACATCGTATATCCTATGTATTTGATGAAGTTTCCCCCAAGGTGGAAGCCTTTAGCCTTGGAGGAAAATGCTACACAAATAGTACCATGTAAGATTCTCTGAATTTTCTAAGCTTCCAGAGTCTAATGAGTTACATGAGCCTGTCTTTTCTCTCAAGAGGGAAGTATTTCAATTTGAAAGAAACAACCTCACAACAGCAGGCATAACTCTGAAAGTAAACTAAAAGATATAAAACTTCAGAAGTCCTTTTTTAAAAAAAATAATTGGTTGATTTTTTTACTATTTCCCTCTGGATTAACCAGTGCTAAGATATGTTTACATTCTATTCATAAAAATTTTAAGTGCTGAGTATGAGTTATATAGGTTTTTCCTGCCCAATTTATGAAGATAATTGTTGTAGCACAAAAAGGGTATAGGAGGCTATTTAAAAATAAAGACCGTTGTGATTATATTAGCTGAGAAATTACAGTCCCTTAAAATAAGTGAAAGGAGTTATGATAAAAATAGGTTAATCAAATAGTATTTATCAGAGACAAAAGTTTCTTTGGGAATTATATTTAGCATCATCATTCATGGACAGTATGTAAATAAGTGTAAAGAAGATATATGCTTACAGCGAAGATATATCTCTTTTCACTTAAACTCAAAGTGTCAGATAAATACCTTTCAGGGTCATCACATGAGAAGAAAATAGAAGAGAGTGTGTTTGAGTGAATCAAAATTTGAGCTCACAAAATAAGACAAACAGAAAAGGCATTGTTAAATAATAGAAATTTGGAGTCTTGGAAAACAATAAGTAGAAGAATTTTGAGAGGAAAGGAATGGTAAAGTGTACTAAGTGAAACTGAAAAGTTAAAATATCTGGTAAAAATCAAGTACAATAAGAGAAGCTGTCTATTTATAATGTAAATTGTTGATTATGATGATATCATGGTATAATGACAGTTGGGGTGGCTTTCATGAATGATTTCAGAGAGAAATTGGAAAAAAGCAACCTACCCCTTCAACCACCTATGAGGAAAAGTAGAGCTTAATACTATTTAAAAAATATTGGCAATTAGCATGTTCATTCAATATTTTGCTCATATTTTGAGGTGTTTTCCTAAGTAGAATATTTTTTCTTTTTAATCCAATGCATTTGACTTTGCTGAATTTTGTTACACTATGTACCAAAAATGTTTATTCTTTTAGCTGACAGATGATAATCTCTGTATATTGTGTACAAGTTTTCATCCAAATTTCATTATTATAAATGTTGACACAATGAACATTTGCCTTATTTTTGATCATTTTAAGCATTTAGTATATGCAATTAAACTGGCTGAAATACAGGTTTTATTTTCAATTATAATATCTATTGCCAATATTTTCCATTGTTAACAATTCTCACCTCTGTTAGTAATATCTGCCATTACATTTACCCCATCTTACATTATTACTATTATTTGCTGTTTTGATTTTTTTACAATAAATTACATGAATGTCTACCTTTTTTTTTTTCTTACCTGAATTCAAAATGATTTAAAATTTTATTTTCTAAATGTTTGGTTAATTTGAAGAACATCCCATGTAAGCACAACATTGTCATCTTTCTCTGTGAGTTTCAGATTTACATCTTTGGCTTGCCTCTTTGAAATGGTTATCTCTTAATTATATGTCCATAGAGAACTTGTTTCTGGAGTTCAGTTTCAATATTTGCTCCGAGATGTATTAATATTGAGATGCTTAGTAAGATTGTTCACCATCTCTTCTTTTACAATCCACCTAAGAAAAGACAAATATCCCTTGTCTCTTCATCAAACTATAACGGAATGTTCCATCACAGAGATCTTCTACCCCAAGTCTACTGGGTTTTATAAAACCTGCCAACTATATGGCAATACTACATTTCATATCTTTTGACAGTGGGGACTGGGGACTGTTCCTGTTTGCATTAGTGTTCCAGTGTAACATTCATGGCTCGCAAGAAATAGAAAAATGTGCAAAGTTCAGAAAGCCTGACTTTATGTAAAGTCTACATTAATCCCCCTCTCATGTGCTCTTTGGCTTCCACTGCTGGGACCTATCCCTTGAGAACTAAGCTTCCTTTCATATCACCATGATTTTGTGATTTTCCTTTCCTGCATGCTCTCGACGTCCAGTTCACTCTTGAATTGTCTCTATTGCTTCTACGACTATGAATCCCTCACAGATTCTGCCCTTTAACCCCAAGTATGTTTTTGTAGTTATTTACTATAATATCATATACATTTGCTTACTGTCTTAGCTATGTTTTTATTGCTGTGTTAAGACACAACAACCAAGGCATCTTATGAAAGAAAGTGTTTGATATGTGGCTCCATGATTTCAGAGGATTAAAATCCATGACCGTCATAGCAGTAAGCATGGCAGCAGGCAGCCAGAGGTGGTACTCCAGCAGTAGCTGAGGGCACACATCTTGGTCCATAGGCAAAAGTTAACTAGGAACAGTGTGGACTTTTGAAAGTAAAACACACACACTTGTTTTGTCAGTGATACACATACTTGAACAATGCCACACCCTGAAAACTGTTATTTAATTAATTAATGTAGTTATTAGTAAGTATAAACTGTAATATTAGGCTGGCAGAGTAGCTGGTGGCTTGGCAGAGGAGCAGGTGGCCTGGCCCGAGTGCCTTAACTGGTTGCCTAACTTATCCTGGAGAAAGAGCCCCGGGACCAAGGGTGGCCTACACCACCTGTAACCTAAACTCTGTTAATTAATATAAGTTTTTATATTAGCCTGGTAAAATTACCAGCAGCTTGGTGGGAGATTCGCCTGGGCTCAAGGGGAGTCTGAGAGTCTGGAAGTCCAACGGCCTGGGACTGCTTGGACTGAGGGCCTATAAGCCGCCACAGTCTTTTCCCCAATAATTAAACACACCAAGACCTTTAATGTTTTAACGCTTAGCCCTTAGCTGGGCAGACTCTCAATTAGCTACTCTATGTTAACCCGGATCGGATCACCTAATCCCAAACCACCATGTGCCTGCAAGTACCTTCCAGCCTTCTCCAGATGTCTGTTTCCTTCTGTGTCTCCCGGCAGAGAGAACGAGTCTCTGTGTGTGCCCAGAGTTCCTGCTCTGATCTCAGGAAGTCCCGCCTTCCTATACTCTTTTTGCCCAGCTAATTGGCCATAGGCGACTTTTATTAACCAATCAAGAGAATGCCTCAGAAGGGGCGGTAACCAGATCTCAGCATTGAATTCAATGTATCAGAAACAATATTAGACCTTCCCTCAACAACACCCCCTAATTCTTCCCAAACAGTTCTACCAACTGGGGACCAATATTCAACAATAAAAGACCATGGGGAGTATTTTCGCTGAAATTACTGCTTCCACCCAGTTTATATAGGAGAAAAGACCGCAAAACCTGAAATTTGCCTGCTATTACTCTGACCATTCTAACAATCCTGCCAAGTGTAAAACAACTAACTAGCTTTATCACAACAGTCTTCCATGTTCCAAACTCTTTAATACATCCCATATGACCTTTATTTGTCCTCTGAAAACTGAGCCCTTTCCACAGTATAATCACATACACTCCTACAACTCTGCTTGTCTATATCACACTCCACTTTTATATTAGTGAGGAAGAAACCCTGCCAGAGAACAGCTGAAAGTTGGTACCAATAAAGTCTTACATTAAAAAAAAAATAGATACTTATGTTAAATTACTGAATTAGTATTACAATAAACAAGGCTATAAAATCTAAGGGAAAACACACTTTCAATTAAAGCCTTGTAACTTTTAATGTCCACACATCTGCATAATGTATTCCTCTGCTTCCCAGCTAATTGGGTTAGGATACTTGTTAACAGCAGGCCCCTTGACTTAGGTGCAAGTTAAGGACCAGGAAGAGAGAGACTTGTAAGGGACAACTAAAAAGAAAAATAAGATTTCTGGGGATAAAGGGTTGAGTTCCTAGCACCAAGATGGTTCCCCAGGTAAGTACTGCCACCTATCTGCCTAATACAGGGAGAGTTAGTAAGGGACTTGTTTTAAGGAACTAAAATTGGTAAAAACGGTCTTGAGTTCTGAAAATATTTTATAAAGTTATAAAATGTCTGTATCATATAACTACATTCCTACCTTTTAATTTGTAAAATCTTTGTTAGATAGGGAGAGACTACTTCAAGAAGACAAATTGCAAAATCTATGTCCTTATTCTAGCATCCATTAAAAGGACAATGTGACAAGCATGAGGCAGCAGTTATACCAGGAGTTAGGAAATGAAAACAAGAAGATCAGAAGATTGGGCTTCCTGAGAGACTCTCTCAACAACAACAACAAAATAAACAAAACACAATCACAATAAAAGGGCCACAAGGTAAACTCTCCTATTTCCATCCTTGTACTTAACCAATAGCTTTGTGTTGGATATGCTTTTTTGTGTTGTCCTAGCACAAAAACTCAGATGTTTACAGACTAGAACCTCACATGTTCAAGCTAAGGTAAAGCCATTGGGGCTACCCAAATGACAAAGAGACAACTGTGTCTTCATTTGTTCATAATTATAACTTCATCATATTTCCGAGGCCATACATCTGGACAGTGCATTATTAACTTCCTGCTTCCTCTGGTGACACTTTTGAGATGAGGATTATGGTAACAATTGAGTATGTGACCTTTTCAGAAACCACTTTTGCTAAAAGCATAGGCACTCTATGTAGTGTATGGGCACCTGATAGATAATTTAAATAGGATAAGGGTCTGTCATCTCTGTTTACTTCCTATTCCTGTTGCCCTTTTTAATGTTTTAGAATATTTATGTAAACCAAAGAACCACAACTGGCCAGAATGCAGAGAACAGCTGAGCATGGGTTGCCTGGCCCCAAATGATACTTCTACAACACAACTCCTGCAACTGGGGCTCAGGGACCACCACAGAATAGAGGCAGAAGTATCATAAGAGCCAGAGGACTAGGGAAGCTGCTATGAGATCTCATATCCCATTCATGGTAGAGTAGCTTCATCTATGATCCCTCTACATGCAGGCTGCCTAAACAAGGCCTCAACAAGGACAACACCAATAGACACACCAATAGAGGAGGACATGGGAAAAAACTCCTGGGGCACCACCTCTAGATAAAGAATTTCAGACAGCAGAAGAAACTCAACATCTCTTGGTGAGATCATTGCCCACAAGTCTACTAGGCACAAGGCCAGAAAGCTGCCCACAAAACAAAACCAGCTTGGAAATCATCCCCATGAACAGAAGGCCTTTGACAAACTTTAATCCTCAAACCAATCCCACCACCACTACCCCTGTCTTATCATCCCCAAGCCTTCCCCACCCCAACTCTCCAAATACTGAAATAAAAGTCTACTGCTGCTTGCTTCTTTTTGTGAGTGAGGCATCTTGTCCTCTGTTTTGTTTTAATTTCTTTTTAAATGATTATTTGGGAATTTCACATCATGAGCCCTGATGGAATTCCCCTCCCAGTATTCCTGTGTCCACCCCCTCCCATGGGTAACCCCCACATCAAAAAAAGAAAGAAAGAAGGAAGGAAGGAAGGAAGGAAGGAAGAAAGAAAGAAAGAAAGAAAGAAAAGAAAAGGAAAGAAAAGAAAAAGCAAGTCTATTTTGTGTTACCCACATATTTACTGGAGCATGACCAACCAGTCCCCAAGGAGGATGCCTTTTTCTGCCCACATGTGTGCCAGAAGCCATCAACTGAGAAGAAACCTGAGACCAACTCTCCTCTGCCACTGCCTGCACCGTCAGTGCTGTGGGCCTTCAAGGGGCAAGGTACGGGGTCAGCTCCCCCAGGGTGGGAAGGGGGAAAAGGGGTGAAGGGGAGGCAGGGGAGGGTGTATGGGGGGGGAGACGCGAGACACCATGTCACCTCCAATTCTTTTTAGTGTTAACTCATGTCTGTTTACAATTAAGAAGTTCTCTGAATGTCTTGTTGGTAACATGTCTTGATCTCATTTCTATTGCTTCTGTGCTGTAAGTTCCCACTGCCTGGAACAATGTGCAAAAGATACTCTCCCTGTGCCACGCTTAAACTGGGTCATCAGGAGGGAGTAATGCCATGTTGACTCTAGCTCAGCAAGCCAAAGACAGATTCCCTTTTGCTTCAGGAAACTTTCACAGATCCTGAGAATCACAAGAAAGATGGTAGTGCAGGACAAACGTAACTACCTGGGGAGAAAAACTTCAGAACACACACAACACCTGAAACGACTAAATAAGCTTCCGGTAGTAGAAATCCTCGGAATCTGCACCCTGGGTTTAGAAAGTACACAGAAAAGGGTTGCAAAGTCAAGGTTTAAGTCCTCTTAGTATGAGACTGCCCATCATTTAGATCATCTTCCTCAAGGTTGTTCCACAAAATGCTTCTCTCACATCCTAATGCTGCTGCTGAATCTTCCTTGGAAGGAAGCAATTAAGTTCAGAGTGCTTTGAAATAAGTTCTTTAAAAAGAATTGTCATCTTTGGTCAATTGAAAACAAACAGGTGCTTAACATGATTGTTTTTTTTTCTGTCTTTGCTCTCATACTTAAAATTAAAGAAAAAAAAACAGCTAAAAATAGATTTTTTTCTCAAACACAGCATTTTTCTCCATAAACCGTTTTTCCTAATTATAGACATTACAATGGAGTTTTTACTTTAATTGTGTGTTTCATTATCACTAAAGGGATTCAACCTGTAGTACTCTCCTAATCAGCAGTCTAAAAAAGACATTTAGCCTTCTAAGAGATTCTGCAAATCCGTAAAAGCATATGTACAACCCACTCAGTGCCTCTCTCTACAAGGTACATGTTACTCTAAGGAGATCCATCCTGGAAATAGTAGGGATGGTGTTCTTTTTGAATGTCATGTCTCTAAGCAAACCATTTTTTCTTCATAAACACTAAAACAAATATGATCCTAAGACAAATTATTTATGCCTGTTCTCAGTCTAATGCTGACAAAATAAATATATAGCACAGTTATTAGTAACCTATGCTTATGGTGATAGGGCAAGGAAGGGATATATTAGATTTGTCACTTTGGGTTCCAGCCATTAAACTTTCTTGCCGGTGTTCTTGGGTGTGCTATACTCTAAAGGATGTGGAAGGGTATATGAAGGAGGGTCTCCATAATGGAGATATCATGAGGTCCTCATGTGGAGTGGGGCTTTTTGGTGATGTGGCTGTTTTTGTCACCCACATAGCTATCTGTAACCCTTCACACATGTTCCTGTAAGTAAAGCCTATGAACTCATTTATTCACTGAGTTGAATGTTGGCAGAATCATTTTGTTGTTGTTGTTTTGTTACTGTTATTCTAAGTAGAATTCCAGTATCTAACTAAAGTGGAATAAACGTTTATTGGAACCTTCCCAGAAGAAGTCATGCAACAAAAGTATATTTGGGTAGGAATATATTTGCCTAAATCTCAATTATTTATACAGACATGTTATCATCACCAGGACAATCAGAAGATACTTTCTCACCACAGAAATTCCTGTATCCACAATCCTTCTATATTCTAGTCCTCTAGTCCTAGGCAACCATTAATCTGTTTCCATTCACTGAAGGAGACTCTTCCTGAGTTCAATTTGGATAGAATCTTATAACATATATTCTTTTATTCCTAGCTTCCTTCGGTACAACGCTTTTTAATATCCACTCAGCTGCATGCATTAATGGTAAATTCATTTTTATGGCTCAGCACTATTTCATCTATAAGCATAGCTTTGAAGAACTTAGAGTAAATTAATGAGGAATATATTGAATTCATAGCATTGACTAAGAAATACTTGCTGTAAAATTAATATTTTATTCATAGAAACTAGTAAATTAATCATTATGCCTAAAATAAAACATTTTAAGATCCATGTAATTATTTTGTTAAACCATAAGCCTCCATTGCTAGTAAGTTTTAGAATCTATACATACCAATATGACTCATATAAGGCAAAGATTAATTTCAACAATTGCTTAGAGTGAGGTTCTTTTCAAGTTTAATTTTCTACTTTTAAAGTAAAATAAAAATGGTTTTTCTTGTGATATTTGTAGTAGTATTACAGTACATTCTAGATTTAAGGATTATAAAACCCATAACAGTTAATCAGAAGACTGGTGTTCTGTGTACATATCAAGAGAGTTAATCAGTTGCCTTTGTAAGAAACTACAATGCACTAGGCTGTGGTGTGCCTATGACTGGGTTGAAACTCAGTGTATTTCATGCTATTACACAATCTCTGCTGTACACATAGGCATAGATATTGTAAACCTCTAGCCAGGAAGGTTATACTTAGAGTCTTCCAAGAATTTTCCAAATGAATTTAGAAAAATAAAAGCAATTTTCCTCAAATGGCAGCTATGAGAAAATTAATAGATGTTGGAAATTAGCAAATTTGGATGGAGGCCTATGGATTTCTTACGTCCTAGGGTGAACTAGCTAAACCAGTATGATCATAGGAAGATCATGCCTACAGTCTCTAAGCATCCAGAATTGCTTTGTTCTCCAACAGTTTTGTTGGCTTTTAATTTGTGGCATCAACTTTCTCACTGATGGATAAAAGCAAAATAGTCACAACCGTCTTAATAAGAGAGGTAAGAAGGAAACCCACCTTTTCCTGAGTGTTGGGAAAGTATTGAGGACTGTTAAGCTTTGCTTTAAAGTATCTATTGGAGTTAATGACAAGTTTCTAATATGTAATATATATAAATATATACATTCTTTCTGATTTTCATTTTTCTGGAGACACCTGAAAAAAGTTTGGAAGAAAGAAAATTTGAATTCATAAACAGTAGCCATTGATCTATCTATTCTTGCCTTAGATGTCTTAAGTATAAGATAAGACCACTTAAACAGCTTACACATAGAAAATTGCACACGTCTTGAGAAGACTGTGCATTTACTGAAACTGATTAACCTGACTCCTCACAGTGGAGCCCCTGGCAGTGTATTTAAAACTGTCTGTACAAGATGTTTTAGGGAACTAGTTGACAATGTAACCATGTCCTCCTACCCCAGATGTCCCTTGAGATTTAAATCAAACTCTCAACTGAGAGTTTTCCTTAAAACCTGCCATGATACAGAGCAAGGCTTTCCATTCCAAATGAATGAAAGCATAGTATGGAGGGATGGTCTAAAAGCAAGATCAAAGTCCAGAAAGTGAAACATAAAATCCTGTAGCTCTGAGCCTGACATATAAGGCCATTGGTAACAGAATGTGAACTCCAAAAGGCTTGAATACACTGGCTCCCCATGTCTTATTAGTTGCAGTCCGAGCGGCCACATTCGTGTGCTGATGCTGCTCACAGACTGTGGCCTTTCTAGCCAAACATTCTGTGTTCTGAGTCTCTCTAGGATCTTGAGACCTCCACTGTGCCATTGGCTTTATCATCACAGCTTCAGAAATGATGCTTCCCTTTCAGAGTCTAACTGCAGTAATAATTACAACCCTGGCACACACACACTTCCTGCTCTCAAGGGCTTTCCTTTGAAATCTGGGTAGAAGCCTCAATGAGCCCATAACTTTTGCATCTGTACAACTATAAAACCCACCAAAATTGCCAATGTTTGCTGCCAGGTCAAGATATAGCTACCTCTTCTGGTCTTCCCCAACCACGTTTTAGCAAAGCTGCAGCTTCTGACCTGAGCTGTAGAAAATTGAAACAATGAACAGTAAGTGTCAAAGCACTCTTTCCAAAATAGTCTTTCAAAGAGCTTCAAACCTTCACAGCCTTGAGCTGCAGCAGATAGAGGCTTTCAATTCCTGAGATACCCTCAAGGCTTTTTCTGCTATTACATCAGTGAAAAGAATGAGTTTTCTTTTTAATGGCTCTAATTTCTTTAATAACCGGTATCCCCTTTGTCTGAAATTTTAAGCATGCTTTTTTTCCTATAAAATTCCGAATTTTCATGTATTTCTTCCATTGGTTCCCAGTTCTTCTTATAAGTTGGGGGAAGTAGAAGGTAATAGCCATGCCACACCTTTTTACTGAATCCCCTTAAATTTTCATTCCAGTAGTCCACATTTAATTTTAGCCTTTACCAAATCTCAGGGAATGTCCCAAATAGAAGATATTCTCTACAATGATTTTCTCATGGCCTCTAGTATAAATCTCAATGGTTTCTAATTTCCCCTGAAACTTCATAACCACAAGTCTTTAAGGCTCACTTTTCCAGCTAAGCCTAGTCTTCCAAGCTACCATGAGAACTGCAAAGAGAACGCCATTTGACAGAAGTCTGGAACTCCTCTGGCCTATATTCTTCCCTAGTTCCTTACACAGGACAGTTTCAAAGTTTAGAACAACATGGTCAGATTTAATTACTGCAGTGACCAGATGCCTGGCAAAAATTTCTCATGGTAGTCAGATTTTTCATGAAAGAAAAAAAAATCCGAAGAGAGGAAACTTTCCTTGGACTCAGTTACGGAAGCTGACTGCATGGTTGGCTATCTTTGGGGTCATTAGCATTAAGTAAACAGAACATTATGGTGATTTGGGGACAATAGTAAGACAGAGGACCCTGATGGAGAAGATATGGGAGAGAAAAGTTAGTTAGTTCATGGACCCAAGAAGGAGAGAGTATGTATGATAAGAACCAGGAGAAGACAAAACTAGCTTCCAAAAATAGAACTTCTAGTCACCTGCTTCTTCCAAGTAGACTCTACCATTGAAAGATACTAGAATCTTCCAAGATAGCATCACAAGCTGGAGGCTAAGGTTTTTTAAATTATTTCTTTTATTTTTAATTATAGTGTAATTACATTTTCCACTTCCCTTTCCATTCTCAAAACTCTTCCATTCCATATACCTCTCCTTGTTCTCTTTCAGATTCATGATCCCTTTTCTCATTAATTGTTGTTAAATACATATCTATATATGTAGGTGATTAATACATATATAGATCGATGATATATAAACAATAGTTATAAATAGATATATGATAGATAGAGAGGATTGATAGATGATAGATAGATATTATAGATAGATGATAGATAGATAGATAGATAGACAGATAGATAGATAGATAGATAGATAGATGTTCCTGAATCTACTTAGATTATATGTTAAAATTATGAATGTTTTCAGGGAAGACTATTTGGTACTGGATAACTAGTTGGTGTGATCTTCCCAGAGGAAGACTATTTGCCCAGCTCTCAGCACTCCTATTTTGTTGTAGTTCTTTATGTAGGTTTCAGGCCTCTTTCACTTTCTCCTATCCACACTAGCAGTTTAGAGTTGTCCTCCTTGTCCATCTCACACTTAGAAAGGGTGTGACTCCTAACATTCCAAGGAGACATAATCTCACAGCAAATCCCCTATTCCTCTAGCTCCTACAATCTATTGACCTTCAATTCACTTCAGCAATGATCCCTGAGCTTTAGGTTAGGACTTGTGTTGTAGATATGTCAGTTAAAACTGGGCTTTTCAACTCTACATTTTGATTAGTTGTGGGTTCCTGTAATTGTCATTGTTTCATATAGAAGTGTTTTTGAAGAAGAGTGAGGACTACCTACTCTTCAACTTCTCTGTGGTCTTAAGGACAAATGTTTAGATTGTTAAGTGTTAGGCTGGTTTAGTAAAGTGTTGGTTGCAAGTAATCCTCCCGAAATCTCTAACTTCACTAGCTAGATTTCTAGTACCAAACATGGTTTCTCTCTTGTTGTATGGGTCTTATGTCCAAGTAGAGAACCATTATTTACCTCTGAGGCATGTGTGTTACTACCTCAGGCTTATTATGCCATGTTCATCATTATTGCTGTGGTTCACAGGCATCATAATTACTTTGAACTGCTACTTGCACATCTCATTTGGAAGCTTGCATTGTGCTACCATGAAACCAGGAGACTCCATGTCAGTTCCAGCTCAGGAGGCTGTAAGCCCTGTCTCTGAAGTACATGGTATACATGGTGTCTTCAGCAGTAGGGACTTACCTTCCACATCTGTGAGGGGGTGGGAACCCAGTTCAATAGCAATAGCTTATAATATTTGGAAAGTCTCTTAGATAATTGTTTCCAGCAGTTCAAAAGAGAGTTTCTCGTTCCTAGTGTTGGAGTATATGCTAGATGGTCATTAGCTCTTGGAAGAAAGATTGTCAGCCCACATGGGAAATTTTCATTTAAACTATATATGTATGTGGAGTAAAGCTATTTTTGGGTAGGCAGGTATTAGTATGATTCTTTCTGACTTTTTCAGACACTATTGCTGTTATTTTACTTCCCTTCCTGATCTCCTTTGTCTGTATTTTTCCCTCTTCTCCCTAAATAGAGGCCCCTTTTCTTCCCAACTCCCTCTCCAGATCACGTGTGCCTTCTATTTTACTCTCTGTTGTTCCCCCAGCACCTGATCCCAACAATAGATTCTTGCGTTCCTGGCCCCTGCGGTTATTCAAGTTATATACTCAAATATGAAGATTTAGACTTAGGAGCCGCAGGAGATAAACAGCATGTGACATTTATATTTCTGGGTCTAGACTGCCTCATTCAAAATGATCTGTTCTACTTTCAAGCATTTACTTGCAAATGCCATGATTTCATTTTGCTTTACAGCTGGATAGAATTCCATAGTTCATACATACCACATTTTCATTGTCAGTTCGTCAGAGTATAATTAAGTTGTTTCCTTTTTCTAGCTATTGTGAATACAGCAGCAATGAACATAACTGAGCAAGTATCCATGAAGTAGCATGTTGTTCTTTGGGCATATGCTGAAGAATGCTGTAGCTGGTTCATAAGACAGATTCATTTTCAGATTTTTGAGAATTCTCCATACTGATTTCCAGAGTGGCTGGACTTGTTTGCAGGCCCACCAACAGGGAATAAGGGTTCCTTTTCTCCACATCCCCTCTAGCATCTCATGTTAGATGTTTTGTTGATCATTCCCATTCTGATGGTGGTAAAATAAAATCTCAAAGCTGTTTTGGTTTAAATTTTCTTAGTTGCTAGGGACAATGAAAAAATTTTTCAGATAGTTTTCTTCTTTTGATATCTAACTCCCTGTTCCCATCTGGGACCCATTTTTTGAATGGGACATTTTAGTCATAGTTATTATTGTTTTGTATTGTTTTGACACTTTGTTTTTTGAATTCTGTATGTATTCTGGGTTTAATCCTGTATGAGTAGCATAGCTGGCAACAATTAATCTCCCATTCTGTGGGCTTCCTCTTCACATGAATTTTTGCATAATAGTCTGTCCCATGCTAAAACAGCACTGGTTGCTCATATAACCCCTCAAAGATATGTCCTTGAATGATGTTTTTTAAAAAAAGGTCATATTCTCCCATGGAGGTGAGTAGTGAATGTTAAGTGACAAACCTCTAAGTCTACATTGCCTGCAAGAACACGTAACTAAAGTTTTGATGCTGCATTTGTACATAGATGGTAGTTAATCTCTCCACTAATTGTCACCAGCTCTCAAAAGTAACAACACAGGAATGAATATAAGATGGAGCTCAGCAAAAGAACTAATGCAAAAATCTTTAATGGCCTTTAGATTGATAACTAAAGTTCATCTTCGACATTTCAAGTTCTCTCTGGTCAGGTAGACAAAATTGATATTTTCCATGCTAGTTAATATGCCTCTTTCCCCAATTGACCTGGTTCTCAGTAAATTAATACAAGAAAAATGTGTCAAACAGTGTTGGGGTAAAATGATTACACAATCTTGTTTCACCAAGACTTACTTGGCCATTATTACTATTCCATATCCAATATGTCAACAACAGGAATGATTGTTGCTTCTTTGATATGGCACCATTCCCTGGAGGGAAAGACAGCCAACTGGTGGCAAATTAAGATTGATCATGTTGGAATTCTTCCAACATGGCAGGAGCAGCAATTTGTCCTCAGAAAATTAGACATTTATACCTAATATGTGGCTGCATTACCACCACATCCATCAATACAGTTACTAAATACCTTATTCATCATTGTGATACCTCACTCAACATTTATTTTGATCAGAGACTTTATTTTAAAATAAAATAATTGAGCAATTGGCCTCAAGTCCATTTCTAATTTTTCTGTATTCACAATAAGGCTTAATTTCTAAAGCAATAGCATTGATAGATGGAGCTTTTGAGAATTGCATACAAAATTTAAAAAGAATATGAATTTTTTTTTCTTTTGGATAATCAACTCTGAAGAACTAAAAATATGAATAGAGAAAGGCAAGCAGTATGTGCAAGTGAGGATTCGTAAAAACAACAAATGGAAAAGGTAAGAGGACATACACCAGAGGTGAATAACACTTCTGAGTTTTGATGTGAGCCTGCATTGTCAATGAACACAAACTGACCAGAGAAAAGGAGGGACCCCTGGCTTGATTAGTAGGACTTCCATGTGTTCTCAGTCAACTCTGCAAAACAATGAGTCATGTCCACTGTGAATTTCACATGGGTACTTTCTAATCACTATGGATTAAACTAATTGTACTAGTCATTTGTTCCATTCCTGAAACCAAACATCACCCTCTAAAGGAGGAAGTCTTTGTTTTGGCTCATGGCTTTAAAGTATAGCTCATGATGGTAGAGCAGGTATGGCATCAGGAACAGTGTTCCTAGCTTCCATTACATGATGAAGCACTTTGTTCACAAATTAGACTCCTAAGGTTATCACATTTTTTTTTTTTTTGTAGAAAAGAAAAATGAGAACAGACAAGAAGCAGAGCTATAAAACTTCAAGGCCTGCTATCAATGATCTACTTCCTCCAGCTGGCCTTTGTTTCTTCTTCTTTTTTTTTTTTTTTTACTTTATTTTTTATTTCTTCAAGTTACATCTCAATCGCAATCCCCTCCCTACTCCCCCCTCCAGTCCCATCCTCCCACTCTTTTCTGCCTCAACCCACCCAACCCCTTCCTTTTTTTTTTAGGTTCTACAACATTGTCAAACAGCTCAAAACTAGGTATTCAAATGCATACATCTATAGGGACATTTTATGTTTAAACCACAATATCAATGCAACACTCACAAGAATACTTTAAAAAGTTGTGAAACTATACAAATATATTATGCTCGTTACAATAGGCAGATTATAAAATGCATCATATCTTGACAATAGATATATTCTCAATCAAACTTGCATTTTTAATAAAGACTATTTAATAAACGTAATAAAGTAGTTATTTCTGGCTGGTAGAATTATGATCAAGTTTTTTTTTTTCCTCACAGTAATTTTCTAAGCTTTAAAATAATATCTTCATTAACTCTTTGGGAATTTCACATAATATATTTTGATCATATTGAAACCCTATTCCTCCCAGGTTTGCCCAAACCACCTTACTCACTCAATTTTATGTTTCTGCTTTAAAAAAAATCACTAAGCCTTGAGGACTTTTTACCCTTCAATATGCCATGGTACGCCCACACAAAGAACTACATAAACAAAGGAATGCTGAGAACAGAACAGATAATCTTCCTGGGAAGAGCATAACAATTGGTTATCCAATACCAAATGATCATCTCCATAAACAGACATACAAGTTAGGTTAGGCAAACTAGGTAGGGTGTGTTTATATATAGGAATACATACATACATACATACATACATACATATATATATATATATATATAAAACAACTAATGAAAAATAAAGCCTTGAATTTGAAAGAGAACAAAGAGGGGTAGGAACATGGAAAGGTTTGGAGGGGTAAAAAAGAGGGAATAAATAATATAATTATATTATAGTCTCAAATAATAGGAGAATTGATTTTTTAAAAACCCTTTGAGTCCAACTCATGTTGCCCAAATATTCTTTGTTGTAGGCCTGCCATTGAGTATGATCAACCTACCAAGGGTTATGTTCTTGAAGACAGACTGACTCTCTCCCAACAGATATCAACTTCCAACAATTTCTAAGCAAGGGCATGACTCCATGTCTATACCTGTCTCCATAAGAGTTTTCAAAAGAATTCTACAGTTAACATTTATCATACATTATCAAAAATATTACATTAAAAGCTATTATGCATCTCAACATGAATGAAACTAGGTGTGTAGTTCCAATTTGTGACTACTCACTCCATGAGATTCATAAAATGTTGAAATTAGTAATTTCAATTAATCATATTACTCTCCCATACATCAACTATTTAACTTTAATAGCACAACACAAATACAGATCTTTGAAGTACAACAAATATTATAACAATGAATAAACATCCACTTGGTTTTTATTGTAATTTGCAAATCTATTACCAAGATGAAGTATAAGAGTCCTGAGATAATATGATCTCCAAATAGTAGTGGAAGGTGGCAGATGCCCTTTGGGAGAAGAAGTAAGAAGATCAGAAGTTCAAGGCCATCTTTGGTCATCCATAATTAAGAATTCAAGCACACGAGATCACGTCTAAAAACACTAAGGACAATAACAATATGCTTTGAAATAAAATAACCATTTTCACTTTTTCTCCTCAGAAAAGAAAGTATAGCAGACTAAATATGACACATTGAGCTCTTAAAATGTGTTTTTTCCCTTTCTTATATCAAGTAGGCATGAAGATTCAACAAAAGTTATTAAAACAAGCTTAATGTTTTAAAACAGGGGAAAAATATTACAGGGTTTTTCTATGGTAAAATCCTAAACATCTATTCTTTCTTTAAATGCAATGATTTTCTTCAAGTGAATAGACTAGTGAATTCAAAATGGAAATAATGCTTATACCACAAATGAAACATTTTCATACTTTTCCACTAAGGAATAGTTATTTATGAAAAAAATTAGATGGACAAAACAATCATTTGGGGGGGTCGATACAGGGTTTCTTTATGTAGCTCTGGCTAGCCTGGACTCACTTTGTAGACCAGGCTGGCCTTGAACTCACAGAGATCTGCCTAAATCTGCCTCCCGAGTGGTAGGATTAAAGGCGTGAGCCACCAAACCCGGCTAAACTTTTTTTTTTTTTTTTTGGTGATCATTTATTAAATAAATAAACTTTGTATAGAAATATACAGAGACTTATGAGATAAAGACTTTTAGTATAGTCTGTAGAGGAATTGTAGTCCATCAACATGGCTGTTCTGGCAAAGGATCACATCTAAATACCTTCTAGGTCTATGCGATCTGGTTGGAATACAGACAGGAGCTGGATTACCATAAGATCTGGCTGGAATACAGAGATGCCCTTGGTACACACCTGCAATCCCAAATAATGTAAGTAAGGTTAACTTGAAAGTGACATCAAATTCAGGAGCAGACAAAGACAAATCAGGGAAGGATTTGACAGAATGAATCAGAGATAGGTTACACCCAACTCTCGTGAGAACAGCCCAGAAAAAGAGATTACTTAAAAGCCGTGCTGGGAGAATCGAGGGAAAGTTTTTACCGAGAGAGGCAGGCAGTTTTTGTTTTTGTTTTTGTTTTTGTTTTTTCTTTCGTTTTGTTTTTTCACCAGGACAGTTTTACCGATATAGGTTACAGAGAACAAGCCAGACACAGGTGAAGAGAGAATGAGCCAAATGAGAAGGAGCCTGAAGATTAGAACATATTATCAATTAGTTTGAAGCCAACCAGTGTAATTCGTTAAAAAGCTGAGAGAGAAGCCAGAATTGTATCAGTCAGCTTTGAGAGTTGCTTGGGCCAGAACAGTTAATTTGAACCAGCCATCGAGAGTGAGTTTATTCAGTAGTAAGACTCAGAGGCTGAAACATTCTAGGCCTAGGTTAGTAGACAGAGGCTGAAGCTGAAGCCTTCAAGGTACAAGTTTACAGAAGATTAGATGGAAAGGAGGCTAGAAGCTTCCAGACCTAGCATAGATAGAAGAGAGAAAGAAACATTCTAGGCTCATCCCAGGGCACGTATTGGCACAGCTTGAGAATTGCTCTTATCTCATTCCCTTCATCAGAGGAAATAAAAACAACCTTTACAGTAATTCTTTTGTTGAACATGTTAACTCATGTAAATTTACACAAGACACCTCAAATATTATATAAACATACATTTTATATGACATTTAAAGATGTTTTCTTAAGATTTTTTTGATATTGAGATATGTCAGCTCCTGACAGCATCCACCACCATTCTACTCCAAGTAGATAATTAGCATCAAAGAATCTCTATTTGGAGATTTGCTGCACTAATGGCAAGCTTGTTACTGGGCCAGGAAAAGCCCTTTCTTCAACTGTAGACAGAATGCTGTCCAAAAAGGACAAAACTTGGAAGCAGGTAAGTCGACAGCCTAGCTCTGCCAAGGTAGGCAAGTCCTTCATAATTCCTACTTTACAATTAATGTCTCTCAGAGATACTGGGCCTAAAGGCTGAAGATAGATGCTCCAATGTATTGAGAGAAATTGGGGACTGTCCAGGCAGTCAGTTGTCTGTCATTTCTTAGTTTTGGAAGCTGCTGGCTCTGCACTTCCTGTATAATCAGATATATTTATCCTTCTCAGATCTCTGATTTGGTTGAAGATGAGATAACTATAGTTTTACAATTAAGTTTTAAGTTGTTTAAGAATTAAAAGGATGTTCTAGGTCTAAGAAGATGTCCTTAAGTTGGTAATGCATGTTAAGATAGAAACTGAGTTAGGAATAGAACTTTAAACTCGAGATAGATAATAGATTATTATTATCAGTTGCCAAATGCATATGGACTGGACATTGGGAATGTATGTTATAACTTATAATTTTCATAATTGTTGCCTAATTGTTCCTATTGTTTTGAACTGTATTTATTGTTACAAGAAAAAGAGTCTTTTATTGGACTAAAAGGAGGAACTGTTAGGAGGGAAAAAAAAGACAAACCTTAAATTAAAAAAGAGAGGATAGGAGGAAGAGGGGGAAGAGGACAGAATGGTGGGACCAGGAAGGGGAGGAAGGGAGGACTGTGATTGAGATGTAACTTGAAGAAATAAATAAATGTTGAAAAAAAGGGTAAGATCTAGTTAGAATTTTTCATGATAAGCCTTAAAGAAAAAAATAATCATAATAATAATGCAAAACAACAGAACTAAAATTATTCAGCCTTGACTTTGAGTTCATAATTGCTATCTTATTATTATTATGTGTATCCATACTTAAGTAAGAGGAAGAAGGTAAATCTGATACTTTAAAATATGAAATAGCTTTTAGTATCTTATGTTCAATCATACCTTAAAGTATATACATTTTCAATATTGGATAATTTATATAATTACCCCATTTTGATTAGCCTAAAGGTCATAATTTCTCTGATGTTTCTTGGGACAATTAGAAGATAATAAATGCCTTGGGTGTTATTATTTTGTGAGCATTAAGAGAATTTCATATAAACTTAGAGTTCCCTAGAATTAAAAATGTTGTAGGAGAAAAAGCACTCTTAATCGCAGTCTACATTTTTACCTCCCAGTTTTTATTGTAGAAATTGGGATCAAGGGAACATTTCGATATGGAATTTTTCTCTTTTGGATTACTTGTCATAAAACCAATCTTACATACTGAACAAAATGAATTTTCAGAAGTATGAGTGAATTTTCATTAATTCATATGGTTGCTCAAACTTTTAAAACTCAATGGAAATGAAGATTTTCATCTTTCTTGCATTTTCCTTTTAATCATTCTTTCAAGTTAAATAATTTACCTGTCACCAGGCTTAGGTGTAATTAAAAGCAACAATGAGAAAAACATTATGGTTGTTAGTAAGAGATTTTTCTAGCCATTTAGATAAAACCTTCAAATACCAATGTTGAAAGTAATCTACATACATTTAAAAGTAAGTCTAATATTTCACTGACATTTATTTTTTGTTGCAAACGATAGACTCTACCAACAGAAGACTAATAAGAATAAGCTTGTAACTGAAATAATTTTGGTTTATTTAGTTGGCTGCTGTAAAAAATGCTACATGAAAATAATCATGAGGCATTTAACAAGAGATATGAGGGTAGGATAATTTTAGAAATTGCTATACTGAAGTTAATTATAAGTTTGTCTTAGCAAAGATTAATCAGCACATATAAAATATTCAGTAAGATGCTGTACTGATCAGTAATTAACCACTAAAATGCATGGGTACTTGTAGAAGCATAGAAATGTTTTGTATATTCTTTTATTCCTGAAAAACACACATTTTATCAATCTAGTATGTTACTTGTGGGTGTATATGTGGTTTTGATAGACTCACCTGTTTTGTGAGTAGTATTTAAATCAGTTGGCATGTCTTGATTTCTAAACTATCATCAACCCCGTAGTGAAAACAAAGGCTGTTTCAAAAAATTTTAAGTAATCTTTACTATCAAGCAAGTCTTCACTTTAAGATAAAGGATATATCATCCTCCAAGAACTTGACATTAGTAACCACACAGCACATTTTTTTAATATTTATTTATTACTTCAGGTGAAATCTCAATCACAGTGTCCTCTTTCAACCCCGCCCAGTCCCACCCTCCCACCCTGTACCCCCTATCCCTTCCATCACACTCCTCTGGAGTGGAGTGTCCCTACATAACAGTCCCCTGCCCCAGTTTAGCAGACATAAGAGGGCAAAGAGCCTCCTCATACACTGGGGCCCTACAAGGCAGCACCAGTAGGGCAAAGTGTCTCATAGACAGGAATAAAAGTCTATGTTCATGTTCCCTTTGGTGCATTGGTTGTAGTATAGTTACCCTGTACTACATGGTTAAATTCCAATTATAAGTGAATAGATGCCATGTGAATCCTTCTGGGTCTGGGTTAGCTCACTCAGGATGAGCTTCTCTAGTTCCATTCATTTGGCTGCAAATTGCATTATTTCATTGTTTCTGATAGCCGAGTAGTATTTCATTGTGTAGATGTAGCACAGTTTCTTCAGTTGAGGGACATCTGGGTTGTTTCCAGTTTCTAGCATTACAAATAAGACTGCTATGAACATATGAGGAAACTTCTTTGTGATTCAGTGAGGAATCATTTGGATGGATACACAGAAGTGGTATGGCTGGGTTCCGAGGCAGAGCTATTCCAAGTTTTCTGAGATATCACCAGACTGACCTCCATAGTGTTTACACAAGTCTGCACTCCCACCAGCAATGGAGGAGAGTTCCACTTTCTCCACACCCTCGCCAGCATGTGCTGTCATATGAGCTTTTGATCTTAGCCATTCTGACTGGTGTGAGATGGAAACTCAGAGTAGTCTTCAGTTGAATTTCCCTGATGATTAAGGATGCTGAGCATTTCTTCGAGTGTTCTCAGACATTAGGAATTCCTCCTTTGTGAATTCTCTGTTTGGCTCAGTTCCCAACTTTTTTTATTGGATTATTTGGTTTCTTGACATTTAATTTCTTGAGTTCTTTGAAATTTTTGGATATCAGCACTCTGTCAGATGTGAGGTTGATGAAGATTTTTTCCCAATCTGTAGGCTGCCATTTTGTTCGAATGACAGTGTCTTTTGCCTTACAGAAGCTTTTCAGTTTCATGAGGTCCCATTTTTTGATTGTTGTTCTCAAGTCCTGAGCTGTTGGTGTTCTGTTCAGGAAGTTGTCGCCTGTGCCAATGAGTTCGAGGGTTTCTCCTACTTTTTCTTCTAGTATTTTTAGTATCTTTAGTGTGACCGGCCTTATGTTAAGGTCTTTGATCCATTTGGACTTAAGTTTTGTACAAGGTGATAAGTATAGGTCTAATTTCATTCTTTTACATGTGAACATCCAGTTGGATCAGCACCATTTGTTGAAGATGCTGTCCTTTTTCCATTGTACAGTTTAGCTTCTTTGTCAAAAATTAAGTGACCATAAGTATGTGGGTTCATTTCTGGGTCTTCAATTCAATTCTATTGATCCACTTGTCTGTTTCTACACCAGTACCATGCTGTTTTTATTACTATTTCTCTGTAATACAGCTTGAAATCTGGGATAGTGATACCTCCAGATGTTTTTTTATTGTACATGATTGATTTAGCTATTCTGGGTTTTTTGTTATTCCATAAGAAATAGAGAATTTTTTTCCAGGTCTATAAAGAATTGTGTTGGTATTTTGATAGGAATTGCATTGAATCTGTACATTGCTTTTAGTAGGATGGCCATTTTTATTATGTCGATCCTACCTATCCATGAGCAATTTCTTTTTTCAAGGACTTGAAGTTCTTATTGTACAGGTCTTTTACTTGATTGGTTAGAGTTACCCTCAGGTATTTTATATTGTTTGTGGCTATTGTGAAGGGTGTTGTTTCCCTAATTTCTTCTTAGCCCAATTATTTTTAGTATATATAAGGGCTTCTGTTTTTTTTTAATTAATTTTGTATCTATCTACCTTGCTGAAGGTGTTTACCAGCTGTAAGAGTTCTCTGGTGGAATTTTTGGGGTTGCTTATATATACTATCATATCATCTGCAAATAGGGATAATTTGACTTCTTCATTTCCAATTCACACAGCACATTTCTAATCATAATATTTTAATCCCTTCCAATGAACTTCTTCCTTGTTCCTTTCCACAATCTTTCTAAATCTTCTGGTCTCATAGTAAATTCTTATGAGATGTTGATTATCTATTGTTTGGAATACTGTGATTCAGATGTGCAATACTTACTAAATATAAAGTACTTTTACCAGGATAACAAGAAAGAATAAAGCTACTCCTTGTAACTGATTATATTTTCTTACAAGCTTCTAGAAACTTGCTAAGTTTGTTTAACAGTCTACCACACAGAATGATTACAAGGATCTTGGGTAAGTTTTCTATTTCTGGGGACTGTTTATATCTAAAGATTCATTAATGATGTTTGGCTTGAGTATATTATGTTTGTTAGCTTGCTTTGCCTTGTTCATGACAGTTTTAGTTATTAACAAGACCTTTTACCCCTAAAGATATTCCCAGTTAGACTCTTTTTCTAATGATGCTCTCAAAACACACAATTATTTATGATCATATAACTGCTAATTAAGAGAAGCTAGCAAATGAAGGTGCCCCATGCTTGTTATTGATAAGACATTTTCACATTTTCTAAGTTAGTTTAATTCTATAAATTACTAAAACTGATGATAATGGAATCTTCTATCTGGAAAATTTTTCACAGGTTTTGAGCTTGTCATTAATTATTTATTAATTTGTAACTATTCAGAAGGTTGATGAAGACATAACTGTAGGTGTCTTAGTACTATACAAAATAGATTTTCATTATCAAAACTAATTTATAACACACTTAATTTATGAAAAAGTACTTTTAGAACTATCCAGCATGGTAGGATACACTGCAGTTTCAATATAGCTAAAATACCACCCACCAAAGAAAAGAATTGTATTGTTCCTATAAAATCTAGGAAATAAACTCTTTGTAGCTTCATGACTGTGAGTCATTTAAGAATCAATCGTAAACCTCAACTATGCTCATAAATCTTAACTACATTCATAGCAGCTTTTTTATAATAGCCAGAAACTTGAAACAACCAAAAAGTCCCTCAACCTAAGGATGTATAAAGAAAACGTATTACATTTGCATAACAGAGTATTGTTCAGCATTGAAAACAATGTCATCATGAAATATGTAGGTAAGTGGATGGAATTATAAAAATTCATGCTGATCAAGGTAACTCAGACCCAGAAAGACAAACATGGTATGTACTCACTTATAAGTGAATATTATCTGCAAAGTAAAAAAACAACTAAACTGGGTGAATTGGAAAAAAAAATCAAAAACTCCCAATAGGAGCAGAAGGCAGGAAATCAACAAACTTAGGGCTGAAATCAACAACTTAGAAACAAAAAGAATTATACAAAGAATCAATGAAACCAAGAGTTGGTTCTTCGAGAAAATCAACAAAATAGACAGACCCTTAGCCAAGTTAACTAAAAGGCAGAGGGAAAAAACCCAAACCGACAAAATCAGAAATGAAAAGGGAGAAATAACAACAGACATTGAGGAAATCCAGACAATATTTGGATCCTAATTTAAAAATCTATACTCCACTAAATTTGAAAACTTAAGCGAAATGGACAATTTCTTTTTTTTTCTTTTCTTTTTTTTCCTTTATTTTGTTATTTCTACTAGTTACATCTCAGTCGTACTCCCCTCCTAATTCCCCACTACATTCCCACCCTCCCACCCTCAACCCCCCATCCTCTTCCCTTTTTTTTAAGTTTAAGGTATATCTTATTTCCCCCTACAGTTTCCCTTTCAGTCCAACAAATGGCTCTTTCTCTTATAATAATAAATATAATACAAAACAACAGAGGTAATTAGGCCACAGTTATGAGGGTTATATGTCTTAGCGTACATTCCCAATGTCTAGTCCATATATATTTGGCACCTGACTTGCCAGAGAGAGAGAACTAAAAAACAGACAAACAAATAAACAGACAGACAGATAAAAAAGAATAAAAAATAAAAAAATAAAAAATAAAAAGTCTATGTCCATGTTCCTTTTGGTGTGTTGGTTGTAGTACCAATATCCTCTACTATATAGTTTTAATCCTACTATAAGTGAATAGATGCCATATGCATCCTTCTGAGTCTGGGTTAGCTCACTCAGGATGAGCTTCTCTAGTTCCATCCATTTGGCTGCAAATTGCGTAATTTCATTGTTCCTGATAGTTGAATAATATTCCATTGTGTAGATGTACCACAGTTTTTTAATCCATTCTTCAGTTGAGGGAAATCTGGGTTGTTTCCAGTTTCTAGCTATACAAATAAGGCTGCTATGAACATAGATGAGGAAACTTCCTTAAGATCCTGTGAGGAGTCATTTGGGGTAAACCCAGAAGTGGTATGGCTGGGTCCTGAGACAAAGCTATTCCAAGTTTTCTAAGATATCTCCAGACTGACCTCCATAGTGGTTGCACAAGCCTGCACTCCCACCAGCAATGAAGTAGGGTACCCCTTTCTCCACACCATCGACAGCATGTGCTGTTATTTGAGCTTTGATCTTAGCCATTCTGACAGGTGTGAGATGGAATCTCAGAGTCGTCTTGAGTTGCATTCCTCTGATGATTAAGGATGTTGAGCATTTCTTCAAGTGCCTCTCAGCCATTAGGGAATCTTCCTTTGTGAATTCTCTATTTAGCTCCGTTCCCCATTTTTTGATTGGATTATTTGGTTTCTTGGCATTCAGTTTCTTGAGTTCTTTGTAAATTTTGGATGTTAGCCCTCGGTCAGATGTGGGGTTACTGAAGATTTTTTCCCAATCTGTAGGCTGCTGTTTTGTTCGAATGACAGTGTCTTTTGCCTTACAGAAGATTTTCAGTTTCATGAGGTCCCATTTATTGATTGTTGGTCTCAGGTCTTCAGCTCTTGGTGTTCTGTTTAGGAAGTTGTCACCTGTGCCAATGAGTTCAAGGGTTTTTCCCACTTTTTCTTCTAGTAGATTTAGTGTTGCCTTATGATAAGGTCTTTGATCCACTTGGACTTAAGTTTTGTACAAGGTGATAAGTATGGGTCTAATTTCATTCTTTACAAGTGTACATCCAGTTGGACCAGCACCATTTGTTGAAGATGCTGTCATTGTATTGTGCCGTTTTGGCTTCTTTGTCAAAAATTAGGTGGCCATAAGTGTGTGGGTCTATTTATGGGTCTTCAATTCAATTCCATTGATCTACTGGTGTGTTTCTATACCAATACCGTGCTGTGTTCTTTCTGATCCTATTTGGTGAAAGAGTTTGAAGAGTATTGGTGTTAGCTCCTCTTTGAAGGTCCGATAGAATTCTGCGCTAAAGCCATCTGGCCATGGGCTTTTTTTGGTTGGAAGATTTTTAATGTCTGTTTCTACATCCTTAGGGGTTATAGGGCTGTTTAATCTGTTAGTCTGATCTTGATTTAGCTTCGGTAGGTGGAATATATCAAGAAAATTGTTGGGGGGATCCAAGATGGCGACGGCCTGAGCGGACGTATATTGATTTCGGGGTTAACAGTCACAGGGCGGTGAGTGTTGCAGGACATTGTACAAATTGCTTGACCCTTTCTAAATCTCACCCAACTACCCAGGGAACACTGTGGGTCCCTGGGCAGGACGCTCCTTCCCACACTTGGACAAGCAAGGAAGCCCCTGGACCAGGGAATAGGGTTCTCCACATCCCCCACCAGGAGATACTCCTGGTAAGTTCCAATCTAATACCCAGCAGACAGATTCAGATCCCACGAGGAGATAATCCCCACCCTGCTGGGCAATCCCAGGTCTAGCACAGATGATCCAGCTATCTGGAAAAAGGTTGCGACCCTTGGAGGTGAGCACAGCTCAGCTGCAAAGTGCCTTCAGACTGAAGATAGCAACCCACTGCTGTGATGTCACTGGCCAGTTTCCAAGTCTTGGGAGTGGCAAGGCTATTGGGGGTGAAGGGCAGATTTACCCAACACAGGAACCAACCCCGGGGAAAACTGCAAGATATTTGAAACTGTCGTATATCAGACTTTTGTACTAGTACTGGCCCTTCCATCGGAGAACCAGAGCTTAGTTGTAAACAGCTCCACCACCTGGATTAGTTAGGTCTCCACCTAGGAGGCAGGGCTGAATGACTCACCTTGTAGGGGTGCAGTAAGGCAACTTCAATCCAGCACCAAAGCACCCTCTTTGGACCCAAGTCCAGAAGACAGCTAAAAAATTCCACATGGCCAGAGGCCCCAGACAAACAAACAAACAAACAAACAAACAAAAAAACAGAGAGAAATGACTCCAAAAGAAGAAAGCAATGCTATTCCATCCAGCCCGAAGCACCTCACCACAGCTGAAACACATGAAAACGATGACAATTCTACATTATGGAAAGTGATCTATGAAGGAATTCAAAGAAGCCACAAATTTACAAGGCAAAACAAAGAATAACACCATTAAAGAGCTCCAAGCCAACGTGACTCAGGTTGAACAGGAAAAGGACAGAAAATGAAAGATTTCCAGGCAAAAACAAGCAAAATGCAGAAGGAAATATACAAAACGAACAATACCATTCAAGACACAAAAATAGAAATGGAAACAATAAAAAAACACAGTCAGAGTTAAAAGAGGAAATGGATAATAAAGGGAAGAGAACAGGAACTATGGAAGTGAGTATGAAAATTAGGATGCAAGAGATGGAAGACAGGATCTCAGGCATGGAAGATTCGATGGGAGAAATCAGTACAACGTCCAAAGAAAATGAGAAAGCTAAAAAATCTCTCACCCACAACAAGAAATCAAGCACTCAATGAAAAGATGGAACCTAAGAAGTATGGGCATAGAGGAAAGAGAAGACTCCCGACTTCATGGTCCAAGAAATATCTTCAACATAATCATAGAAGAAAACTTCCCAAACCTGAAGAAAGAGATGCCAGTAAAAATCCAAGAGGCTTACAGAACACCAAACAGATTGGATCAGAAAAGAAACTCCTCTCACCACATAATAATAGAAACTCCAAATGTAGAGAACAAAGAAAGGATATTAAAAGCTGTAAGAGAAAAAGGCTGAGTCACATACAATGGCAGACCCATCAGAATCACACCTGACTTCTCCTCAGAAATTTAAAAGCTAGAAGGGCCTGGACAGATGTACTACAAGCCCTGAGAGAACATAGGTGCCCAGCCAGACTACTATACCAAGCAAAATTGTCTATCAACATAGATGGAGAAAACAAGATATTCCATGACAAAATCAAATTCAAACAATATCTCCCTACAAACCAAGCCCTACAGAAGATCCTAGAAGGAAAATTCCAACCCAGAGAAGATAACAACACCCAAGAAAACAGAGGAAAGAGAAACCTCACAAGCAACTAAACAAAAAGAAACACAAGGCAACCAGCTACACCAAAATAATGGGAAATAACAACCCCTGGTCACTAACATCCATCAACATCAATGGACTCAACTCGCCAATAAAAAGACACAGACTTACAGACTAGATCCATAAACAAGACCCATCTTTTTGCTGTATACAAGAAACACATCTCACTATTGAAGATAAACACTATCTTAGAGTAAAGGGCTGGGAAAAGGTTTTCCGAGCATGTGGACCCAGGAAACAAGCTGGAGTAGCCACCCTAATATCAAACAAAATAGACTTCCAATTGAAGTTAATAAAAAAAGACAGAGAAGGGCATTACATACTCGATAAAGGAAATACTCACCAAGAGAACATCTCAATTCTAACATCTATGCCCCAAATACAAAGACACCTACATTTATAACAGAAACGCTACTAAAATTTAAATCGCACATGGATCCAAATACTTTAATAGTGGGAGACTTCAACACCCCACTCACAACTATGGACAGATCATGAAGACAGAAGCCAAACAGAGAAATAATGAGAATAACAGTGATCATTAACCAAATGGACCTAACAGATATCTACAAAACGTTTCACTCAAACACTAAAGAATACAACTTCTTCTCAGCACCTCATTGAACCTTCTCCAAAATCGACCATATAGTTGGGCACAAAGATAGCTTCAACAGATACAAGAAAATTGAAATAACCCCTTGTATCATATCAGACCACCATTGAATAAAGCTGGACTTCAATAACAAAAGAATCAACAGAAAGTCTACACTCACATGGAATTGAACAACGCTTTACTAGAGGACCACTGGGTCAGGGAAGAAATAAAGAAGGAAATCAAAGACTTCTTAAAATCCAACGAAAATGAAGACAAAATGTATCCAAACCTATGGGACACAATGAAAGCTGTGCTATAAGGAAAGTTCATAGCACCAAGTGCTTTTAAAAAGAAAATTGTGACAGCTCATATTAGCAAATTAACAGCTAAACTGGGTGAATTGGAAAAAAAAAATCAAAAACTCCCAAGAGGAGAAGAAGGCAGGAAATCCACAAACTTAGGGATGACATCATCAACTTAGAAACAAAAAGAACTATACAAAGAATCAATGAAAACAAGAGTTGGTTCTTCGAGAAAATCAACAAAATAGACAGACCCTTAGCCAAATAAACTAAAAGACAGAGGGAGAAAACCCAAACCGACAAAATCAGAAATAAAAAGGGTGAAATAACAACAGATATTGAGGAAATCCAGAGAAATTTGGATCCTACTTTAAAATTTGTACTCCACCAAATTTGAACATTTAAGATTTATGGACAATTTTCTTGATAGATTCCACCTACTAAAGCTAAATCAAGATCAGATAAACAGATTAAACAGCCTATAACCCCTAAGGAAATAGAAACAGTCATTAAAAAACTCCCAACCAAAAAAAGCCCAGGGCCAGATGGCTATAGGATGGAATTCTACCGGACCTTCAAAGAGGAGCTAACACCATACTTTTCAAACTCTTTCACAAAATAGAATCTGAAAGAACATTGCCGAACTCATTCTATGAGGCCACAGTCACCCTGATTCCTAAACCACACAAAGACCCAACAAAGAAAGAGAACTTCAGACCAATCTCCCTCATGAACATAGATGCAAAAATACTTAATAAAATACCAGCAAACCGAATTCAAGAACTCATCAAAAGTATCATACACAATGATCAAATAGGCTTCTTCCCATGAATGCAGGGATGGTTCAACATACGAAAGTCTATCAATGTCATTCACCTTATAAACAAGATGAAAGAAAAAAAACACATGATAATCTTGCTTGATGCAGAAAAAGCATTTGACAAATTCCAACATCCCTTCATGCTAAAAGTTCTGGAGACAACATGCATACAAGGGCCGTACCTAGAAACAATAAAGGCCATATACAGCAGGACAGTGGCCAACATCAAAATAAATGGAGAGAAACTTGAAGCATTTCCTCTAAACTCAGGGACAAGACAAGGATGTCCACTTTCACTACATCTCTTCAATATAGTACTTGAAGTTCTTGCTAGAGCAATAAGACAACTAAAGGAGATCAAAGGGATAAAAATCAGAAACGAGGAAGTCAAATTATCCCTATTTGCAGATGATATGATAGTATACATAAGCGACCCCAAAAATTCCACCAGAGAACTCTTACAGCTGATAAACACCTTCAGCAAAGTGGCTGGATACAAAATTAATTCAAAAAATTCAGAAGCCCTTCTTTATACAACAAACAAATATACCGAGAAAGAAATAAGGGAAACAACCCCCTTCACAAAAGCCACAAACAACATAAAATAACTGGGGGTAACTCTAACCAAGCAAGTAAAGGACCTGGACAACAAGAACTCAAGCCCTTGAAGAAAGAAATGGAAGAGGCCTTTAGAAGATGGAAAGATCTCCCATGCTCATGGATAGCTAGGATCAACATAATAAAAATGGCCATCCTACCAAAAGCAGTATATAGATTCAATGCAATTCCTATCAACATACCAACACAATTTTTTATAGACTTGGAAAGAGCTATTCGCAATTTCATATGGATCAACAAAAAGCCCAGAATAGCTAAATCAATCCTGTAAAATAAAATAAAAAAACATCTGGAGGTATCACCATCCCATATTTCAGCTGTACTACAGAGCAATAGTAGTAAAAACATCATGGTATTGGTATAGAAACAGACCAGTAGATCAGTGGAATCGAATTGAAGATCCAGAATAAACCCACACACTTATGGCCACCTAATTTTTGACAAAGAAGCCAAAACGGCACAATGGAAGCAGGACAGCATCTTCAACAAATGGTGCTGATCCAACTGGATGTCCACTTGTAAAAGAATGAAATTAGACCCATACTTATCACCTTGTACAAAACTTATATCCAACTGGATCAAAGACCTTAACATAAGGCCTGCCACACTAAATCTGCCAGAAGAAAAAGTGGGAGAACCCTTGAACTCATTGGCACAAGTGACAACTTCCTGAACAGAACACCAAAAGCTCAGGACGCGAGATCAACAATCAATAAATGGGACCTCATGAAACTGAAAATCTTCTGTAAGGCAAAAGATACTGTCATTCGAACAAAATGGCAGCCTTCAGACTGGGAGAAAATCTTCACCAACCCCACATCTGACAGAGGGCTAATATCCAAAATGTACAAAGAACTGAAGAAATTAAATGCCAAGGAACCAAATAATCCAATCAAAAAATGGTGAACAGAGCTAAATAGAGAATTCACAAAGAAGGAATCCCTAATGGCTGAGAGACACTTGAAGAAATGCTCAACATCCTTAATCATCAGAGAAATGCAACTCAAGACGACTCTGAGATTCTATCTCACACCTGTCAGAATGGCTAAGATCAAAAGCTCAAATGACAGCACATGCTGGTGAGGGTGTGGAGAAAGGGGTACTCTACTCCATTGCTGGTGGGAATGCAGACTTGTGCAACCACTATGGAGGTCAGTCTGTGGATATCTTAAAAAACTTGGTATAGCTCTGCCTCAGGACCCAGCCATACCACTTCTGGGTTTACCCCAAATGACTCCTCACGGGATCATAAGGAAGTTTCCTCAACTATGTTTCTAGCAGCCTTATTCATAATAGCTAGAAACTGGAAACAACCCAGATGTCCCTCAACCGAATAATGGGTTAAAAACCTGTGGTACACCTACACAATGGAATATTATTCAGCTATCAGGAACAATGAAATTATGCAATTTGCAGCCAAATGGATGGAACTAGAAGAGCTCATCCTGAGTGAGCTAACCCAGGCTCAGAAGGATGCATATGGCATCTATTCACTTATAGTAGGATTTTAGCTATATAGTAGAAGGTATCGATACTACAACTAACACACCAAAGGGAACTTGGACATAGACTTTTTATTTTTTATATTATTTTAATATTTTTTTCTATTTTTAAGTATTCTTTATCTATTTGTCTGCTTATTTGTTTTTTTTTTTTTTTGGTTTTTTTTTTGTTTTTTTTTTTTAGTTCTCTCTCCCGGGCAACGAGACACTTTTCACTAATGTTACTGCCTCGTAGACTCCCAATGAATGAGGAGGCTCTTGGTCCTCATATGACCTCTGACCTGGGGTGAGGAACTGTTATATAAGGATACCCCACTCCAGAGAAGTGCCTTGGAAGGGTTAGGGGTCAAGAAAAAGAAATGAAATGTGAAGTTTCGGTCTTTTTCTACTAATTGTCATAAAGTGTTTAGGATAATTAAGAAATGCAAACTAATAGTCATGGAAGCCTGTCATTGTGTTAGGTACTATAACAGTCTGTTATAGATATTTTCTAAGCTAATCAGAAATCAAGTTGCTAAGAGACAAGCAACATTTGCCTATCCTAATATAAGAGATAGTGCCTCTTCAAAAACCTCAAGAGATCTGCAGAATATGGCATTCAAAGATGTTTTCTTATCTTTAGATTTTTTTGATATCGAAACATGTCAACTCCTGACAGCATGCCCTATTCTACTCCAAGTAGAAGATGGGCATCAAAGAATCTCCAGTGGGAGATGATTGAATTAGTCGCAAGCCTATCTCTTAGTAGGAAAAGCACCTTGCTCCAACTGTAGACAGAATGCTATCCAAAAAGGACAAAACCTGGAAGCAGGTAAGTCGACAGCCTAGCTCTGCCAAGACAGGGTAGGTAAGTCCTTCATAACCCCTGCTCTCCAATCAATGTCTGTCAGAGAAACGGGGCCAAACGACTGAAGATAGGTGTAACCGAACTTTTAAAATATTATTTAACACTTAATTATTTATTACTAAATTCACTTATAACAAACACCAACAATTTCTTAACTATTAATCCT
>CAJQZJ010032944.1:5712933-5755875 GCA_907164525.1 Lophiomys imhausi
TCCCAATAATTAGAGTTCAGAGACACACACATGGGATTTGGAGGGACCTAGGTTTGGAGGCTACTTACAAAAGGCCTTCTCGATGCAGGCAGATTGTCCTTTGGGATCTCAAAATATATACACTAGAGCTGGTTTAGCTCCAAGGTGACAGAATGATTTCTTCTTTAACCCGGATTGAAAGATAACGCTTTGTATGTTGTCAGAAGGCCAAATTTGCTTCAGGAGAAGTACTACCTAGCCCCCCCCATCCACCCCCCCCACAAAAAAGAGGGCAATTGTCCTAGGGTTGGGATTGGGGCAGGGCTCTGTTCTTATCGTTCCAGGAGAATCAAAGCGTCCATTAGGGGAGCCCGGGGACGGCTGGACAGCGGAATCCTCAGCAGAGAGCAGAATCAGGCACCAAGGAGGACGAGTAACCCCGTTGATTCTGCCTGGCAGACTTCCTCAATAGCTGTCTCCATCGGGGGCCAGCAACCACCACAGCAATCCAATGTTACTGGGACCGCTCAGCTCTACACAATGCCCCGGCAGGAACCTCAGTGAAGCCTGCAAGATCAGCTTCTGCCTACAAACCCCTTAGGTCATCTAAACAGCTGAGAACAGAAGGACTGAACATAAAAGGAGTGTACTAACATTTTTAATCATTTTTCCCATTTGGGTTCGGGCCCCAAACAGGTCTACTACGACCCAAATCAGCAGGAAGTCACTTTAAGAGAGCGACGTCCCATGCCCAGAGGGTGGGGAGGATGTTTCTCCGCCCTTCTTTTTGGTTATTTGAAGGATAACTGAAAACTCTGTTATGTAGGGGAAGAGACTGCAAGCTGATAAATGGTCCTGTCTTAATGGGTTTTGGAGGTTAGCCCCAAGGAATTCCTACTTTTCCTTTTCTGTATCCTTCTTCCTCTCCTATGTAGGAGTGCATGGGCTTGAGAAAAATGAGATATAGACATAGCACAGGAAGGTCCAAGAAGAAGGGGCAGATTATTGAATATGCCCTTATACCTTTGTATATTGATACAAAATTAGTAGTTTATTTGGCTAAAGTGGTATTGACCATTGTTTATTGTGCAAAAATAAGATTGTATTGGATTACATCGGTATTGATCTTTGTATATTGATACAAAATTAAGATTATAGTTGGCAACAATGGTATTGACCCTTGCATGTGGACGTAATATTAAGATTATATTGGGCTACATAGGCATTGATCTTGGTATATTGATACATAATTAAGAGTATATTTAACCACAATTGAATAGATCTTTGTATATTGATACAAATTTAAAGGTAACGCTTCCTAATGGTATCATACCTAGAGATACTTAAAAATAAAATGTGAAGCTCTGACCTCTTGATACCAACCGTCTAAAACGGTTTAGGATAGTTAAGTAAAACAAACTCCTAGTCATGCAAACATGTCACTTTGTTAGCTACTATGACAGTCTATCACAGATATTCTCTAAACTACCCAGTAATCAAGTTGCTAAGAGACAAGCAACATTTGCTTATCTAAATAAAAGAGATGGATAGGGCATCTTCAAAAACCCCTAGAGATCTGCAGAATATGGCATTCAAAGATGTTATCTTAAATCAAGGTTTTTTTTTGATATCGAGACATATCAGCGCCTGACAGCACCCCCTATTCTACTCCAAGTAGAAGATAAGCATCGAAGAACCTCCACTGTAAGATGGTTGAATTAGTGGCAAGCCTTTCTCTTGGCATGAAAAAACCCCTTGCACCAACTGCAGACAGACTGCTGTCCAAAAAGGACAAAACTTGGTAGCAGGGAAGTCGACAGCCTAACTCTGCCAAGACAGGGTAGGTAAGTCCTTCATAATCCCTGCTCTACAACAAATGTCTGTCAGAGAAACAGGACCCAAAGGCTGAAGATTGATGCTGGAGTGTATGGAGAGAAAATGGGAACTGTCCAGGCAGTCATTGGTATGTTCTTTCTTAGTTTTGGAAGCTGCAGGCCCTGCACTTCCTATATAAGCAAATATATTTATCCCTCTCAGGTCTCTGAGGTGGTTGAAGAATAGACAGCTAGAGTCTCATAGTTAAATTTTGAACTGTTTAGGAATCAAGAGGGTGTTATAGATCTAAGAAGATACTCTTAAAATTGTGTTGCAAGATAGTATGAATGTTGAGTCACATATAGACCTTTAAACTCATGGAGTTGGTTAGATAGTAGAATGTTAAAGTTAGGGGCCAAATAAGTATAAACTGGACATTGGGAAGGTATACTGGGCCATTTAACTCTCATAAATGTGGCATATTTATATCTGTTGTTTTGTATAATACTTACTGTTATAAGAGAAGGAACCATCTGTTGGACTGAAAGGGGAAACTTCTGGGGGGAAGAGGGTGGAAGGGCGGGATAGGAAGGGGGAATAGGGAGGGGTTTGTTACTGAGATGTAACTTGAAGAAAAAAAAATAAAGTATTTAAAAAAAAAACTAAAAAAAAAAAAAACGAAAAGAACCGTTTTTTGGACTGAAAGGGAGAGCTGTTGGGGGGAAAAAGAAATACCTTAAACCAAAAAAAAAAAAAAAACAAGGGAAAAAAGTAACTTTGTATTTTTAATGTTTGTTTAGTTTCATGTTTTAGCAACTTCAAATAAGTGTATAATTGCTGAGGCTTTCATTTGCTTTTTTTTTTTTTTTTTGAGGGTTAAGCCTGTCATTTTATTGTTTCTTTTCTGTCAGTTCCCTCTGTTTCTTTTCTTTCTTTCTATCTTTCTTTTTTCTTTCTTTCTGTTTGTTTATTTTATTTTTCATTATACACCCCAATTGTAGTCTCCTCTTTCTTCTCCTCTGGATCCTGCCCTACCTCCCCCTTCTCCACAGAAAAGGGGAGCCTCTTCCTTCATTCTCCATACAATTCTGTTCTGTCACACTGGAGAATAGCCAGTTGCATCAGGTCTGAGGGCTTCCACTTCCATTGAAGCTAGGTACTACAGTTCTATTGAGGGGAAGTGATCAAAAAGCAGGCCTCATAGTCCTTACCAGAGACAGCTTGCTGCTCCACTTGCTAGGGGCCTACATGATGGCCAGCCTGCCCATCAGTTATCTATGTATATGTGCAGGAGACCTAGGTCCAGTCCGTGCATGCCCTTTGAATGGTGGTTTGGACTCTGTGAGCGCTCATGGACTCTGTTGGTCTTCTTGCGGAGTTCTTATCTCCTCTGGGTCTTTCTATCCTTCCCCCCATTCTTCTACAAGATGTCCTGCATTCCACCTAATGTTTTCAGTGAGACTCAGCTTCTGTTTGGATCCTCTGCCTCCTGGAGGTTCTCAGAGAAAAGTTATGCTTTCTGTAAGTATACCAGAGTATCATTAATAATGATATGGGTTGGCTCTCTCCCTTGGGGAAGGTCTAAGGTAGGGCCTGTCATTGGTTGGTCATTCCCTCAACATGTGCTATATATACCTTTATCCCAATACATCTTGGATACAGGTAAATTTTGGGGTTAAATGTTTTGTGGATGGTTTGTTTATCCTCTTCCTCCCCTAAAAGTACTATCTATCTAGTGGGAGTCCTCTTTAGTCCCCATACGTCCAGCTGGTAAGAGTCTCAGCTAGAGTTATCCCCATATCCTCCCAGGAGCCTGCCTTGTCATTGATCTCCAGTTCATCTCAGAGATGACCAACCCTCAGTTTCCCATCTTTAAAACATCACATAGCAGATTCCCCATTCCTTTCCCTCCTCTTTCTCTCTCCTACCCAGTTCCTTCTCTTCATCTACTTACACTATCTTTTCTTTTTCTGCTTCTAAGTGAGTTTCAAGCATCCTCTCTGGCCCTCTTAGTTACTTAGCCTCATTGGGTCTGTGTATTGTAGTATAGTTATCCTGAACTAAATAACTAGTATCTGCTTATGAATGAGTACATACTATGTGCATATTTCTGGGTCTGAGTTATCTCATTCAGGATGATCTTTTCTAGTTCCATCCATTTCCCTGAGAAATGCATGATTTCCTTTTTAATAGTTGAGTAGTAAATGTGCCGCAGTTTATTTATCAATTCTTCTGTTCAGAACCATCTAGGTTGTTTCCAGTTTGGGGCTATTATGATAAAAGCTGCTATGAAGATAGTTGAGCAAATGTCCTTCCAGTATAGTGGGGCATCTTTGAAGTATATGCCAAAGAGTGGTATAACTGGCGGTTTAAAAAAATGGGAATAGTTCTTCCTCACTTGTATTTTCTTGGAAAATTGGTTGTCACTCCTCTTGAAAACTAGAAAAGCACCTGACTTTACAAATGTTAGTTAGTAAGATAACCCCCTTTTGGATGGTACCAGCTCAAGACCTTGCTGTCATTTTATGAGTTGTCTTTCACTTTTTAATCAATACATAGACAGCAACACACACACACACACACGCACACAAAACTATTTTACAACTGTAAAATAGAGCATTAAGACTTCTAACTTTCTCAATAGCTCAAATTTTCTTTACCTTCTTGAGTTGAGAATAATAGTACGGCCATATGTACTTAGACCTCGTATCATAGCCATAGCCACCTGTATAATACAGCACTGCTAAGATATAGCATTTAATAACTAGGGGTTTTTCCATGTCTATAGATTCTTCACCTTATGAGTGTTATATAACTGGAGTTGTACAGAATATACATTATATATACATATATTTATGTATATATATAAACACACACATATATATGTATATGTACATATACATATTCTGGTTTCTTAAACGTGTTACCCTTACATTCATGCTTTTATTATGGTGATATATTAATTCTTTGATAACTATGCCACATCAACTAATATTTGCATGATGAAAAATCCTCAGTTGGCAGTCAAGCTTTCCAAAAGGTGTGACTTCTTGCTCTTATTTCTGCAGAAAAACCAGCAGCTACTATTATTTTGTTTTGTCAAAGGAAATGTGATTTTTATTTTGGCCATTATGAAGGTTTTTGTCTCTATATTTTTAATTCAGTAGTTTTCTAAGATGCATTTTACTGGAATTTTTCTTTTGTATTTCCCCTAATTAGGGCTTATCAAAGTTCTTGAATTGTAAGTTTGAGGTTTTTATCTTTGTAGGAAAATTGCCAGACAATAAGAATTCAAATGTTTTTCTCTCTTGTATTTTAATTGCATTGAATTTCTTATTCTTCGTGTAGGTTTGTCTGAACTTTGTCATCACATTGCTGTAGAAATAAAAGTTTCATTGTTTAAGTATATGAAACTTGTTCATCTCCCCAATTTTTAATTTGTAATTAATATATTTATTCAATATTTTAGTTTCAAAATTCTGTTGTTCCATAATACCAGTTTCCTGTCAAGTTCCCATCTTTCCATTTTTGGTTTAAGAATCATTATTTTACTTTGTAGACCAGATTGGCCATGAATTCAGAGATCCACCTGCCTCTGCTACTCTGAGTACTGGGATTAAAAGCGTGTACCACCATGCCCGACCATTACAGACAGCTGTGAACTGCCATGTGGTACTGGGATTTCAACCAGGGTCCTTTGGAAGAACAGCCAGTAATCTTAACCGCTGAGCCATCTCTCCAGCCCCAAGAATCACTATTTTAGTCAATAATTTGTAAATAATTATTGACTATCTGGATCGCCATCCTAGATTTTTAAAATTTATAGTTTTTGGTCTTGATGTTTATCCATGTGGTGGACAATTCTGCTAAATATTATTAAATAATAGGTATTGTGCACATAAATTATAATATATCTAACTGATGATTCTCCTTAAAGGAAGGATATTTTTCGTAAATACATAGGTCAATGACCCTGTTCTTGTCATGGAATAGTCCAAAACTTCTTAGAGTATGGTTGTCTTTAGTCTGTCCTTTCTTCTAAGTCACAGACCTTGTACTTAATGGCATTTATTCCTCAGTCTTCACTGAACTCTGAGAATTTGCAGGCTTCCACACCTTTGTAATCTATACACTTTATTCCATTATCTTTGAAATAAGACCACAGAGTTTATTTGTTCTAACCTACTGTTCCCAAACTCTGCCTTGCTCTTGAAGTCTCTTCAGAACCCCCAAGACTCTGGGAACTGATCACAATCACGTAGTCCTTTAGTGACTTCTGGGTCACATCCTGCTGCCTCCTTTGGTCTAAAATTTGGACCTCTCTAGTCATTTTCCAATGTCTTCAAGGAACTGCTTATGTGCTATCTGGTTCTTACAATAGTTTGGCAGAGGATTACTCTGAAACAAAAAGTGTATTATGCCAGTGAAAACTACCGAACTGAAACTTTTCCATTTTTTCAGTAAATTAGACTTCCCTGAATGCCGACAAAAAAAAAAAATTTCAGTCATCTAGTCCCATGTTCCTTTTGTTTTAACCATCATTTGTTTGTGGTGTTGGGGATCGAACTCAGCACCTCCGATATGATAGGCTAGTACTTTACAATTGAGCTGCATGGCCAGCCCTCTCCTTCTGTTTCACCTTTAACTTTTCTTTGCTCTAATGTGATGGTACTCCTCAATTTACACCCTTACCATTAAGCAACTAGAAATGTCATTTTATCAAATATAGCATAAGCCTATTGTAATGATTGCAATGTTCCTAAGATTAATACAAGAAAGTATCCTCCCAAGAGCAGTTCAGAATTTCATAGTTAACTACTACATATTTGCTATGACAACCTTTCATCTATACATGGTTGTTTTCCATTAAAATATTCAAATGTACATTATCTTTATTGATACTGCAGATTTCTGTTGAAATCTGAGAGTAAGTAGCCCTCAGCTAGTCAGAGCATTTCAAACTGCTTTGCACTGGGTTATTTAAAAGCTGCTACCCAAAAACTACTTGAAGTATTCATAAGTCAGCTAACTCAAAACACAATCACACAGTGGGACTTTATATCCCATATGCTAAAGAAACTCATTGAACAAAAACAACTCATTAATGTCTACTATAAAGATAACTTTATTGTTAACCTTCTGACTTTCAGTCAGTGAAATGTGCTAGGTCTTTCACGGTAAATGAGAGATGTTCAAACAGCTGCCCAGAGAAATTGGTCCATGAGAGAATTTTTTGCCCTATGGGTTTTCAAAGTATTGCTTTTGTATAAAGAATATGCTTTTTTTGTAAAACAGAGGAAGGTGATAGTATTAGGTTATAAAAAATACTTAGCTTATTCTGCATATAATTGTACTGGATTTCATTCCTATACATTCCTCTGAAATAGAAATAGAAGTTTATGGGAATCAGTGAGATAAATAAGCACTTTAAATTGCATCTGTCCAGTTTTCCTGCAGCTGATGCCACATTTAAAACAAACAACAACACACTTTAGAGCCAAAAATTATCATAAAACTGTCACATCTCAAAACACGAAACAAACAAAGCAAAAAATATCGTGGAAGGAGCTACTTATTGGGCATGTAAACAACTCTTGCCTGAGATTGTTTAAATGCAATGTAAGAAGCATTTCTTTTCTCGCTTGTTATTCCTGCAACAAATAAAAATTTATACCTATCTTTTCCTACCAAAACATAGATATCTCACCTCAGACCCACAACTGAGGGAAGTATTATGGACTAGGTATTGTTTTTGATTTTGGTTTTTTTTTTCAGACATGAGATATGGGTGGAAGAAAAAGTATTGATTTATGAAGTAGGAAGTAAATCTAAGGGTGCAAGTTATCTGTGCAATGGAAAATAGCTCAGAGTATCTGTTTTGAGAAGCCCACATATTTTTCAAGCATAACAGCAGGATAGTAAATAAATTGCAGCTTTCGCTAAAAGGATATCAGAAAGTCCAGTAAACTGGAGGATGGGACCTAATGTATCATTCATCTGATAATGTCCCAAACATTTAAAAAATAACTTTTCATATACCAGTGCAGATGCATTTTATGCAGCTATGTTTCGAAGAAGTATATTCAACATCAACAAAGTGGTAATTTTGACCACTTTTAATAAATTAAAATTTATTTTTGTGAAATATCCAATTATTAACCATTGAAAGGTGTTGCATTATTTTAATTAAAATAAATGACCTGAATAATGTGTGAATAGATGAGTAATTGCTCAAACTGCAATGATTTTATGAAGTGTTCAGGTCAATATCTGTGGTTGAATGCATGTATATAGATCTAACTGCTTGATGTATTGTTCCATTCTTATCACGGTCATTTAAAAAATAATTATTGGTTCTATTTGGAACAGATACACTCCTTTACTTTTTAGGCTCAATATTCCCATTGATATCTTTCATTCTGGATATGAATTTAGAATTAATAGGCAACTTACTAGAATGTTAAAAGAATTTTGTTTCATAGAAGTGTTCTGAGAAAAAGAAAAGCAAAGCAAAATTCAAAATTGTGGGCTTATATTTGATGGGGCTAATTCCACATTATTAGCTGATAAGCAATAAGGGAAGCCATTGGGATCACACCTTAAAAATATGAGGCATGATTACCTTGAAGTTCAATGAAGGATATCCACAAGTATTTTGCTTGTTAATTAGTGCAATGCACCCACTCATTGTGACTTAGTCACTTATACTTATTCTTTACCCACTGCACTACAAGCTAAGTTTAAACTCAGTTTTGTACTTTATCTAGAGTCATTTTCTTTTCCCTATACTCACTTATTTAAAGCACTCTAAAATCAAAACAGTTAACATTATCTAACCAGAGTAATCTCACCACAAATCTATGCTCAAGACTAAGTAACATTTCTGTATATAATATGATAATATAATAATACAATATTATATATGTGACAATATTAAATATGCAAATAATTTGAATATTGCATAACCTATTTGTCCTAGATGACTTAGACTTCTCCAACAAAAAAAAAAAACATAAATATATTAGCTTAAATGATAGTCACTTATCCTTATAGTTTGGAAGTGAGGAAGTCTAAGACTAAGAAAAAAAATCAAGATCAAGGTGATAGCAGATTTTTGTTTGCTTCTTAAGACATGTTCAACTCATGTTTAATCCCAATATATAGGAGAAGAGGGTGGGGAATCACTGAAGCAAGCTGTCTGTTCAAACTAGCTGAAAAGCTGAGTTCTGAAATCAGGAAGAGACTCTGCTCACTATGTAAGGTGGAGTATGATCAAGCTCATTGCATATCAATGTAATGCCTCAGGCACACTCACACCTACACATGTCACCTGCACACTCTAAAACATGCACCCACACATGAGCCCCACACATGCATGTGAAAAATAATTTTAACTAACTGTGATCCAATTGCATTATATTGGGAAATTATATGTAAATGTTTGAACTTCAAATCTTTTCCAAGCATTTTCCTCATACTAAAAACATACTGAATTTTTAAATGTTTTTTTATTACTTCAAGTCTCATCTCCATCACAATGCTCACTTTCCACCCCTCCCAGTCCCACTCTCCCACCCTCTACCGCCTCTCCCATCTACCCTACTCCTCTAGAATGGAGTGTTCCTACATATCAGTCCCCTCCCCCCAGTTCACCAGTCATATGAGGGCTAAGAGCTTCATCATATACTGGGTGCCTACATGGCAGAAGGCTGGTGAGAACTCCTGTCTGGGTTTAGGAGCTGCTCGCTGGGTATTTGAGTGGCTCATGCCCACATTCCCAACTTCTGCAGCTTCAGAGGTTTCTGTGGGTCTGTTTTTCTGAGTGTCCAAAAGTCTCACCCAGGGACTTTTACTAGACCCTGGGTTTGCCAGATGAAACCCAGTGGGTTTACACCTCTCAGATTGGTGCTCAGCATCTTATAACTCTGTGGTGTTATAGCTGTTTTCCCAGCGTTCAAAATGCATCCATGCAGGCTGCCACCATCTTGGAAACAGACCTTATGAAACTGAAAAGCTTCTGTAAGGCAAAAAGACACTGTCATTCGAACAAAACAGCAGCCTACAGATTGGGAAAAAATCTTCAGTAACCCCACATCTGACAGAGGGCTAACATCCAAAATTTACAAAGAGCTCAAGAAATTAAATGCCAAGAAACCAAATAATCCCATCAAAAAATGGGGAAAAGAGCTAAACAGAGAATTCACAAAGGAGGAATCCTGAAGGGCTAAGAGACATTTGAATGTCACTCAAATACCCAAATGCTCAGCATCCTTAACCATCAGAGAAATGTAACTCAAGACGACTCTGAGATTCCATCTCACATGTCAGAATGGCTAAAATCAAAAGCTCAAATGACATCACCTGGTGGTGAAGGTGTGGAGAAAGGGGAACCCTCCTCCATTGCTGGTAGGAGTGCAGGCTTGTGCAACCACTATGGAGGTCAGTCTGGCAATATCTTAGAAAACTTGCAATAGCTCTGCCTTGGGACCCAGCCATACCACTTCTGGGTATACATTCAAATTATTCCTCTCCAATCACAAGGAAGTTACCTCATCTATGTTCATAGCAGCCTTATTTATAATAGCTAGAAACTGGAAACAACCCAGATGACCCTCAACCGAAGAAAGGATTTTAAAAATGTGGTACATCTACATGATGGAATACTACTCAGCTATCAGAAACAATGAAATCATGCAATTTGCAGGCAAATGGATGCAACTAGAGAAGCTCATCCTGAGTGAGCTAACCCAGACTCAGAAGGATGCACATGGCATCTATTCACTTATAATCGGATTTTAGCCACATAGTACAGGATATCTATACTACAATCAATGCACCAAAGGGAACAGGAACATAGACTTTGCTTCCTGTCAATGAGACATTTTGCCCTAGTGGTGCTGCTTTGTAGGACCCTGGTGTATGAGGAGGCTCTTGGTCCTCATATGACTGCTGAACTGGGGTGGGGGACTTTTATTTAGGAAGACTCTACTCAAGAGGAGTGGGATGGAAGGGATAGGGGATAGAGGGTAGGAGAGTAGGACTGGGAGGGGTGGAAAGAGGACACTGTGATGGAGATGTAACCTGAAGTAATAAATATATATATTTTTAAAAAGAAAAATACTGGCTGTAAGAGAAATACTACAGTACAGATTATAACACAGCAATATGCATGCGTAAATATCTAATAAGAATATGTTGGTGTGGTAGGACTTAATAAAAGATAGTTTAGATTAGCATCTTATGACATAAGGAGGAGTTTGGCCTTTCTTTATGTTTGTTGTGGGTGGAGCCAGTTGTGGCCGAATGATATGCCCTGTTGAAGGAGCTTTGCTAAGAAACCTCTCAAGCCACACAGATGACATCATTAGCTGTGAGAACCAATGGAGCCCTGGGAAATTTTCTGCCACCACTAACGCACTGTTGTAGGGCTGTGTCTTGGAAAATCCGGTGAAAAACTACTGCCAAAAACTATTCTGAGATCATCATGACATGTAAAGAGATTTAAATCAAGACCCACACCTTCTCTTTGCCTGATCCATTGAAAAGCCACACTGCCATCTTAAGATCACCCACGGGAATCCATGCTGAGGAAGGGCCATCCATTGGCAGAGTTGTTTTATGTTATAGGATTTAGGTATTTTATAGGTGATCGTGAAGTGTTAATAAATATAAGTGTGATAAATAAAGTATTCTGTTACATGCTGGGGGAAATAATAAAGATTAGAAAGACTATGGAATGCTTAAAATAAGACTTAAAAAATTAACTGTGTTTTAAAGCAAGCACTGTGCAATACAGGATTGGAAAATTTTAGAAAAGTCTGTTCAAAAACACTTGTACTCAAATGGAATACTGCATTTGGAACAAGCCTTCTTAGACATGGTGGATAATGCTGTAAAGCTGTAGTCAAAAGTCATGTGATATTTAAACACACATTTTGAGCACTAAGATGAAAGCAAGGAGCATAAAGAATGTGTGGAGTAGAATATAACAGGCCTCACTGGTTGTGTCAAAAGAGCCCCGGCTTTTTATGTACACAGAAGAACACAATGACGTTTTTTATGTGGTACTTGAGTTCGGTGAGCCACTTTAAAAAATAATAGCAAAGATGCTTGCAGTGCTGTGACATAGCTGATTTGTTTACTTTGTAAAAATCTAGATTCATTATCAACATTGTACACCATAGCTAGTATTCTCTTCCATTTATAGGAGAGGAAAATGTTGACCGCTATCATCTTCACAAGCTAGGTACAAGAGAAGAAACAGAACCGAGTTTCAAAGGCCAGGTTGTCTAACTTCAAGGATGATAAGAAACATATCAATTTTTTTTAAATTCAATATATAAGTAAGTGAATAATACCTTTATAAAGGGCCTCTTGTTTATCTCAGCCTTATTTCGTTATGATTTATTTCAGAAGACAGAAATGTAGCTGTGGTGACAATTGACAACCATCGAACCTTCCTAAACATTTTTCTTGTACTTGAGAAAATAAATAGAAGAGATGTTTAACAATATATCCCGTAAAAAAATATTGCCCCACTCCACTGGATTTTAATGCTTGCTCTAAAAAATATTGATATGCTCAGTAGGTCACTTGTAATTTCCAAATAGGTTCCAGGAAATTCAGACAGGGGGGATAATAAACAAGTAATAAGAAGTACATGAAAAAGCATGGAGTAGAAATTTTAAAGGATATTTTTTTTTAATCCTTCTAATAAATATTGCCTTTTTCCAGTTTACTGATTCAGGAACAGGGTGACATCACTATAGAGGTTCAAACAAAATACAAATTTTAAATTTTATCATTTGTTATATAACCATGAAGAAGAGACTTTGGTGTATTTTTTTTTTCAAATTCCTTGTGCTTTCTGGCTTTAGCACATATTTCATGATTCTATCCACCTCAGTTCTTGAGGTGTAATTTCCAGCTTAAAACTAGATCTTATTCTTAACTAGACATTATGACTGTTCAGATGTATTCTTTTGAGTTTTCTTTGTCATTAACGTGATGTTTAGTTTTTGTTTTGTCTTTGTCAGTCTGACTGGATTCAGAATAATCTCGGAAACACTCTTCTGTGATTCCTGTGAGAAATTTTCCAAAACTGTTTGAGGAGTAAAAACCATCTCTGAGTATGGGTGGCCCCATGTCATGGACAGGTGTCCCAGAATAAGTCCAATGGAAAATTTTAAAAAGCTAACTGATGCTCAGGATTCAGGTCTAGAGGTACTTCCTGATTACAGACACAGTGTGACCAGCCTCCTCATACTCCTGCCCCACCATGGTGGACTATACGCTCAGACGGTAAGCCGGAATGAACACTTCCTTCTCTAATATTGTTTTCTTTATGTTGTTGTTGCTAGGTGTGCTTTCACAACAGAAAGTAACTAATACAGTTGGGAAACTTTCTCTTTCCTTGTTAGCAGCCCTTATAAAAAGAAAATAAACATCCTGTCCCCACAGCATCTGCTGCTCCCTAAAGAACAATAAAGCATTATGCATTGCTCAAGCTATTGAATCACAGGAACAATAACACTGATGTCAGTAGACTTTTAAGGAGTCCAACCATTAATATATAGAAGACCTAGAATAATATGACTGTTACATTGTAATTAACTATTTCCTTATATTAATCAAATGAATAGCATCCTATACACTTAGAAGAAGAACATTTACAATGATATGTAATAAATTGTAGGCTACAATTGTAGTATAAATAGGGAATTAGAGTTGTAATATTACTGAAAATTAGAAATTCTAATCGAGTATTAGTGTTTTCCTTTGTTTCTGGATTTTTTTTCCTTCTCAGTCTTCAGATATATTTCAACAGATTTGTAACTAAGATTTACCCAGGAATAAACCTCCTTGAAAAAAAGTGATATATTGAATAAACTTAAAATAAATTGAAATACTTATGGAAAAATAGCTTTGTTATTATACATAAAAATTCTCCAACCAATTCTGCCCTAAACATGCTATTTTTCTCTTTAGTCAACATCAATAACAGTTCAATAAAATGCTGCAAAGCAACTCTCAGATATTCAATGTTTATAAATATAAGCTAAGAAGTGTGCAATATTTGAATATTTGAATATTTTCATAATTAGGGAATATATCAAAGTTAACCTATCTGGGACTTGACTTAGTTTCCATTTTTAACGGTGTATATATTTGGAGTAAATAATTTAATCATATAGCAAGAAGCATCAATTTATATCACATTAATATAAAATCTATATTCTTTGACAGTAGTGTTTTGCAAGTATTTTATTTTTAAACAACTAGTTATTTCTATTCCCCATTCAACTGAAAACACAACAAAATGAAATGTTTTTATTATTAGTTTGATTTGAATGTCAATAGTTTACAATTATTTATCTGTTCCCCCCAGCTTTTGAGACCAAATAAAATGTTTTCATATTTTAAGACACCATACATGAATAATTCTTTAATTTGAAAGTTAATGGAAGTCATCTGCCTAATTAGTACAGTATTTGCAATTTAAAAGGTAGAATTTTAGAATTTAGTTTAATGTGCACTTTATATTATAACAGTGTTAACACATAATTTAGAACTTCTATCAGCATTCTGTAGTTAGATGGCATTGCCTTGCTTGATCATCTTTAAATGTATTCAAAAATCTCAGGAAAAAAGGAGAATAAAGCAAAGACTAGTTTAAATCCCCAAAACACTATTTAAGTAGAATTTTTACATACTATACATAATGCACTTATGTCTAAAAATGTGCACATTTCAACATATATGTAAATATATTTTTCTCAATCCAAAAAATCAGAGGGTACACACAATACTTAACAATGATTCCTATAAAAAAATGAATGTGTGTTTATACACATACATAGAGATGCATACTATATACATGTGTGCATATGGCAATATGCCCATATATGTATGAACTCTTTTACTTATTATTCCTTTCATTTTTATTTTGTTATTAAATTATTCTACATTGCACCATTATCTGCTTTCTTTTTGGCACAGGGCTTCAAGCCAGTGTTGATGACAGTCTAGTAATTCCTATCTTTCAGATACGGGAAAGCTGTGAAGACCCACTGTCTTTCAAATCTTCTAAAAGTCCTAAGTTCATCAAGGGCAGTGTATTTGTTTTATCTAATTGATTCTTGCTTTGCTTTCAGTCACATGTAATAAGTTCCTAATGATGTACAGGCCTATGTCAGGAGATCCTTACTAAGATTCGGATGAGTTCAAGACCTTAGCTCCACTTCTATGGGCTTTCAGAACAAGAAAAGAAATAAAGTACTGTGGAAAGCAGGTAAGGAACACAGACAGGATATTAAGGAGATAAATATTATGTCATTGCTTTCAATCAGATCTAGGAACCAAAGCTTTTTCATAGACTTTAAAATAGAATCTGATTTTATAACTCTTAGGTAAGAAAAAATAAAGGACTCAAGTCCATGACTTATTTTGAAGGAGAAATGATTCAGTATCTGCGGAAGTATTTTGCCTTAGTAGGGACATAATAGAAGAACTTGCATGGTATGGAAAATTGCAAACTACAAATTCTATCCATATTCAGTCATTTGGGCTATCTCATCCAGGGGAGCACAACCTCCATTGCTTCTCTCAATAAGCTAGTCTTATCTTCCTTTCATTTCACTTGTCAAGCTGTGGAAACACTTTGTTCATCCCGTGACTATCATACCGAACTCATGGCTCCTCTTCTGGTTACTCCCCCTAGTCTTTTGATGATTCTACTCTTACTGCACCATATATTGAGTAGTACACTGAAGTACAGGGCTCTGTTCTTCTTTTTTTTTTTTTCTCCTTATAGTGTCTTGCCCACGTTATGTGTTCTTACCTTCTCTCTAAGAAATCAGTTCTCTACCCAGTGTCCAAACTGACATTTCTAAAACATAACTTTGATCATGTCATTCCTCTGCTCTGTACCCTCCAACAGCTATTTGTTATTCACAATAAGAATCAAAGCCTTTTTACAGTTCTTCATGAATTGCTTTTCCTGATGAGCTTCTCCTGGTTTTATAACTTTTCTGATAACTATTAACAATTAATAATGATTATCGTTTCACATATCTGGGGGGGAAAACTGACCAGTATAAACAAATGTCAAGAATATAGACTGAGAAAACTGAATTTTCTGTTTCATGCAGGTAAAATCATGTGGACATTCTTAACTGAGCATGTGGAATGCATGCAAGTATTATATTTAACTCTTGTGGTATGTATATTTCTTAGAAGACCACATGTGAAATGAGGGAGATGGAGAGATCTCTCAACAGTTAAGAATACTTTTTGTTCTTTCAGAGGACTCAGTTTTGGTTCCCAGCATGTACATGGTGATTTTTTTAATATGTGTAACTCCAGTTTCAGTATATCTGACTCCCTCTCTAAGCTCTGAGCACAAAAGGAACACACAAAGTATACATACATGCATGCAGACAAAACATTCATACACAGATAATAAATATAATTATGTTTGAAATGACAAGATAGGAGTACAACATAAGAATGGTTTTAAGAAATTTGTTGGAGACTTTACCATTTTTTCTTTCTTATCAAGACATTGCAGAAAACATGCTTAGTACTTGGAAAAGGAAAGGGAATGGGAAGAAGGGAAGGTAGAGAATAGAGGAAGAAGGAAGAAAAGCAGATGGAGAGAAAGAGAATATTGAAAGAATTAAGATGCAAGATAAGAGGAAAGGAGAAAGGAAGAAAGAAAGAATACATCAGTTAATAAGAAATAATAGTATGCTAATAAATAAAAATTTCTTTTGTGCATGTTTGAATATTTAAAATCTATGAAAGAGCATTATAGAGTGTATGAGAGTCACGTAGGTCTCTTAAGTATGTGGAAAACTATAAAGCTACTCAACCAAATTGCCAAGTATGTTAAATAATATGAAATATTTCAATATTAATATCTATTAGCATACTCCAAGTTCCTTTAAAATATTACTTCTTATGATTGTCATAACAACTAACATATTCCAAAATAATTTATCTATAAACAGAGAAGTTGAGAACAGTTTGCCAATGCAGTTATAAATGATTTTTATTCAGGACTCCTTCTACATGGGTCATACATATGCAAATTTATAACTACAGATGGAATTATTTTCTTTGTGCTGGAGAAAGAAAGCAATCCAGTCCTGGGATACCTGCAGATTATTAATTAATTTCATATTCACCATTATTAAAATACTTTATTACTCATGATTGAATGTGGTAATGAAAAATAACTGCTTGTCACAGGCAAATATTATCAGAAGTGCAATAGGGCAATGAGAGCCACACAACCCAAAATGTAATCCATTTGTCATTTCATTGAAGAACCAATAAAGCTGAAGATATAGAGTAGTGTAACAAAATGACTCTGGGATTTCTTATAGGAGAATTAGTGAGAAAAACAATGATCTGATTTGGCATTATTTATTATTAGTTCAAAAAAATTGTAATACCTAACATTCCTAGAAACAGGATATTTCCCATTTGTGGAAATGGAAGAAAACTAAATTCATAAAAAGTCACATATTCTCATAAAATATACTGTGGGAATTAGTTAAGACCATGGGATAAATTGATCACATAAATCTCTAGCAAAATATATTAATAGCTACAGTAAAATCCAATAAAACAAAATTAGCATCCTTATGCCTCAGGGCACATTCGACCTCTGCTACAGATTTCCGCTTCCAGAACACATTTCAGCTCTACTCTCTCCTCTCCTAAGAAGCATTTTGTTTTTAGGGTACCCATCATTCTGTTTATTTTCCAAATAAAGAATCTTTAAAAATAAAACATTTTGGAATGAGAAACCTACAGGACTTGTTTTTAACATTTTGAAGTACATAAAGAGAAAAACTTACTTTGCTTTGGCCTTAATTGTCTGACTCTTCCTCAGAGAGGTAAATAAGCAGCATCTTTTCGTTCCAGGTAAGACACTGACCAAAGACCACAGAAATAATTCCACCGAAGTCTAGCATTGAAGACACATGAGACTGTGCAGTAATCTGCAAAAGGAGGTACTTATAGGTGTATGGACAGCTGCATCACCAAAAAGCCCACCCTACCATAGGCGATGACTCAAAATGATAGAACTCCTTACTGACTTTTCAGGGTATTCCACTGAAGAGTTTCTTCTCCTCTAGATACTGTTCACTTCTTGTATGAACTTGAAAAAGAGACTTCTGAGAGTCTAATTGCATTATGAAAGTTCTGATTGCTGTAAATATCATGAATTTGATGAACCTCGTAAGATTCACTTGTTTTCTCAAGTCTCAAAGGCTTTTCTCCTCCCCCCAGGCAAGAATGTTTCAGCATGTCACAGACAGAGCCACCATACTCCATCCCTTCCTCTGGCTTTGATATTTTTCCAGCCTCTTCTCCCATTATATTTCCTGAGCATTGTAGGTGATGATGCAGATATCTCATTATTTTCTTCCATCTGTGGCTCAATATTAAGCCATTATGCCACAGCAGCAGTCACTTATACTCAGAAGCTTGGTTGGCTACAAATTTTCACAATAACTATTGCCATGGTTTAAAAAAAAAGCTTCCCTTCATGATACATACTGCCAGCACTGGTATTCTATAGGCATAAATATTAGTATCTCAAAGAATGGGTTGACAGGCACATCACATCCATTTCCAAAGCAATAGCAGTTGCTTCTGCAACAGGACCTCTGACATCCCAGTCGCAGGTCTTTCCTTTAGACTACAATACCAAGCTTAAGTTCCCACATGTAAGGCAAACCTTTAATTGAATCCCAAAACAACTGATTGTATAACAATTGCATAGCTATTATGTTTCTATTGTAGTGACAGAGACATCTTAGGTGATATGTTGGCAGTATAGTATGTACATGGTCCAAAACCAAGCAAGATTGTTGATAACAATTTTCTTCCAGCAGTTTAAATGTTATTTAAATGGTAAAGCATGGAGGGAGTTTCTGATTTAATTCCAGTTTGTCATTAAGTCAAAGTGTTTGATATCTTCAGCAATAAAAACTTATTATCTACTTGTAGTGTGCAATCAACACTAGTAGTGTGTGGAGCCAACGAAATCTTAAGTGAATGTATAAGGAATAGGCAAAGTCTGAATGAATGTGTATAGTTAAGAAAACCGTGCCTCAGACTCATAGGAATTGGCAAAACCTTCCTCCAGGCAAGGCTCAGAGACATGACAAAGCCCTTCAGTGGACCTAGAACACGTGTTTACAAATGATTGACAATCAGTGTGTGCAAAAACTATCAACTGCAGATCCTTTTCCTGGATAACTGCAACCTGAGATTGCTTCCAACAAAGACTCATCCCCAGACTTTCTAATTCCTCCTCCTGAACATAATGAATGTACTGAAGTTCACAGTCATTTAACAGTTGGTACAGCTCCACCAGAGCAAGCATGGCCCACTCCATCCCAGCTTTTCTGAACACGTATCTGTGTGACTGCCTTTTCTTCATTTCTTCTTTACCCCACAGATTTCCAGGACCAAGCCATGCAAAACATGACCACAGTAGAACTTGCCTTTTTAGTTTGTGAGGACCTGGGTGCTACTTGTCAGGCCAGCAAGTAGGAAGAAAGTAAGCAACCCTTAAAATATATCACATTAGTCAACCACTTTATGGTTCTGAATAATGCCTTATTCCACCCATACTCCACGCATTCACTGAAACTCTTTAACTGATCATTTTACTGTGCTTGCAGAACACTTTCTTTATCTGTAATTCTCTCAGAGATTATCATTATAACATATAATGAAACCTTTATATGGAAAGAGGGGAAGAGGATCTCTAATGGCATATTGCTATCTGTTCCAAGGAAACACCAATCGGTTTTGAGATTCAACAGATAGTGGAATGTGTAAAAGAAGTGACAGTAAGCCTCAATACAGTAAAGAAGAAATACTCATTATTTTAGTCAAATTCTTTGTCTAAAGAGCAATGTTGGCTACAGTAACATTGAGACCATATTTCAGGGCTCTATAAAAATGTGTAGTCATTTTCCGGTAGCCAACCTACTTTCTCATTATGGAACAACTACCGTTATTCTGTTGTGTGCTTTCCAGTGCAAAATAGGAAAATAAAACTGACTTCTGCTATTGAGCCAAGGGCAAGAGCAGTGGAGCTTTGTTCTCGCCTGGTGTATCTATTGCTCTAGCAAGCTTCCTGGGTCTGACAGGCTCTAGGCTAGCATTGAGGATGCTAACTTTAAACCACCACACTATGCACCAAAGGGCTACAGACTATATGGACAATAGTCTCTTTGTTGTTGTTGTTGTTTCTTACAGCATGCAATTATTTATTTTTATTACATTAATTTATTACTTCAAGCTACATCTCCATTCCCTTCCCTTCACCCCTCTCAGCCCCACCCTCCCACACTCTACTCCTTCTCCTCCTATCTCACTCCTCTGGTGTAGGGTACCCCAACATATCAGCACCCCTCAGTTCAACAGTCATATGAGGGCTAAGAGCTTCTTCTTGCACTGGGGGACCAACAAGGCCTCTCCACTAGGGAAAAGTGTCCCACTAACAGGTAATAAAGTCCATGTTCCTGTTCCTTTGGGTCTGTTTGTTGTAAGATAGTTATCCTGTATTATATTTCTAAATCTAATTATAGGTGAATACATGCCATGTACGTCTTCTGGGTCTGGGTTAGCTCACTCAGGATGAGCTTTTCTAGTTCCGTCCATTGGGCAGCAAAAGGCATGATTTCATTGTTTCTAATAGCTGAGTAGTATTCCATTGTGTAATTCCATTGCACCACAGTTATTTTACCCATTCTTTGGTTGAAGGACATCTGGGTTGTTTCCAGTTTCTAGCTATTACAAATAAAAAGCCATTACCTTCCAAAATTAAGAAATAACAGACAACTGGCTGCCTACTGGGGAATGTCCAGGCAGTCAGTTGTCAGTCATTTGTTAGTTTTGGAAGCTGTTGACTCTGCGCTTCCTTTATAATCAGATATATTTATCCTTCTCAGGTCTCTGATATGGTTGAAGACTACATAGTTATAGTCTCACAGTAAAATTTCAAGTTGTTTAGGAATTTAAAGGATGATCTAGGTCTAACAAGATGCTTTTAAGTTGGTAATGCAAGTTAAGTTGGAAATTGAGTTAGGTATAGAACTTTAAACTCATTGAGATAGATAGAAAATAGAATATTAATATCAGTTGCCAAATATGTATGGAGTGAACATTGGGAATGTATGTTATACCTTATAATTTTAATAACTGTGGCCCAATTATTCTTATTGTTTTGTATTGTATTTATTGTTATAAGAAAAAGAGTCATTTATTGGACTAAAAGGGGGAGCTGTTGAAGCGAAAAAGATATACCTTAAATTTTTGGTTGTGAGCCTAGCCTTAATGGCTGAGCCATCTCTCCAGACCACCTTAAATTTTTAAAAGAGCATATAAGAGGGTGAGGGAAAAGACAGTAGAAGGTGGGACCAAGAGGGGGAGGAGGGAGAAGATTATGATTGAGATGTAACTTGAAGAAATAAATAAATGTAAAAAAAAGATAACAAATAAACCTCTATGAACATAGTTGAGGAGATGTCCTTGTGGTTTCGTGAGGAATCTTTTGGATGTATGCCCAGGAGTGGTATGGTTGGGTCTTAAGGTAGAACTATTCCAAATTTTCTAAGATATCGCCAGATTGATTTCCATAGTGGTTGCAAAAGTTGCATTCCCACCAGCATTGGAGGACCTGAACACAATACCAATAGCCCAGGCTCTATGAACAACAATCAATAAATGGGACCTCATGAAACTGAAAAGCTTCTGTAAGGCAAAGGATTAGAACAAAACAGCAACCTACAGATTGGAAAAAAATCTTCACCGACCCCAAATGAAGAACTCAAATAATTAAACACCATGAAACCAAATAATCCAATCAAAAAATGGGGTACAGAGCTAAACCTACAATTCACAAAAGAGGAATCTCTAATGGCTGAAAGGCATTTGAAGAAATTCTCAACATCTTTACTCTTCAGAGAAATGCAACTCAAGCCGACCCTGAGACTCCATCTCACACCTGTCAGAATGGCTAAGATCAAAAGCCCAGATGACAGCACATGCTGGCAAGGCTGTGGAGAAAGGGGAACCCTCCTACATTGCTGGTGGTAGTGCAAACATGTACAATCACTGTGGAAATCAGGTTACATGATTTCTAAGACATCTTTAAATATCATAGAAAACTTGAAATAGCTCTACCTCAAGACCCAGCCAGCCATAACACTTCTGGGTATACATCCAAACGATTCCTCACCAATCCCAAGGACATCTCCTCATCTATGTTCATAGCAGCTTTATTTGTAATAACTAAAAACTGGAAACAACTTAGATGTCCCTCAACCAAAGAATGGATAAAAAAAAAAAAACTGTGGTTCATTTACACAATGGAATACTACCTAGCTATTAGAAACAAGGAAATCATGCAATTTGTAGCCAAATGGGTGGAACAATAAAAGCTCATTCTGAGTGAGCCTATCCAGACTCAGAAAGATGTATATGTCATCTATTCACTTATAATTGGATTTTAGCCATGTAGTACGGATAACTATCCTACAACCAGCACACTAAAAGGAACAGGAACCAGAGACCTTGCTATCTGTTAGTGGGACACTTTGCCCTAATGGAATTTCCATATAGACCCCCAGGGCAAGAGGAATCTCTTAACCATCATTTGACTGTTGAACTGAGGAAGGCTGATATGTCGGATAGGTGGGACGGTGGGGGGGGGGGGGGGGGGGGAGGAGTCGGGGACGGGGGGGGGGGGGGAGAAGGGACTATGATGGAGATTTAACTTGAAGAAATAAATAAACATTAAAAAAGATAGACCATAAAAATAAATCAAATGACAGTACATGCTGGCAAGGTTGTGGATATGAGGTTTCTTGTAGGAGATAAATTTACACAGTGGGCAAGATTACAAGATGCATCATTTGTGCTTCCTGCTCAATATGCAGGCAACTCCACTGAAAAACTTAGAAATTCACTACAAGCAGAAACTTGGGGTGGAAGGATTTGTGAGTCTTGTGACTTTGTGAATTTTAAAAGTGTTATTAGTCTCTGAGTGGTGGAGGCATCTCTCTCCTTTCCAGAAGAAATGTTTCAGCTGGAGGAAATGAAACAAAACAATATTTTTTAATTCATGTAGTAGTAATGTGCCATACCCATTTCATTTGAGAAATAATATATTGAACATACCTGAAATTCTAGGAAGTAATAAAATGTAAGTCTGCATCATGTATTTATAAAGAAACATATTAGATGGGAACTTTGTAGTGGGTTTTGGTCAGTCCTACAGCATTAACTGATCTAAAACGGAAGTTTGATTAATAGAACTCTGATGTTTTTATACAATACTCATTTAGCTAAATTTTATAACACATTTTCTGCTTCCAAAGTAAGTAAATTTATTCTGTTGAGCAAATATTTAAGTTTCTTTTTATCATAATATTGTTAAATTTATTATTAAAAAGCTGATCTAACTTGTTAAACAGCTAATATTCAAGATACTCTACAGGAAAAATCCACACTATTTTTCTTCTAAAATGAGAGCAGAATTTATGTTTTCTCACATTGTTGAATCAGAGCTATATCCTTAAGATGCATACAAATGAAATACATACAAATCTCAGAAAACATTCTGAAAAAAATCGATATTGCAAATTACTTTCAATGAGGAAAGCTGTAATTATTTAGATATAAAAATATTTAATGATTTTAGTTCAGAAGCACCTTGTACAATAAAATATAATTTAAAAAATGCTTGTCTCGGTCTCTCTTTTGTGATACTGGGTTTATATTTTGACCAAGTGGCCAGCAGGCCACACTAAAGACAACCTCTTGTGGTTCTCACTAAAAAACCATGCTAATCTTTACATTGAAATAGATGGATATGGATATATAGAATATAGATAGATAGATAGATAGATAGATAGATAGATAGATAGATAGATAGATAGATGATGGATAGATTAAAAACAACTTAGGAAGAACAATTTAGATGGCAGAACATTAAGTCATGTGGTTTTCTATCCTTACTTTTTAGGGCTCCAATCTCACTGTACTCTTGCTTTAATTAATGAGTTTACATGAAACCATCTATCATGCAGGAGTATTCATGACAAGAATGTCAAAGTACAATTTTAACTGTTTTTATCAAGTTGTGTTCTTAAAGCGTTTAATTCCTTGTTAAAATTTCTAATTGAGTCAAGCTAGATTATAGTCTGGTCTCTACTTTGTTATAGAGAATTAAGAAAAATATTTCTTCTTGACCACAACTCAGCAATATCAGACCTGGAACATAGCACCATACTATCATCCACAGCAGCTTGAGAAGATTTCCCTTAATCTTTTAGGAACCTCAGTTTAGATGAAAGCAGACCTTTAAATTCAAAACAGAAAAGAATTTCAGAGAAAGGAGTATGAAGCAGATTTGGGTACAGTAAAAGATATTTTCAATACATATTTTAAACGTAAAAGTTAAGTAAAGGAAATAAACAGATATGCATGCACTTCTCAAGAGAGTCCTACTTCACTGTCTTTACAATATGTATTTATATATATATATGATTATACATATATGTGCATGTTGTTAGTGTCATATGCATATATTCATATGCAATTGTATTTGCATGATCTTAGGATATGTATATACAAACATACATATAATATTATGTATGCACACATATATATATATATAAATATATATATGACTCACATATATATGATATACATACACACATAGAGACAGCCAGATAGATAAATAGACAAGGATGGACAGACAGATGGCAGACAGACAGATGCTTCAAAACTCACACACACACACACACACACACACACACACACACACACACACGACCCAACTCAATGTTAAATCCGTGGCCTCACAAGCAAAAGGATCATAGTTTGGATCAAAGCACCCATGTAAATGCCAATGACTGGTATGTGGTGGCTTGTCTGTAATTGACAGAAAATTATGTGTTATCATTTTTTAAACCACAATTTCTATTTTTAAAGATTTTTTTACATAATCTATAATGTTCTGAAAACATGTATATTTACTTCTAAGAAGAAAACCACTGGAATGGCATTGAGATTAAAAAAAAAAAAAAAAAGAAACAAATCAATCAAGTCTATTTGGGGTGCATATCCCATGACAGATTTTGGTTTAATAATGACATACCAGGAGACGGGAGAAAAAAAAGGTAGAGTGAAACTTTAAGTGAGATCCTTCACCTCTCAAGGGGCAACAATAAATTTAGGACTATGGACTCATAGTTATTCAAAAACTTATATCAGTGATGATGGTGATATGAATTAGACATGCACTCATTCTAAATTATTAGGTTTCAGCCCCCAAATTGTTACTCCTCATTCATTAATTAAGCCATGATTTATTTGGAAGGACATTAATTATTTGAAGAAAGGAGTGATTTATATAGAAAAAGCTACCTACCCTCTGAGAAAAGGTAGAGTAAGTATTTCAGTTCTAGATTTTTCTTTTCCACATTACTCAGGGGCCTTCTTTACAAAGAAAAGATATCTTTAGTGTTTAGTCAATAAAGCTTAGAAATACACACTCAATAAATGTTGATTTCTTATGAAACTTTGAAGGCACTGGTATTTTGTTCTATGTTAATTTGTGTGGAATTTTACACAGAGGAATTTGTGCCTGTTCTATACACTCTCTTTAGTGACATTTCTGCCCTTGTTAATGGCTGTCTGGAAACTTTGAAGGCAAGAGAAGGCACTGATATTAGACGGCTTAACCTGTGTAAAGACTTATATTCAGTTCAAATTCTTACTGGTTTGATTGAAACCAAACCCCAACGTCAAAAACATCTATACATAGGTCCCCAGCTCGGCTTACAAAAAACAAAGCAAAAACCTAGAGCAGAAAGAAATGCTTTATTACATGTTTTACCCACTTTAAGGTGCTGACAGTTAAATAATTCTGCTGCCTCAGAACTAGGTTAACTACATAAGTTGTGTAAATGTTACTGATTATCTCTGCTGTTTTTTCATACAATTAACATAAACTTGATCTATGTTGGTAATTTAAAAAAAAACACACACAAAGGATTTTAGGCAGCATTAAAAATGCTGATATGCAATTTGAGACCAGGAATGCAGGAGCTCATTCTCACATACCCTGAGGGTGAGCAAGTTTAGGATATTCTAGTAAATCCACAACCATTACAAATAACGCTAAAGTCTAACCAGGGTTGGATATAGCATTCAGTCAGAAATGACATACAAACATTCCCTTCTAGAAAAAAAAAAAAGGAATGTTTAATGCCTTAAAATTAGTCATCTGAAACACCTAAGAAAAAAACACAGAAAAACTCACAAAGCTATTCTTCAAATATAATTGACCTACAATTGTAGAACAAAATATTATCATGGTCTATTGAAAGGAACAGTTCTTAAAACTAGTTGGACATAAGATTATGGAGAGAATTTCTGAAGAAGTAGAGATAGATAGATGGCTTTAGTTTACTAGAAAAATGTTTTCTTAGATGAGGCAACTTATTTGAGAAAAAGTGGATTATGTCCAGAACTGTAAGGAGATAATAATATGTATATCATATATTATATATGTATATATAAATACATATACACAATATATTGTATATATATCAATGCATACAAATGCATGTAAATTACATGGCAAGATAGAGACTTTATTAATAGTATCAGGATTTGGATCTAGATCAACATGGTTGCTAGCTAAAGTACTAAAGAGTAAGTGCAGTGATAAAGCAGTCTGAAGATAAGCTGTGTGATGTAGGCTGCACTAGCTACACATTTCCGGGCGGATGCCCACATTCAGGTACGATAAAAATGTCTCCAAAATACCCAGTTTGAGGGGATGTAGTCAACAGTTAATAAGTATTAGTTAATATGAAGGAGAAATAAACAATTGCCATTTGTTGCAGGAAAATTAAGTAGAGTAAGAAAGAAAAAGGGTAGGTGGTAACAGAGACTATGGAATATGTTACAGGATATTAATATAGTCACTGTAATGTAGATATAGAAGCTTGTACCTAGCTTATGATATATCCTTGTAGAAACTTCCCTTATTCATTTCTTCCCTTATTCATTTCTTCCCTTATTCATTCCCCCGATGTCTACAATATCAACTTATCAAACATGATATGCCCACCCATACAATAATGGCATGACTATTTAAGGGTTAACCAAGTATTTTCAGATTGGAATTGAGACCCGGTTCCTGGAAAAGAATACATATCTAGTACCCTAAATCTGGTCAGGCCTATGACTGAGGAGACTACAGGTCTTAGAGGGATGTACTTCCGATACTTTTGAAATGAACATGTATCCACACTACTGTTTAAATATGTATGTGTGTATTCCTATACCAGTACTTTACTCTGTCTAGATCGAACAAGCTTGTCAAAGTGTGTAGCTGTAAGGGGTGAGTCTTGCAATTGCTCAGAACACTAAAAATGAGTGACGTTTGAGTGTTCAGCTTTAGATGGAACAACTATCTCACCTTCTCCAAGACCAAGAGGGCTGGGCACTGCAGAATTGGGTGGAGAATTATTGTAAAAACCAGAGAGCGGGGAAGGAATACTGTGAAATGTTTGATTTGGCATGGCCATCACAATCAAGAACATAACGCATGTGTAGCTACTAGCATAGAACTTGTACAAGCATACACATACATGCATACATGAGAGAGACAGACAGAGAGAGAGAGAGAGAGACAGAGAGAGAGAGAGAACTATTTCAGGGAAAGGGAATCCGCAAGACTTGACAAGCGATAAAAGAAAATAATGGGTGATAAGTGTGATCACAGTGCATTGCATATACATATTAAATTGTCAAAAAGAATAAAGAAAGTTTGACTGTTTCATCTCTTCGTATTTCCCTGAGTCAAATGTGGATAAGGAACCTGCTCACTATACCACCCATTAGTCTCATTAGTCAACTTTTGTATACGAAGACTTCTAACCCTGTTTGGTTCTCAGCACCCACATGGTGGCTCATAACCAAGTAACTTCAGTTCCTGGAGTTCCTGTTCTGCTGCCATATGCACTGCACACTTATGATGCACATAAATATGCATATGCAGTCAAATCTCCTAGATACAGAAATAAGTTTGAATTTTAAAATAACATAAAACTGAAGACATCATGTAGGCATTTCTCTCCATAAAATGATGCTATATTAGGTATATAGTTTTCTTTTTAAAATCTTCTCAGTATTTACTTATTTTATTTTATGTGTATGAATGTTTTGCTTGCATGTTTGTCTTTGTGTTATGTGTGTATCTGGTTCTTGCAGAGGAAAGAAGAGGATGAGGGCATCGGATTCCCTGGAACTTGATGGCTATGATCCACCGTGTGTATGCTGACACTTCAATCCAGATACTCTGCAAGTAGCCAGTGGTTGATCTTAACTACTGAATTATCTCTCCAGTCCTTTTAGATAATTTTCTGACCACCTGTTCCATTTGGAGGTTAAAATGATTGTTTATCATCTGTATGGTACATTTTTGAAATTTTAGTCGAGAGTCTACATATCTCAGATATAAATTGACAAGTCTGAAAGAGTTAATCTTATTATCACTAATGACACCTATTTTAGATATAAGTATTTCAGGTTATTGACACTTTGAACAACTTCAGTTCAAAACAAATACATAATACGAAGTTTTTCTGAATAGTACCGTTTTGTCAGTTTCTCACCAATATTAAAAGCCAATTTGCTACTGAAAATGTTCTAAGCCATTTATGTTGAATAAACTTTATCAAGAGGAGAAACATAAAAACTTCTAATAGAAGTTGTACAGATTTTTCAAGTGATTTGATACAAAATGGAAAAGTTATGATACAATTCATTCTGAAAACTGACACTTTTTCTGATATTTAGAAATTATGTTGCACTGTGAAGTCAGGACAATATGGAGGACAGTGCTGTATGTAATTCCTCATGTCCTCAGCCTATTTAATACAATTTAATATATATGAGGAAACATGGACTCCTAAATTATCATATAACATATACATAAACACATTGCAAAATAATACAGTTATATATATTTATATTATATAATATAAATTACATTTATAAAAGCAATTTCTATTATAAAAAAGTTATTTTACTTAAACAAAGTATCTGTGTTAATCATGTATTCTCTAATGTAGCAGGTGTTTGCTTCAATTTTCTTGATCCTAGGGCTGGGGAGACTGCTGAGTGTGTGTAGTGCCTGCTGAACAAGCATTAGGATATGAGTTAAGATCTCAAGCACTGATGTAAAAAAGCCAGGCTGGGGGATGGATAGAAGGTTCAGAAGTTCAGAGCACTTGTCCTTGCAGAAGACTCAGGTTCAATTCCCAGAACCACATGGTGGTTCACCATTACAAAGCTAGTCAGAGGCTTATTTACCTTTGAAGAAGAGTCACATACATTTCAAAGAGAGAGAGAGAGAGAGAGAGAAAGAAGGAACATGGTGCCTAGCCAGTCTAGATGAAACAGAAAGCCCCAGTCTCCCTGAGAGACCCTGACATGAAAATGAAGGTGAAGAAATTGTTGTGGAAAACATGGTAATGTTAAACTTTGGTCTCCACACACACACACACACAAGCATGCCTGCACACACATGTAGACACTGACATGCACAATGTACAAAAACCAAGATGTTTTATCATTTTAGTTTACCTACTCTGTCATTGTGTGGTCGTGCTTAATTAGCATTTCTTTCTGGCATTTTCTCAAAGATCACAACCCCTCAGCATAATATTCAGCATGTATCTAACTTATGCAAATTTAAAATATTAAATGTATGTATTCAGAGAGAGACAGAGGAGAAGCAAAGAATACTTTTAGTAACTAGGTGCCAAGAATGAACAACAAAATTTGAATTTCATGTTGTGGGTGTGTAAGACATGCACATTTTTTAATTATGCGGCATACAAAATATTTTAAACCCAGGTATCAAAGATAAAAGCATTAATTCACAGGAATATTTTATGTTCTGAAATACCATAATATAGTATTTGCATGTTAATTTTCTAAATATTTTCCACAATAATGTGATGTCATAGCATTAAGATATGATAAAACAGTGGCCAGAACCTGCTGAGTGGCTGCCCCTTATGCTGGCTCTCTCCCTCCAATCTCGCTCCCCACTATCCCGCTGAGTTTCTGGGGATTATCTGTCTCTCTCCCATCAAACAGCTTGCACACAAAACCCATCTCAGATCCATTTCCTAAGTTTGGTTTCTGACCTGCATGGCTGAACTTATCTGACACCACGTGTAAGCATTCTTTGAAATCTATTTGTCTCGTGGGGCTAGTGAGGTGTGACCCAGTGATTAAGAGGAGCATGTACTGCTCTTGTAGAAGACCCAAACTCAGTTCCCAGCACCCAGCCCACATTGGGGAGCTCACAACTACCTGTAACTCCAGCTCCAGGGGAATCTGACACCTCTGGACTCCTCCAGTACATACACTCACATAAGAATACCCAGATATGGAAGCTCACGTACACATAATTAAAAATAAAATAATAATAAAAAAAACAGTGGCCAGGATATATTTCAGAAGAGTACTTGGAGCACAGCCCTAGGACCTGTGCTTGAAGCCTCTGAATTCTCCTTAGATCCAGGTGGGACTGTGCACACATGTAAGCCTGGTGCTGGAAGGGATGGACACAGACAGACTCTAGGAGCTACATGGACAGCCAGCCTAATCAAAACAGTCAGATCTACATCCTGTTAGAGAATCAGATTAGATTCATTTAGAGCTAGAGACCACGTGGGTGCAGGGAAATGAATCCAGGTGCTATACAAGAGCACCAAGTGCCCTTAAACTGCTGACTTATTTCTCTAATCCTCATAAACATTTTATAAAGAAACTTTCATCTATTATCACATTAAAATGAAAGCCTGGGACATTTTATTACTTTCAATGACCTACAAATATTTTAAATACATACTTTATTTTTATGAAAAAAATATGAAGAGTGAATGAATTGCACCTTAATCCACAACAATTCTTAAATTTAAATCTTTATACAGGCTTACCTTATTCCCTTGAAATAGAAAGATATTGAATTTCCATAAGCTAGGCCTGAAACCCAAGAGAGCTCTCCTCTTTTCTTCTAGACACAGTAATTTTTGTCATGGTAGCATTTTTGTTTATCTTAAAAAGAATGTTAGGTCTTTGGAGGATTTTCAAGTCATATTAATCTGGGATATTATTTACATGTTGAAATCATGAATTTACATGTTGAAATAATGCTATTTTCGTAATTATAGAGATTTTTTTCTTTTTTTTTTTTTTTTTTGGTTTTTCGAGACAGGGTTTCTCTGTGTAACAGCCCTGGCTGTCCTGGACTTGCTTTGTAGACCAGGCTGGCCTCGAACTCACAGAGATCCGCCTGCCTCTGCCTCCCAAGTGCTGGGATTAAAGGCGTGCGCCACCACGCCCGGCTGAGATTTTTTTCTTGATGGAAAACCCAGCAACACTCTTCAGGGACATTTTTGAACAAAGGTTCCCATATTTGTGTGTGTAGCAAATGAAACCATTTTCCTCTTATTTTCCCTTTTACACTCTATAAACTTATGAAAGCGCTTTGTTCCAAGAAAGCCCTGCAATGGCTACAAGCTCAGCAGTGTAAAGAAAATCTCTGAGAATCCCAGGACACAGTCTGAAACAATGTGGACTTTGGGGAAGCAAGAACACACATACCAACCAACCTGGCACACAGCAATCAGAAATGAGGTCATTCACATTTAGCAAACGCCTTGAGCATTTTCAAGAGAAGAGAAAAAGCCAAAAACAACCATCTCGAGACAAAAAAAAAAAAGTCTTCAAATGTACAATGAAAAAGGTCCCTAACCCCTCATGGACCTTCCAGGTACCTTCAGGCCCATAGCTAAGAACAGCATTATCAGACATTTGTATCATCTTCAATACAGAGTACACAAATATATACTAGTGCAGTCTCAGTAAGTTTAAGTTATTTGGGCAGGCTATTCACTCCTGACTTTAGCAATATTATTTTCTATAGATATTTCTTCAAGTAATTTTCTACATATTCAAAGAACTGGAAAAAAAGTTTGAGAATTACGAATCATGTGCAGCTAGCTGGTAATTGAAATGCTGTGGTAGCGTACACTTCGCAGGGAGGTGTTGCTGTTGGGGTAAATTTGCCTCCTGTGGATTGTCTTCGAAGCTATAAAAACCTCTTTGATTTTGTTTTCCTTTGTTTGAGGTTGTGGTGGGGGGTTGATGCTATATCGCCATTCTGATAAAATGATTTTGCTCCGTATGTTCTGTCTGAAGGCCTGTAATTTCGCCACTGTTGATGGTGGAAATGAAGTTTGGTGGAGGAAATGAAGCGAAAAGTTGCATTTGATATTTCTTGGACGTCCTGGTACATCTATAGTGAGCAAGCAAACAAATTTTACACACAGCATTTTCCATGACATTAGAAAAGCTACAAATACTCTTTCCTTCTCAGAGAAAATAATTATTTTGGCTTGGTTTATCAATAATGTTTTCACTGTAATTATACTGAAATAATGAATGGATCTTCTGTCTGCTAAGAATTATGTTCTGTAATATGAAGCTTGTCTGGGTGCTCTACCAATAAGTCAAACAAATTTAACGTATTAAGGGTGCTACACTCAGTAATTTTCAGCATACCAACAAAGCTGGGTTTTGTTTTGTTTTGTTTTGTTTCAGCCAGGCAGTGGTTTCTTTTAATCAATTGGCATTAAAACAAGGAAAAGTTGGAAAGTTATTTCTGCTCATATAAAACTACATTTTGTGTAATGAATGTGTTCCCGAGAAGCGTTAGAGTGAGAGTCTCCAAGGGAACTGTACAGGGGACACAGGGGACATCACCACACACAGGGGGAAACACTGAAAGTCCACAAATCAAAGTCTAGCACCACACCACTTTCCCTCTCTTCCTCTCCTCTTCCTTATCTTTTCCTTTCTTCTGCCATTCCTTCATTATATAGACAGAAGTTCTTGAAAACAACAAATAAGTTATTTAGATGCAGCAATGATCAATTATTGCTCAATCACTAGCATTTACTTGGATTTTTGGAAGGTCACCCCATGGCTTCATGCAATAATAAAAATGGACCTTTGCCTTAGCACCATATTTTATATAATAAGCACTTGACTAATTTTTATATTCTTAATTTTTAAGGAATTGTTAATTTTATTTTGAGGAATATTAATTTCTATATAATCTCCAATGTATTACTGCTGAGACACAAGCCTGGATTTACTTTAACTATAATAAAATCATATTCAGTGACAATTAATGAAGCCAGGCAAAGGAGACCTTGGTGTTAAATGAGAAGTGCATTCTTATTATTGCATCTTGCGGATACCTTTAATTTGTATGCACAAACATGATTTTAAGCATGAACACTATTTCTTATGAGATATGTGTGTGGCACTTGGCTTGAAAATAATTTATACAAAGTAAAATTAAGATGAGTTCAAGGGGTTTTTATAATCAACATGCTTCTGTTTAAATATATTTTAAAAATAAAAAGTAGAAATTCAAAACATGGCTAGAGGCATCATCCAGTGTTTTTCGGACACTCAGTTAAGCTATTAAACTCAGCCAATAGGACTGCCTGGTGACTCCTGCAGCCTGTTCTTTTTAACTGCAAATGAGGTGATTCCTTTCAACTTAGAATCACCCTTGGGCAAAAATAAACATAAAACACTCACTAAGGCACAAAGTTAATTTTGTTAAAATTAACAGTGTCTTGTAGTCTACCATTCCACCTTTAGAAACAATACCTTGGGCAATATTATGAAGCAATCTATATTCAAATTCATGGGTGGGTTAGGTATACGATTACTTTAAAAAAGTGTTTCTGTTCTATTTTAAGAGTATATATAGTTTTAGAACACACACACACACACACACACACGTGCGCACGCATGCATGGCAGGGAGGAAAGAGAATCAGCTGAAAGTTAGGCGGAGCCACATAAATATCTTTGTAAAAATGACAAGCCACATTTAAATTTTTTAACTTTAAACTCCAATAATAGTTTGTTGATCTATCAGTTGAAGAATTTGAGTAAAGTTAATAGCTTAATATGAAAAGAAAAGTAAAAGAGATTCTTCAGATTAGTGGAAAATGAGTTCCATTGATGTACAGTAAATAAAAACTTTCATGTGTCAATCTTGTATGTGTATGTACATATATATATTAGACACACCATACTACCAAAACATCCACATTAATCAGTATACAAGGTGACTGTATTTCAGAAGAGCCTAGCACTACTAAAACTCTTCATAAATTTTTGTGATGTGCATATCTGTTTGCTCTTTTTGAAAGTGTCAAAATTAGCAGAAATAAATCAAAGATTTTTATCACTTTGAGAGGCTCCAGATTCCATTGATAATGCTTGCAATGTCTTTTCACACCCAAATAAGCATATGTAAACATGCAGGTCTAAACTCTTGGAAAGTGTTTGACTGGATTCATAAACATTTGGCTCTCTGAATATCTATAAGTCTAAGAATACCAATAGCCAGACTAAAAAACATCAGTTTGTCTACTGATACCCTTCAAAGTTTGCTGTAAATGTGAAATATCCAAAAATGCTACTGTTCTTCACTTTCTTCCCTTTCTAAAATTACATGCAAGTAACAACTAAGTATTCTGTCTTGGGAATTGCGCAGGAAGCATGTTAAATAAGACAACTCTGAGAAGTTATGAATGAGTGAACATGGACAATTAGATCAGAAAACTAGGAAGTATGGGCAGTTTACCAGAATACTAGCATATAACCTCTCCAAGATAATTAAGCTGGAAGTGCAGAAATCTGTCATATTGAAGTTGAAAATAAGGATTGCAAACAAAAGAAGCCCATCCCGTGTAGACCCAGATTCATTGATAAAGGATCCAGGTACAATAAGAAGACACTGGGATCCCGATGGTTGCTTCTAAGGTAGGAGGAAGGAATAAAAGGGAATGAAAACCAACATTTCCTTTTTCAAATTCTGTACTGAATGTAGCTTCCCTGTCTAGAGTGATTAAATATAGAGATGGCAAATTGAAAACTATACAAAAAAGATGTTAAATATATGCCTATTTCAAAACAAAACAAAAAAAACCCGTATTTTATGCCTTTGTCCTAAAACTTAGTACGTGCATTGCAAAGTCACAAGGGAATAGCTTTGATCTTCCTGTTTAAAAAAATACTAAGGGATATTATGTGTAATCAGAGTGTGGCCTACTGATTCAATAAGGAAAGAACAGACTAAGAGAGCCTGCAGCTAACATGCCTCATAAATCTTCATTTTGGTCAGTTCCATTTCCTGCTGGAAAAATGACTAACCACAAATAGAACAGTGGTTCATTCACAAGTGCTTATCAGTGACACTAAGTAGCACCGTGTATAAGAGGGACAAGAACGTCTCTGTCCAAAGGAGACAGGCAGACATGTGAGGAGATGGGACCATCTCTATCACGAACTTGACTTTGATGCTTCAGTCTCCTCAAAATTCAAGACAAAAACCACTGGCACTGTGATATGCAATTAATAAATGACTCTCCACACTATTACTGTGCTAAAGATAATGCTGGGGTTACAAATGGATGTTTTTTTTTTATCTGAAACCAAAATCTGTAGGAAAAGTCAGAAAAGGAGAGGACATTTAAAGGCACAAGAGAAGGGGTTAACACCAGGTAGTCAATGGATTTCATGAAACTGAAGGGAAAATTGTGCAGTGAGAGAGAAATCAGGCCTTAATGGAAATAAAGTAGTTTTGGACAGATACTCTTCAGAACTCAAAAGCTACACACAAGTGGGGAGGTGGGCTAGTAGAACTGGGACTCATTCTAGAATAATATGAACTTGACCTCAATCTGTAGACTCATAACACTTCACACACCATTGTAAGAACAGAAAGGGGGAGATGTGGAATCAGGAAATAAAGAGTTATTCATTCTATATTTTACAGAGATTTTTTAAAAAAGGAATGCTTAGCAGTTATTTCCTCTTAATTAAAACTTCCTCTCCTAGATCTGAAGGAGAGAGACTAATAAGACAACAGACTTACAAGACTCAAGAGTCAGAAATCTAGAAGACACACAGGCCCCAGCTAACATTATACACCTGTAAGCAATTGATAAGTAGAAGACCTTTTGAGCAGAGCTGGTGAATGATGAACAAGGATCTCTAGCAATGAAACTTTTATGATTCCTCATTCATGGCACAATGGGCATTTGAGTGAGGGAGTTGCCCAAAAGTTTCCCATGCTTTTTTTTCCAAGCTCCTGTGATTCCGGTAAGCTCATTGGTGCACCAAACTAGACTTTAGTAAAATTAATTATCTGTTCTTTGTCAGTGTCCTATTTACAGTGAGTGAATAAGCATTTTTTATTCATAAGACTCCAGACTTACAAGAGTCAGGAAAACATCACAACAAATACATTGTTTAGGTGCAGCAAAGTGATGCATGTCTAACTCCATGTATCAACCAAGGGCAAATCTTGTTCAGGGCAGCTTTCTAATGTGTTCTAAGGGGCAAGTGTTGACATATTGAAGGGCACTGTGATTCTGAAGACTGAACATCATTTTGATCAGCATGTTTGAAGATAGGAGGTAGATAGAAGAGAACATCTCTCCTAAAGTAGAGGAGAAGACTAATGAATCTGGGTAGAGATGCCTTACTAGCAGAATGAAATGGGACATGTATTTAGCATCTTCAAACCTACTCTACTTCTGAATCTGTTGGAAAAGCTCCAAGTTTTGGAAGGCTGTTGAGTAATTGGAAACAGTCTGATGAGCCCTAGAAAGATTTATGAGCCTTCTCTGAAAGCACTCTGAGGAGTGGATTGTGGTTTCTAATGCAGTAGTCTCCCGTGTATGTAGCATTGTAGATCGAGCTAAGGATGAATAAAGCAGTTTTATTTGCATCTCTACCAGATTTCAGATTTATCCAGAGATATGAATTGGAACAGTGATATTTTAGCATAAAGAAGACATAATGGGTGGGGTGATGGGCCTGAGCATCTTAAGTAGATATGGAAGAATGAAATATGATTTAAGAGGCTCCATTAAATTATAAGCCATAGAGAAAATAATAGATGGAAATCCTAAGTAAAATTAAGGAAGTATACTGAGGATAATAAAGTAACTCAGCAGGAAGTGCATTCTCAGATTTTCTTTTGCCATTGTAAATTTTTGGCACTTTTCCCTTTCCAATCTGTCTCCAGCCTTCAACAAATGAATACACCTGTAGAATGGTTTTCAAGCAAGTGTATTTTCATTTAATATGAATAAAAAAAGTCCTTGTAGCTTATGCTGTTTAAGGCCAAGAGTTTCTGTTTCTAGTGAAACAAAAATGCATGAGCAATTAACTCGATACTCCTCAAAAATTTGGCAAAGTAATTCCCCATGTTTTTTTTTCTCTATTTTAATGACTTATTGTTTTGTAAATGAGAAATGAAAAGTTAAAATCAAAATGATACTAAAGCTAAGTAATGAAATTAGTTCAGCATCTTACAGGTATTGCTCATGGGATGCCTGTGGGAGAAAACATTAAGCAAAGAATTAGTGGCTTATTCAGTGGACCCAAGAGTGTCTCATGAAAAATGTCATTCCAATTATTTGTACATGGAAAAGAAATTCTATCATATACTTGTGCTTTTTTAAACTTTTAATTCACTTCCAGAAATAATGAAACTTTGGGTTTAAATACTAAATTTTTCCTTAGAAATGAAAAGTGCCTTGAAAATATTATTATAAATAACTGTTTTTAGACTCAAACACTGGCTCAAAGTGACTTGGACAATTGGTAGCCAACTCACTGACAAAATTCTTAACTAAACTAATGACTATAAGTTCTAGTTTAGAGTATAAATAAGTGTACAATTTACCCCACTTGAAGAAAATGTTTCAATACATAGGGATCTATTAAAGGACAGTAACAAGATACTTCTGAGCATTGAAATATATATTATCAGTCATATTTTAATAGATTATGAAAAATAAAAGTATCAACCATAGCACAAAAAAATCATGGAAATCATAAAACTATGGAAACTATCTGATGGACAACTTATTGACATTCAGTAAATATATAATTCTATGTGAGTACCTAAGGACTTATTTATTTTTCTGAGAAATTGAGTTAGGAACAAATAAACCTCTATCCTTTTATATAAGAGCACAGTATTACTGTTAGGCTGATTGATACAGTGGCAGGAAGTAGCTTTCTGTAAATAGCAAGTGGGAAAGGCTCATGGTTAAAAACTATAACCCACATATATTTGAGGAACAAAGACAACATAGTTTGATTAGGAGCCAGCATCGTACCAGGTAGTCAAGGCAGGAAACCATCACACCTGTAAGTTTGTCAATAGTAATACCAGTCAGGACTAACAGCTAGCAGAAAGATAAAGCCAGCAACTGTCACAGCAGAAGTTAGAGGTGGACAAGAGCTTTTAACAAATTCCAACTGGGTAAGCAATGTGAATAGTGAACGATTATCTCCTAGGCTGTACTAGAAACATGCACAGAGCATGTGGTCCCTCTCCTGGACTGGTGAGTACAGAGAATGAACCTATCTCAGTAGAAATTACCTCAGTTTTTGTCTTAAGGTCCATAAGGAGCTTCAATAGACACAGTTAAACTTTTTTCTCTCTTGGAACCAGTTCAATTCTTGATAATTTCTCTCAATTTTTTTCCATTTCTCACTTTCCTGTAAGTTCCCTTAATAAAGTTTGCTTTTGCTTTGCTTGCTTTTGTTTGTGTCCACGTCTTTTCTCATTATTGACACTGAGGGTACAACAATGAAATCAACTATTACCATCTCAGGTCGACTTTAGTTGCAGGGGAAGAGGTGGGAGGGGAGACCAGAGAGGGTAATAGGGAGGGGATTGTAATTGAGATGTAACTTGAAGAAATAAAAAATAAATTATAAAAAAAAAAAGTTGTCCTGATCACTGACATAGTCCCGTACTGTTCTTGGGGGTAGGTGCCTGAGATGGTGAAAGACACATATGTAAATTCAAGTGATGTTATATAATCTTTCTCCTTAATATTACCTAATAATGCTATCATCAGTAATATTAAAGTTACAGATTTATATCACATATAAGAGGATTTTAAGTATAACTTGTTGTCTATCCTATTTTGAAGTCCCAACACTGTCTTCCACATTGAATAGTACAAAATCCCTCTGAACTTCTTTAATTACTCTAATATAACTTTTATTTCTAGTCTAGTACACCCTCATACACTTATACTTTTACTTCTGCTTGGAGTAGTTACTTGATTTTTTTCTTGTTCAATGAATTCCATTAAGTACATACAGGCATCTGTGAATCTTTCTCTAATTATTTTAGATGTATGTGTATGCATGGATGATTCACAATGCATAAATGCATACATACATACATGCATACATGCATACATATGTACATAGGTGGATGATAGAGAGAAGATTAGATAAATAGATGATAGATAATAGATAGATGATAGCAATTGTATGTTCTCTATGAAATTATGAATACCTTGAGTTTAAAGATTCTGTTTACTTATGCATATATATGCTGTGTCTGGTAGAATTTTTGACATATAAATATGTCTGAAATGAAAAAAAAAATAGGGCCTGGAAATGTCTTGGTGGGTAAGTTCAAGCAGGAGGATCAGAGTGTGAAACCTTGTGAGAACATATGGAAGTTGTGCTGAATAAGTTTTGCCAACTTAACAAAAGCTAAAGTCATTTAAGAATAGGGAATCTCAATTAAGGAAATGCCTCCATAACTTCAGGCTGCAGGCAAGCTTGCAGAGCATTTTTCTTAAATGATGATCAATGGGAGAGGGACCAGCCCATTTGTGGGTAGTGCTGCCCCTGGAATAATAGTCCTGGGTTCTATAAGAAATCAGAGAAAAAAATTAAAAAAAAAAAAAGAAAGAAATCAGGCTGCCGAAGCCATGAAGAGCAATCTAGTAAGGAGCAACATTCCATGTCCTCTGCATTAACTCCTACCCTCAGGTTCCTACCCTGTTTGAGGTCTTATCCTGACTTTCTTCAACAAAGAACAGCGATACTGATGGGTCAGCCAAATAAACCCTTCGGTCTTTGGCTTGCTTTGTAGTCATGGTATTTCCTCACAGCAATAAAAACCCTTAGTAAGACAAAGGCGCTTTCTCAATTGAGGCTCCTTCCTCTCTAATAACGCTAGCTTATGTCAGGTTTACATAAAAGAAGCCAAGGATCTTCTTGAGTATCCTGTCTCAAGAAAATAACATAGGAAGACATCCAGCTTCCATGTACACACACCACACCACACACCACCACCCTCACATACCACATAAATAGATGGATTAATAAATATTCATAGAGTTTCTTTTTCTCTTCTTTGCAAAATGGAAAAACTATATTACCTAAATTTTTATAATCCTACCTGGATTTCTAATTATTTAGATATGAAACCAAAGGTAATAGCTTGATTGAAGGGCATATATGCTATTAAAAGGTAAATCAAACTTCTCTTTGTTCCACATTTATCTATAACTCAGAAGTCTTCAGCTTACCATAACCAATAAAATGATATAAAATTATACATCTTTCTACCTACATAAGTTAAACCATGTATTAAAAAATTGTTCTTACCTCACCTTATAGGTCAAGGAATCCTCCAGAAGAGAAGCCAGAAAGAATATAAGAAACAGAGCGCATGAAGGTAGTGTCCTATGAATCCACTGAACAAAGCTCATAAGAACTTACAGAGACTGAAGCATCATACACAGGGCCTGTTCTAGTCTGGACCAGGTCCTCTGCATATATATTATAGCTTTTAGCTTAGCATTGTTATGAGTATACTGAGTATGTGAACAAGTGGGTCTTTGATTCTTGTTCCTTTTCTTGGGGCTCTTTTCCTTTTGTGCGATTGCCTTGTCCAGCCTCAATGTGATGGTTTTTGTTTTATCTTATATTTTATTTTGTCATGCGTGGCTGTTATCTCCTAGAAGTGAGATATATCTAATGAGAGACATAAAGGGAGTGGATCCAGACAGAAGGAGAGAGGTGAACAATATGGGAGGAGTAGAGGAAAGGGAAAATGCAATCAATACCTATTGTATGAGCAAAGAATCTCCTTTCAATAAATGAAAAAAAAACTTTTAAAAATGCAACTACTTCTATTTGTATTGTATAGCCAATTTGTGTCCTCCTACCTAGGAAAAATTAATTTCTTCCTATAATTTAAAAAGTTGAAAAAAAGTAAAGCTAATACAACTAGAGAATTGTTTTTTTTCAGATAAAATATTATAGGTTTATTTAAAACTTATTTCTCACCTTGAGTATGCAAAATACAAACTCCACAAAATGTTCATTTTTTTACTTTGTAGTTTACAAATATACAAAATAGAAGTTTGCTTAAATTTATATTACATATTTATTAAGGCAAGGAACTATATAGAAAAACACATTTGTTCTGCTTAAAGGCATACTTGGGAATAAACCATTGTACAAATTATTGCACATCTGAAACCACAGTGCATAACAGACTGTCTGCATAAAAATGTTACAGAAATAAACCAGGCATATTTACCTGACTTAGGTCATAAATGTAGATCGGAAGACAAAAATAGATTTCCTTGTCAAAGTATGCAGGGGTTGGGGAACTCTGGTTCCCCCATTTGGTACCTTTAGAACCACGACTCACCAAGCACCATCATTTAGGCTATTAGAACATGTTCTGTACCTGAATTGCTTCCTCTTCCTCTGATATAATAATGGCTTTTTAAAAGGCAAAGAGCATACAAGGTGATCTTTATATGTATATATATATATATATATAGTAATATAAATATATCTATAAAGCATATATATACTTATATAGTAATATAAATATATTATATATATTTATATATATTTGTATATATAACTATACACATATACATACATACATACATACATACATACATACATACATACATACAAAACATACATTTTGATATTTCAAACAGGGTTTCTATGTGCAACCCTGTCTCTCCTGATTCTCTCTGTAGACCAGGCTGGCTTTGGAATTCAGTTTTGCCTGTCTCTGCCTCCCAAGTGCTGGGATTAAAGGTGTGCACCAATATGCCTTGTCCTACAATATACATTTTAAAACTCCTGTTTTATAAGAGTCTATATATGACACATTTATTTTATAATATTGAAGTGTTTCCAGTAGAATATGTCAGTAGTTTTCAAATGGGAAAATAAGTGATAACTAAATATTATAAATCAGCTTCTAAAAAGACCATGTAAATATAGGAACAGAGCCCATCAGGTAACTTCTAATAATAAGCATTTGACTCAAGGCAAAGGGCGTGGGTTATAAAACTCCTTCTCTGTCCATCAACCTTAGCAGGAAAAATAACTGAAAGGACTTGATGGAGCACACCCTTCTGATGGAGTCATGGTTTGGTTTCTGTTGCTAGTATAAAACATTGACCAAGAACAACTTGAGGAGAAATGGGTTTAGCTAACTGTTTAATGTCCATCATTTAGTGAAGACAAAACAGGAGACTGGAGTCAGAAAATAAAGTAGGGACCACCTGGCTGGCTCAGCTACCTTTTTTTGTATGGCCTAGGACCACCTGTTTAGGGGTAGTACCTCTCATAGTGGAAAGGATTTATACATAAGCAATTAAAGCTATGTTCATAGGTATGTCCACAGACAAATCTAATGGAGACAATTCCTCTATTGATGCTCCCCCTTTCAAGAAGTCCAGTTTGCATCACATGGACAAAAGTTAATAAGTATAGATCGTTAATCATACTTGTCAAATTGAAGGAACCCGGAATCAGCTGAGGGATGTACTTATGAGTGTATCTGTGAGGGCTTTTTTGGATTAGCTGAAGGGAGGCAATCCTCTGCTGCAGCTTTCTGCTGTGGTATACTTCCATCTCCTTAAGGCTTTCCAATGTATATTGAGGATCAGCAGCATTCTAAGAATCTTCCAGAATTTTCAGAGACAAGTGTGGAGCCATCTGTTTGTTTCAGAGACTGAGCCGTTGTCTGATTCTTGGTCTCTGTATAATAGTGGCAGCCATTGTTGGACCACATAGGCCCTCTTGAATGAATTAATAAATTTCCTTTTATACT
>CAJQZJ010032944.1:5765576-5781783 GCA_907164525.1 Lophiomys imhausi
AGAGAGAGAGAGAGAGAGAGAGAGAGAGAGAGAGAGAGAGAGAGAGAGAGAGAGAGAGAACTATTTGGGAATCTCATGGGCTTTTGAAACCTCAAACCCCACTCTCAATGATGCACCTCATCCAACAAGGACACACCATCTAACCTTTCCCAAATAGTACCACCAACTGGGGACTAAGCATTCAAAAAGTCTTGGCTCCAGTAAGCCATTTCCCCAATCCTGGAACATATTATTTCTATCAACTCTATTTCATGTCTTGCTGATGTTATTACACTTCCAAATCTTCTGCTCATGACAGTTTTGCACTTCAAAACCTGAAACTTATAGTTTCCTACATTTTACTTTAGGTAAAACAGTGGAGTGTGGGACTACTGAGGGGTGATACATGTGCAATGCCAGACATATGTAGGTCAGAGGATGACAGCATGAAGACATAGGTGATATCTTTTGCCATGTTGATCCTGGGAATCAGACTGAGATCTTCAGGCCCATCAACAACCCTCATAGGTGGGTTCATGCACATGGAGGTGTGAATATGATGGAGAGATCATTTAATTTTGGAATATGTTCAGAGATTTTACCTGTCTCTCATCTCCACCAAAGATCCTATTTTTGTGGGTGCTCTTTTATTGTTAGTGTAATATTTTGTCATATTTGTGCCTACCGTGTTGTTACCAATATACTCACATATTATCCAACATCTATAAAAATGTTAACAACAATTTTGACATTGTATATAGTTAATAGTATGCTCCTCTTTCTAATTTTTAAACAATGTAGTCATTTGGGTCTGTTGTGGCTGTTTTGAAATCAATGAATGTCTGTGATATCTTCATGAGGAAAAGAATATTCACATTTGATTCAGGTACTAGGGAAAATTCTTTATCTGTGGTCAGGAACTATATTTGCATCAGATCATTGAGGAAATAGAAAATCAAATAGAACTTTCAGTAAGAATGACAATTTGATATTTTTTTCATTTTATCCATATTATGCCACATTATGCCACAAACTTCAAATAAAAGACAATTATAGTAAAGTACTCTTACAGCTTACTACCTTTGATGATAATTGTCTTTGTACAAAAGTTAAGATAGTTCTCCAAGCTTGAAGATACCATGTAGAATATGCAGAGCACCTACAGGTGTCAGATCATCAATAGTTCTCTAATGTTCTTAGCTTTGTAGAATCCTTCACTTATCCCACTTCATGTATAACCACTCTGTATGTTATAGCAATAGAGAGTCATTGGGTGTTGGAGCCATAAGACTGGCCCAAGGTAAGCCAATAATCGATTTTCAGAAGGTCTATAAGCTGCTTGTAAGCCAATATGAGCTTAAAAGTGGTTAGAGTGGGAGTATCCACATCACAGAGATAAGCTATTGTGATGAATTGGATTGGAATATGGATTGGATCTTGTCTCCAAAATGCTCAAGCACTGAATCCTTGCTGCCTGGTGCAAAAGTGCTCAGAGGTGGGGCCTTTGGGGGAGCCTTATAGGATTCTTAAGGACCTACATTCAGGATTGAGTAATCCATTTGTGGATTGTCTTAGCGTTTCTATCACTGTGATGAAACACCATGACCAAAAGCAACCTGGGGAGGAATGGGTTAATTTGGCTTATCCTCCTACATCATAGTCCATTACTGAAGGAAGTCAGGGCAGGAACTCAAACAGGCAGGATCCTGGAGGCAGGAGCTGCTTATTGGCTTTGCTCAGCCTTCTTTCTTGTAGAACTCAGGACTACCAGCCCAGGGATGGCACCTCCCACAATGATCTGGGGCCTCTCCCATTAATCACTAAGTAAGAAAATTCCCTACAGCCAGATCTTATAGGGAAATTTTCTCAATTGATATGCCCTCTTTTCAGGTAATTCTAATTTGTATTAGGTTCACATAAAACTATCCAGCACATGGATTCATTACTTGATGGTGATACTAGGAAGTAATGAAACCTTTATAAAGTAAGGAGGAAGTAGATCATCAGGAGGTATGACCTTGAAAGACACATTGACCCTCATTTCCTCCATCTATATGCTTTCTGAGGCATGCAGGTTTGCTCTGTCATGTATCCCCTGCCATGATTTTTTTAATTTCAAAATAGGCCCAGAAACACCACAGCCAACTATGCATGAACTGAAATTCCTGAATTTATGCATCAAAATAAATCTGTATTCAAATTTTTAAAGTAGAAGTTTGTGAAAAGCACATAGTTTCATACTACAGCTCAATGCTAGCAACTAAATGTATATGACTAAATATTATAATAGTGAATATAGTATCATGAAAGAAACAAAAGTGTTCAGATATATGGAAGCCCACACTATAACATCAATCAATCAATAGTACATTCCAACAGGACTTTCTGTGATAAGAGAATTGTTTTAGAAACTACAAATGACTTAAAAACTTGAAAGAAGCAAATGCACTTGTAATTTTATTAAAATTCAACTCACATTTAATCCTAAATATCTACATATGGCTAATGGCCACTGTATTGAATATCACATTTAGATCATGCAGATGTGTTCATGTTTAAAGGGAAGTGTTCATATATTCATGCAAAAAATATAGAGAAACAGGATGGCTTAAGTTGCAACTGTGGCATTTATACAAGAGCTACAATCCAGCACATTCTCATGACAATGGAGAGTCATGAATCACTTCTCTTTCAATATGCCTATCTTGTGTTCTATATGTTGTAAAATCAATAAGAACTTACATTTTCAGACTGGTAAAATGATTACAAAGTTTGATGTTTATTGTATAATTAGTGACAAGTAGTACAGAAACAATGAACTCTTAATGCCTAAATAATATTGGTGACTTCATGATTGCAGTAATATTATTTTTTCTGTATTTCTTTTCATTTTTTTAGCATTTTTTTTACTGGTACTAAATATAAAAGCCAAGGCCTTACATACACATGGTCAGTGAGTATTCTCAGTAAAGGCATTACACACACAAATAAATTGTATTTAAATTCTCCTGTATATAACTTTTTTCTTTTATCAAATAACTAGGAATTAGTCTTTTTCTAATTGCACTAATCTTTTTGTTCCATGTTTTAATATATATCATATTTAAAGTTCATGTGCATACAGTCTACCACAGAATTTTAAGCAAATAATTCAGTTTTACTTTTTAAACTTGCAGTTACTAATTAGCACATTCCTTTAACATTGATGATTTCTTGCTTATTTACAAACATTATCATTATGCTCAATAATTTGTACTAAGATACTAGATACTTAAATACAAATTTTCAAAGTCTATACAACTACTTAAAAATAGAGGCCATTTAAAAATCAAATGTCATTATGTCATTAATATTAAGAGTAATGAACTGGAAAGGTTCAATATGTGATGGGTTTTTTTCTTTGACATTTAACCCGTCATATTAAAAACTTCTTCAAAGGAAAGAAATATCAGCTTGTCACCTGGAGATAGAAATTGAGAAGCTCTAAGACAAACTGCTGTTTCATCCCCATGATGAAATTCATAGAATGGACAAAAATGTCAGGGCAAAAATAGACCATCTGGGAAAAAAAGCCATCAGTGAAAGAGGGATAGCTATTGTTATAATTACAACAAAAAAAATCATTTTAAAACCGATTATTTTTCCCAGTAGCACATGAAAGAACACCCACCTCTCTGATTTATATTGTGAAAATCTTAGATGAGGACAAAATGTGATAAGAGTCTGTTTATGGCAGACTGTGGATTTAATTCTAATAAAAGATAGATCAGGGATAACATGATATTTTAAAGAATGGCACACATATTAATTCATACTGTACAAAGAACATATCACAAGCTGGCATTTTGAAACTCCAGAATGACAAAAAAAAGATTCATATCACTATTAAATACCATGCAAGATGTTGGCAGGTCAGGGTGCCAAAGTACACATATCTTGTCAGGAAAATTGCAAAAACTACAGGAGTAACAGAACACTAAACACATCCTATGATGAGAATCAACAACATACACTTTTGTACAACTTAAATTATTTAGAATAAACAGGAAGTCACAAAACCAGGGAGTCCCATATATATCTATGGATCCTAAAAAACACTCCCAAAGAAAAATACATGGTAAAATATCAGATATTTTCTGATATTCATACCTATGAAACAAGTGTATGAATCTGAGCAAGGTTTATTAAATACAAGTATTACTAGCCACTGGCTACTTATGTTGTTAGTTGTTCAGCATTCTATGCTAGATACTGTGAAAACCATAAGCTACTTTCCTGGACACTATTGCATGGAAGTTGCCTTGCATTACTACCAAATAAGATTTTAATCTTTGAGATATTAGTATCAAAATTAGGCATATGAATTCTGACAATGCTTTTTAAAACGTCAAATCAAGTGTGAGGCAAAATCTAGTAGAACTTTAAAGAAAATAAACATCATGCTATGTGATACACCAGATGTATCAATCTCCAAACTATTTTTGCAAATTACTTGTATTTGAATTTCAATAGCAAAACAAGAAAAAGGTGTGAAATTCTTATTAGTTTCACCCAGATGATTCATGGATCAGATCACAGAAAGTCACAATTACACAACATTAATGTTCTTAAAGTACTATTTCATTATGCAAGTGTGATCAAAACTTGATAGGTTTTGACCTAAACTGATATGTTTTAGCTTAAATGCAGTGAGCACATAGATGACTTATAGAAGATCACAGTTGTGTTTCAGTTTATGACATGCAGTTCACATATTCTCTCTGTACCTGTTGGCACTGTGAAAATATACCCAGAAATAGCTGTTACAGGCTGGTGTCCATTCTATAGTCAGACATATTTAATATCTTAAAGTTCACATACAAAGAATTTTAAGTCACAGTGCTCAGCAGTCTATTATATTTTAAAAGGATTCTCAGGAAGAGATATTTAGAATTGAATAGGATGTGTTTGTGTGGCCAATTCTCCTCAGGCACTGAACAAAAGCATAATTTAGCATGATCCAGTCATCCTCAGGGCTCAAAGAACCTCATTCCAGAAATTCCTAATGATACTTAAATCTGTGCCCTTCCTAATTTCCTAATATAAGATGGCATAGTGCTTGTATAGGACTTACACATACCTTCCAATATTCTTGAAATCATTTGTGGATAATAACACATTATGGTTATAAGAACATAGACTCCACAAATTTCACCAACTGCTTCATAAATGCTTCTACCAGTGAAACCAATTTTGCTGTTTTATTTCAGGAAATACGTTCTTCAGTTCCAAGCAGAGGCATGTGTAAGTTTGTGGAAGTACAGAGTTAAGGTCCACCTAACTATCTAGTAGAGGAATCAATGAAATTGCTTTTATCTTATAGTACATTGAAAAAATGGTAATAAGATAACATAAAAATCAAGTACCTGTTGATACAACATGCAAAGAAGGACTCAAGGAGAAATACACAATGGACCATAAAATAACATCAAATGGTACTCTTTCAAACTTATAATGAAAACATTTCACAGTAATTCATGTAATGCCTTAAGTTTAGTTATTTGATGTCATGGTCTCAGTAGTTACTTCACTTATTTGATCCCCTAGAATTTATAAGCTTTGCACCAGATTCAGTGTACTGCGGTTAGAAAAAAATTTAACAATATTCCACCTTCACAGATCATGGGAGGCTTTTAAATGCTATTATTCCTTAAATAAACAGTATAACAACAAACTACACAGCATTTATATTGTATTTGATATTATAAGTGAATGATGAATATGATTTTATTGTCACGTTATTTTATTTGTTGCCTTTATCTGATTATTAAGAAGTTTCACATCTTTGTATATAATTTTCAGTTATTTAAATCCATTTAAAACTTTTACCAGTTTCCTTATTATTCCATCGTCATTTCACATTCTCTGTATAGTTTAATATAAAAGTCTTAGCAAATAATGATTTCTAACCTATCAATAGCCTATGAATGTGTTCTGTGATATTCTGACTTGAAAAAAATCTTGAGTTTTATATAGATAAATCTATTTCAGCTAATGGCATATAAATGATTTGTGATGCATCCTCTCTTTGTCTCCATCCTTTTATTTTTGTCATTAGTATTTAAATAATTTATCAATCAACTTTCATTTGTTATGTCTGTGTTATGAAATAAGGAGTTGAATCTGTTTTTCTACAGTGTTTCCCACAATGATTTATAAACTCTCCAAACTATTGCCATTATAAATAATAATAGTGCCACCATTTATTTAGTTCAAAATAAAAAGTGTGTTATTTTTATCTATTTGGTTAATTCATCATTTGATGATTTATTTTTTTTCTTTATTCCTTTTTATCTATTCTTCTCTCATATAGTACATCCCTATGAAAGTTTTCCCCTTACAATTCAATTTGATTCCTTTGGTTTTTGTGATACTTTTGTAAGTCTCTGCAGAGATATCCTGTTTCAAGTTTTTCCACTGAACTTTTTATCAGTATTTATGTATGTATACTCAGGTTCTCAAACTCTATTACTGAATATTATTATAATTCATTGATCTTAACAATTAATCTAGAAAAAATAGCTTTGTTGTTAAATAGAAATACAATATATCTGTACATCAATCAATCTCTCTCCTTTTCCTCTTTATTACAGTTATAAAATTTAAATTCTATGGATTTGCATATTTTCTCCTGAATTAAATTCTACATATGATAAGAGTTTTGTTTCTTTAAAAAACAATGATAATATGAGAATGTTTTTGTTTTAATCCAAGGTGTGGGCTGCTTCAGTTTGTCCCCACCTGTAAACTATAAGTGCCTCATGCTTAATTAGCAGGGACATGGCTTAGCCAGCTGGGGAAAGTTAATTCTGAGGACTCTGGAGAGGGAATAAAAGCCAGACCCCCCAAGAAGTAGGGAGGGGTTGACATTCTGAAGAAGGAAGAGGACCTTGCTTTCCCTGCTGGTGCTTCCTGCCAGCACTGCTGCTGGTTCATCCTGCTGCTGTGTTTTCTGGTTTGCCTTGTTAACTGTTGCTGGTTTGCTGTGTTGACTGTTGCTGGTTTTCTGGACTTCTGGACTTTTGACTACTGGCTTTGATATAGCCCCAAAAGAAGAACCCAACAACCCTAATCAGGAGGAAGCAGTTCAAGAGATTTATGACCATTTCCCCTTTAAACTTCTTTCTCTCACATCTAGCGTTGGAGGATTGGAAGAAATAAGGGTTGGAAGGGAGGTTAGAGGTATGAAGTATAGTAAAACAAATTAGAGAGTGTAATAAAATAAAATAAAGCCACTTTCTAGGGGCCTAAATTGGTTGGTTCTGTTGATCTTCATGTGTTGATCTTGACCCTTCTGAGTCTCTCTATTCCTCCTCCTTCTCTTATATAGGGCTTCCAGAACTCCACCTAATGTTTGAAGGTGTGTCTCAGCCTTTGCTTTGTTCTGCTGCTGAGTGGAATTTCTCCTGGAATACTTATGTTAGGTTACGGTTCCTTTGGGTCGTGGGTTGTAGGATCATTATCTTGTACTATATGTCTAAAATCCAGTTATGAGTGAATACATGCCATGTGTATCTTTCCGAGTGTGGGTTAGCTCACTCAGGATAAGCTTTTTAAGTTCCACCCATTTGGTTGAAAATTACATGATTTCCTAGCTTACAGAGACAGAAATGCTAACCAAAAAAAAAAAAAAAAAAAAAAAAAAAAGAAATTTAGACTATACCTAACACCCCCTACACAAATATAGAAGACAGACAACTTTGTCATCATAAAAATCCATTAGAAAGGTGGGGGGATAGTCTCAGTGATGGAATTTATTACCTATTAGTGGGACACTTTACTTTAGCTGAGCTGCCATATTGGGCCATAGAGCAAGAGAAAGCTCTTAGCCCTCATATGACTGATGAACTGAGAGAGGCTGATAAGTGGCTCCTCCTCACACTGGAGGAGAAGGATAGATGGGAATGGGAGGGAAGGAGAGAGCGGGCTGAAGTGGAGACATAACTTGAATTAATAAGTAGATGGTAGAGGATAACTACACTACAACCAATGCACTAAAGGGAACAGAAACATAGACTTTGTTACCTGTCAATGAGACACTTTGCCCTAGTGGTGCCTTGTAGGCCCCCAGTATATGAGGAGGCTCTTAGCCCTCATGACTGCTGAACTCGGGCAGGGTACTGATATGTAGGGACACTCCACTCCAGAGGAGTGGGATGGAAGGGATAGGGAGTAGAGGGTGGGAGAGTGGGACTGGCCCCGGTGGAAAGAAGGCACTGTGATGGACATGTAAGCTGAAGTAATGAATAAACATTAAAAAGAAAAAAAGTACAGTGCTGAATACCTTCACAAAAAATAAAATAAAATAAAGCCACTTTCAACATCTACATTTCTTTTTATTACTATTTTTTATATCACATTCAAACTTGTCATTATTGATTTAGAAAAATCCTCAATTCTGTAACTGATCTTAAAAAACTTGTTAAACTCCTTTATTAATTCTCCAATATTGTTAGTTCTGTCACAATTTTTATACATTTATAGCAGGAAGGGTTACTGTTTTTTTTCTCTCTTAAAAGTACTGAAAATTAGGGATGTCTAAATGGATCAGTAGATTTTCTGGTTAGATTTTGTTTTGTTTTGTTTATTAACTTGACTCAAATCAGGGTCACCTGAGAAAAGGAACGTCAATTCAAAAACTACCTCTATTGGATTAACTTGTAGACAAGTGCTTGGATTATTATCTTGATTAATTATTAACATAGGAGAGCTCAATTCACTATGGAGGGTGCCATTCTTGGACATGTGATCCTGGTTATAAAATAAATTAAGCTGAGCAGGCAGTGGGTGTTTCTACACTGATTTTCAATTTGTGGGTCACAGCTTTCACAGGGATCGCATATCAGATATCTTGCATATCAGATATTTATATTACAATTTATACCAATAGTAAAATTACAGTTATGAAGTAACAACAAAAATAATTTTATGGTTGGGGTCACCACAACATACAGAGCTGTATTAAATAGTTGTAACATTAGGTAGGTTGAGTTCCACTGTTCCACGGTCTCATCGCTGGGTTCCTGCCTTAAATTCCTTTTCTTCCCTTCATCATATACAAGAACTGTAAGCTGAAATAAACCTTTTGTTATACTAATTACTTTTGATAATGGTTTTTATCACTGAAAAAGAAAGCAAACTAAGGACCATGGGGAAAGGTACTTGCCTGACAAATCTGGAGAGTCAATTTCAATCTCCAAAATTCACATAAATATGAACAGAGTGAAATCGCTTCACAAAGTTATCTCCTTGACCTCCAGTCTCACACAGTAACACATGAATCCATATGTGTGTGTGCATGCATACCTGCCATGAACACACATACACACACACATACACTAATAAATTTTTATTTTTTATTTAATTTTTTGAACTTCATATATGCAAACTGTATTACATCACTTAATATTCCATTGTCTACCCCCTGCTTCTCCAATGTCTCTCACTCCCACTTACATTCATGACCTTCTTTAGTCACTGTTTATTTGTGTGTACATCTAACAGACATCTTTATACATAAATAAAGCCTGTTGAGTCCAATGGTTACTGCTTGTCACTCTCTCTCTCTCTCTCTCTCTCTCTCTCTCTCTCTCTCTCTCTCTGTGTGTGTGTGTGTGTGTGTGTGTGTGTGTGTGTGTGTGTGTTTGTTTGTTTAGGGATGGCTGCTTGGTATAGGATGAGCTAGTAGGAAGCAAATACCTAGAGATGACTGATTCTTCCTTTCCATTACCCATAACTTTTCATCTTGGGGTAGGGCCTTAATTGATTTCCCCATTCATGGTAACATGTCAGCCCATGCTGTCATTGTGGAGGTCATACTCAGTGATCCTCTTTTTGAGATTTCATGGTTACAGCTTTCTGTCATATATAGAAGACACTGTCTCACAGCAAATGTCCCGATCCTCTAGACATTTTCCTGCCTCCTATTCTGCAATGCTCCCTAACCACTAGTTACAGAGGTTGTGTTGTAGATGTATCGAGTGGGAAAGGCTACATCATTGTTAGTAGTACTCTTCATTCTGACCATTTGTGGCTTTCTGTCATGGTCTCCATCTATTGCATTAAAAAGTTTATTTGATGAAGGTTGAGAGCTAGACTTGTCCATAGGTGTAAGGATAAGTACTTATAATATAGTTAGAAATTATACCGGTTTAGGAAAGCAGTAGTAGGTTCTCATCTCAGGTTTATGATCAAAGGTAGTTGGCTAGGTTTACAATATCAGGCATTAATTCCCTCCTATTGGCCAGATCTTAATTCCAAATAAAGAGTTATTGATTATCTCTAAGATATAACTTCTCCTATTGACCATTGGGGTATCTTGCCGTGCTGCCAATTGTTGTGCCTTATAGACTTTACAGCTGGGAAAAACTGATGATTGCTTTTTCTTCTTTGGCAGCATACATAGCATCTTAGGATACTGATAAAGCTAGTCCTCAGAGAGGATGCTACAAAATCAGTTCCAGCTCCTTTACTTCAAGTCCTGTATCCAAAGTGTATGTGTATTCAGCAATAAGTATTACTTTCAAGTTATGGAGAGCAATAACAACAGCCTACTTGATTTTGAAAGACTCTCCCACTCAAGATGTTATACCTGAGTTCATATTATATTTTTTTAAAAATTTAAAATTTCACATTTACTTGGTTTCAAAATAATTAGCTCTAATCTTTAAATACAGTTAAGTATACCAATGAAAATTTGACTCCATTATTTTAATAACCATAGATAATGTGTCTGAAATTAATCTTTAAATATGGTGCTTAATATAATTTAATGTAAGTTTTAAATGCATTAAGAACCATTTCTCTCAATTTTCTGAGAGTTTTAAAACTACATATTTTAAGTTGAAATTCAACTTCATAAATTGTTTGAATATTTAAAACAGATTATGAACTTTAAGAAATTCTTGTGCAGAATCTGATGAAATATTTACATGGTTCTTCTGTCTACTAATGAACGAATTACATTGGCAAATTTTATGAAGTGAAAAGATCTTACCCTGAAATATATTTTGTCATAATGTGTATTTTATTATACTTGTAATCTAATAAGCTTGTAAAAAGAAATGCTCAAATTGGACTGATTCTATCCTATCATATGTAAGATGAAGATATGAGGAAAGTAGGACTTGACCACACTCATTAGTAACAGAAATCTGGACAATTCAAAAACCCATGTATGCTTGCTATATGAAGCCTAGCTGACCACATACTTCCTTAAGGAAAGAAATCGAGTGATGTTCAAAACTTAAAATTTTTCAAGCTGTATGTCTACTCTGAGTGGGAGAGACACCTGAGAGATGCTTTAGTGAAAGAGTTGTTGAACAAAGAAGACAAAAAAGTACTGGGAAATAATCTGTATTAATCCCATTAATCTCATTAGCAATGGAAGAGATATGACTGTTGCTCATGAACTCAAGATGTACCACACGAAAATTAAATTTGCCTAGGATTTTAAGTAATGCCAAGAGCCAAGTAACACCAAGGGATTTAAATGCCCAGTTCTGAGAACTTAAGAGGATGTCTATTCTGTACTTCCTCAGAAACACAGCCACTTCTTTCACTAATGGCTTTCAATGGACTCGGGGAATTATTTACATAAGAGAATGAAGAGAGTAGACATTCTCCAGTGCCAGAAAAGTAAGAACAAAATATAATATAAATTGACCCTAAGCATGAGGGGATTTGCTCATATTTAGTAAGGAATGTTAACATCTAATTTTCCCTGTGTTTTTATGGGGATCTCTTTCTTTGTAGTGTGTGTGTGTGTGTGTGTGTGTGTGTGTGTGTGTAAAATGTTCGAGTTTGTATGTTTTTATAAAGTATGCTGATACTGTGGTATTTTGCTCAGAGCTATCCTTATAAATGCCTCATTTGGATAATGCATAACATTTAAATTAACTGAACATATGCCATTAGGTGAAAAAATAGGAAGCAACTATTTTCTTTTTCTCATCATTATTTAATTTAAAAGTGTTCTTATTCATTCCTGTTCAAAATCTTTGGGACAAGCTCACAGTTTTTTGTTTTCTCCTTGCTTATAGAATTTAGCAACAACTCTCACTTCTTTGGGGGATATCAGAGCTTTTTTCTTTTTTTAATATTTTCTTTTTTATATATACTTTATTTTTTATTTCATCAAGTTAAATCTCAGCCACAATCCCTTCCCTACTCCCCTCTCTGTCCCACCCTTCCAACCTCTTCCCGCCAACAGCTCCCCCTTTCAGTCCAACAAATGGTTCCTTCTCTTATAACAGTAAATACTATACAAAACAACAGAAATTATGAGAGTTAAATGGCTTAGCATACATTCCCAATGTCCAGTCCGTATGTATTTGGCCCCTGACTTTAACATTCTACTATCTAACCATCTCCATGAGTTTAAAGTTCTATATCTGACTCAGTTTTCATACTAACTTGCATCACAATTATAAAAACATCTTCTTAGTTCTAGAACACGCTCTTGATTACTAAACAACTCAAAATTTAACTATGAGACTCTAGCTATCTATTCTTCAACCACCTCAGAGACCTGAGAGGGATAAATATATCTGATTATGTAGGAAGTGCAGGGCCTGCATCTTCCAAGCTAAGAAATGACATACCAGTGGCTGCCTGGACAGTTCCCATTTTCTCTCCATACGTTACAGCATCAGTCTTCAGCCTTTTGGTCCCGTTTCTCTGACAGACATTGATTGTAGAGCAGGAATTATGAAGGATTTACCTACCCTGTCTTGGCAGAGCTAGGCTGTCGACTTACCTGCTACCAAGTTTTGTCCTTTTTGGACAGCATTCTGTCTACAGTTGAAGCAAGGGGTTTTTCATGCCAAGAGATAGGCTTGCCACTAATTCAAATATTGATACAAAATTCTTGATAGGCTTGCCACTAATTCAAATATTGATACAAAATTAAGAGTATATTTGGTCACATAGGTATTGATCTTTGTATATTGATACAAAATTAAAGGTAACGCTTCTTAAAGGTATTGTACATAGTAATACTTAAAAATGAAATGTGAAGCTCTGGCCTCTTGATACCAACCGTCTTAAACTGTCTAGGATAGTTAAGAAATACAAACTCCTAGTCATGCAAGCGTGTCATTTTGTTAGCTACTATGACAGTCTATCACAGACATTCTCTAAGCTACTCAGAAATCAAGTTGTTAAGAGACAAGCAACATTCGCTTATCTAAATAACAAGAGATAGATAGGGCATCTTCAAAAACCCCAAGAGATCTGAAGAACATGGTATTCAAAGATGTTTTTTTAAATTAAGATTTTTTTTGATATAGAGACATGTCAGCTCCTGACAGCACCCCCTCTTCTACTCGTAGAAGATGAGCATCGAAGAATCTCCAGTGTGAGATGGTTGAATTAGTGGCAAGAGCTTTTTTCTACCTTAACATCTAATCAGTAATCTCATCCAACTGAGATTCTTCTTGCCTTCTTCTCCCTTTTTCATGTTATTGTTAATTTATATCAAATTATTTCCTGTCCCATGACTCCTTTTGGATCCTGGTCTAGGTCCTATCAAAGACAAACTAAAGGACTTCCCCGGCAGATCAATACAAGTCTGCCTGTCTCCTTTGCCAGTAGTTCACATCATCTAGACTCTTCCATTAGCACAGTTTACAAGGTGTGTGTTTTGCATAGAGTTATATTCAATCTCAAACCCTCTAATGTACTTCCTATCTCAATGTTCCACTTGAGGCCCACTGATATATGCAGTCTTGTCCCATACTCACTGAGTATCCATAGCCCTCTACTTTAGCCATCTTTCTTATTGCTCAGCAACCAATTACAAGGTGTCAGATATTTGTTGCTTAAATATTTTAGCCTGTTTCATGAATCACATACTAACCCTTGGTCCTACAGAGTATATGTGCAAAAAGTATTTATATTTATAATTGATACTTATGATTATTAGGACAACAGAGTTATTTATCCCTTAGCCCACTACTTATGAGTAAACACGCAAACACCTGTTACGTTTTTGTAATGCATTGTAGCAATGGGGTTAGGCAAATTTTAATCCTCTATGCTAGCTTTCTACCTTCCAAGGTAAAACCCCATGGTACTTGCATATGTGTTCCATATCATGTCCATCCTCCAAGTCATGTGAAATTTCAATCCACCTGCCCCATAGTGACTGTCCTCCCTTTTTTCTCCTCGTGTTTCTCTCTCCCATGACCCCTTTCCTCTCTATCGAGACCACCGCCTCAGCTTTGCCTACTCTCTTTTGCCTACCCAGGCTATAGGCACTTTTATTCAACCAATCAGAGATGACTTAGAGACAAGAGTTACAAACATCATTTAGCATCACCAGACATTATGGGGAGCCAGTAAACACCAATAAAATACAAGCAGCTTTCAGATAATCATAACATGTATGTCAAATTCTTAATGTACTTCCAAAAATGTTTGCCACTTAGCACAAGAAGAAAGGCACTCCACTTTCCAAAATTATTAATGCAAGGAAAATCTTAGTTTACAACACCATGTAATGTACTCTGAGAGTCATTGGGTATACATGGAAGTGTATCAGGTGGTGAGGAATTTCACAACATTGCTTTTTATAAGTAATTCAAGGATGGGATGAAAGACTATTTGTGTTTATTATATCCTTGATGGAACAAAATTTCAAATTCATTTTGGTGCTGTATATAAACCTCTAAAACTTTCCATCAATCCCTTTGAATGTTTTGTTTAAGAATAACCACCACAAAATTCTTAAACATATCAATATGTAATTATCTTCTACCCTCTGCATCCATGGGTAACATGATAAAATATTCTTATTTGTGCCTCTTTTGCCTATACAGGGCATTTATTTATTTCATGATGTTTTTCTAGGAACATGTAGAGTTGTTCTCTTATACATTTTCCATGTCCCCTGAACGCTAAGCATGGGAAAACATGGGCCATTTCAAGCATAAAATCATTATGAGATTAGTGCCTATCTAGTTTTCCAAAAACAATTGAATCCACTTAAATCAGAGGGAAAGGATTTAATTTAGATTGTTTCTCTCACTTATCCCTTGATTTTTTTTTGAGACAGATTGGAACTCACTATGATGCCAACATTGACCTAAAAATTTTGACAATCCTTTTGTCTCAACTTCCCAAGCACAGGAATGACTGGGCACTGCCACACCCAGCTTTGGGTTATTTCAATTGTTCACTCTTTTAATTTCTCTACTTACATTATAAACTCAATTTAATACATTTATAAGACTAGCTTTAGAACATATTTTCTAATCATGTATTTTAAATAAAAACCAATTTCTCACCCTGAATCACCTCATAGTCATCTGAGTAGAAAAGAAAATAAGGTCCATGCAATAATAAAGTTATAATTAATGTGATAATAAGTGGAGCTGTGTTTAAAGGATGGAGCAGTCACCGTGGGTGTAATGACATAATCTTAAAGAGGTTACCAAATTATTTGCTGTTCCTGTCATGAATATATCAGGTCACTGACCCCTCCATTAGTATTTTGGGAAGGTTTGACTGCTTTGAGCTATGGCTTACAGAAGTGATGCCATAGGAGTACTTAAAGCTCTTTGAATGCTTGTCTTGCTGTCTAGATGTTTCATCACGGAACAAAAGCTGGCCATACAGTGAGACTCTCAAGACCCATGAAAAACTTAAGTTCTCAGGCTGACGATCACAAATGAGTCTTCTGAGCTCAAGAATCTAAAGACACATTCAGATAACATGGAGGTAGAGTCATCTCAAGCCTTGCACAGTTTCCCTAAGTGACATTGAATATCACCATTTGTATTCAGGGTTTCACTGACCTTCAAGGTGAACCCCCAGGATGAAGAACACACCATTTCAGAGATGCACCTTCTGTCTTATGCCACAGAAAGCCTAAGCACAATGAACTGTTTTTGATAGTTTTTACATTGTAATAGATAGTAGAATATACAGGCATCATGTATTTTAGAATGTTCAAGTGGTTTTTAGTTCAAATGCTCAGTGACTTTAATTCTTCATGATCCTTCAGATTGTCAGTAAGTGAGTGAAAGTTTTCTCTGCATAAAATCAGTCCCTTGGTCATTTATTCTAGCTGAGAAAGTGGTAGGAGACTTCACAGGAAAAGTAATTCGTGTCAATATTATTGAAAATGTGCTTGATGCTTCTCTCTCTCTCTCTCTCTCTCTCTCTCTCTCTCTCTCTCTCTCTCTCT
>CAJQZJ010032944.1:5781793-5831116 GCA_907164525.1 Lophiomys imhausi
TCTCTCTCTCTCTCTCTCTCTCTCTCTCTCTCTCTCTCTCTCTCTCTGCCAGTCAGCCTCCCTGTCTTTTTGCATATGGAGCTGTTCAGGACCATTATCCAAAAGCCTTGACAAGCACCTCAAAAATGTTTTTCTATTGACTATTATTTGATCTAGAGTTTTGTCATCTTCTTGCACTTGGTACAAACTTTTTGTCACTCTACAGGTAATTTTGCAAAGCAAGCCAGACAGTGTGCTGACAACAGAAGACGGAAAAAGGAAGGCTGCCTTTTTTTGTCCCTGTAAAGGACAAGAGGGAAGGTGAGAGGGAGACCCATGCAAGGGTTCTGGGGCTTTTTTATCTTTATATTACCTCTGTGTGAGCTGAACAATGTGAGGGTCCCATTTAGCCTGTGTATCTGCAAAAAACACATGGTGATTTTTCCCTCATTTTGCTAACCTAATTTTTTAAACCATTTAATTGGACCCAGAGGCTATACACAGAGTTTGAAAAAAATAAAACCAATGAATGAATCAGGACATTTTGTATGTTTTAAGCTTTCAGTGCTTAAAGTGCTGAGGACATTGTAATAATACTATTATGACTGATTAGTCACTACCAGTCTGATTTCAAAAAGAAAAGAAAGGGGAAAGCCACTCCTTGTAAGCAAGCAGCTTAGTTTCAGTTCTAAACAATAAAAATTTTAGGAAGAATATAATGCTATATTTAGGCATTGTACATCTGTTGTCCATATATATTTTTCATATTAATCAAGTTATTTAAAATGTCTCCCTTCACTTCTAATTGTATACCTACTTTATTTTCATTTTGTACCTCTAGGTTTCTCAAAATCACACTCAACAACCTGTCTTTTCTCATAAATTCAAATCTCATAAGATATCTTTTATCACAATATCACAGCTAATTTTCTCCTTTCAATTAAAGGTCATAGTTTGTTTGAAAGAGCACAAGGAACTGCAAGAAGCATGTTGACATTGTGTAAATGAGAGCTGAACATCAAAGGGCATATCGTTAATGAACAAAAGATCATTGCTTTGGTTCTAACTGAAGCTTTAAAACTTGGGGTTTTATTCTCAAAAAGGAGGTGGGATAGAAGAAAAACTTGAGCCAGGCAAAAGGGCTCCACACCTTCCAATGAATATCCTAGCCCCTCTTTCTATTTCTTCCTTTAGATAGTTTGGTTCCTGTGACTTAAATATTTCTTTGAGGTGGAAAAATTCACACTTCTCTTTTGTACAGAATTATGAAGTATAAAGTCTAGTAGTTTAAGATGTTCAGCATAACAACAATATAATAAAGTTGTATTTCATCTCTAGCCATCTAGAAAAATATATATAAAGGTAAAATTATTATGAGTGACATATCAAATATCAGGTCTATTGAATGAAAGTCTGTGCAGTAAACACAAGCACATATTACTCAAGTATGTTTCATGATATAATTATGAATAAAAAACCAAAAAAGTAAATATTTAAGATGTATCTTACACAAAATGAGTTGCTGAAATATACTGTCAATCTATGCTCTCTCTCTCTCTCTCTCTCTCTCTATATATATATATATATATATATATATGATGTATTAACAGTGGTACAAACTTGCTTCAAAAAGTGCATGACAATGGAAGAGGAATACGGAATACTGGGATCAAGGGAGAAATACTGGGATCATGTCCAAATCCAGTAAAGACAAAAGTCTATTTATAGTTAATGAACAAGATTGGGTGTGAGGGGACAGAATTATTCAAAGGATTATTCAGAACACCTTAGTTATTTTTTCCTATTGCAGAGAGTAACTACTCTATCAAAAGACACCTGAGGAAGAAAAGGTTTGTTTCAGCTAACAGGTCAAGGGCACACTTAATCATGGCTGGGAAGTCAAGGTGGCAAGATCTTTGAGGAGTTGTTCACACAGCTGCTATTCACTATGCCCCAGTCAGAAGAAAGATAGCAAGGGACACTTGTGCTCAGCTAGCTCCCTGGTTTTCTTGTAGCTCAGAACCTGAAGCTCCAGGGAAAGATGGGGCCTTCCTTTAGGGTGGGGGTTTTCACCTTAACCCAATTAAAATAAATGCTCACAAGCATACCCTGAGGCTAACCTAATCTAAATAATTTCTTCATTGGTGTTGGAATGGTCTCCTGGGTGATTCCAGGGCCTGTGAAGTTGACCATCAACCCCAACCATCACTGGTAGGGTAATTCTTTGCTCCAGAGATTTACTAATAATTCAGTGAAACTTTTGTAGGCTAAGATGATATGCTATGGAGGAGGTAATATTAAAATAGGGAAGGAGTTGGCTAAACACGCTCACCAGGATTCTCGCTAAAACTTGACATTAATAGAGTTAAACACAGAAGTAAGAAAAAAATCAGAATTTAGTTAAAACGAGTCATAGGAGCCTTAGTAAGTTAATGTTAAGGAGATAATCATTTTCACTTAGAAAAAAAAACAGTTTTATTTAAAAGTTAGACTTGTACTTTTGAATTACTTAAAATATGCTAATATAATGTATATGCAAAAACATAATATGTTTTTCTTTAATTGTTTTATGTTTAATAAATGTACCATTGAAAGAACCAATAAAATTTTTAAAGAACTAGATATTTATTTCTTAGCATGGTCTCAATAATAATTCCTGGTTAAAATTAGTACTCATGCATAACTAAGAAGTAGATTAATGTTTGAAAAGATAAGCCCAATGATTTTTCATAAACTGTGTGACATTAAAGTATTACATAAAAGAAGCAAGAAAATGAACATACAAATTCAGTAAGTTACAAACCAATAACATAATTGTAACATGAATATTTTGCCTGTGAATAAATGTTTATTCCACAAAAAGGTGTGTCAATTAAAAAAATGAAGAAAAAAACACATGTCAGCATTAATAAGATGAGATTTCTGTATTGTTTTGTTATTGTAACTAAGTAAGCATAACAAAGAAAATTATAGGTTTCCAAGTATGAATTGTGGCTAGAAACTAGGAATCATTGGAGCCATCACTGGATGTGTACAGCCAATTACAGTGTTCTTATTAATTCACTCACAAAAAAAGGACTGAAAAGCAAAGTATCAAAGGAGCATTGGGAATGACTCTACTAATCATGTGGACCCTTTGGGTAAAAAAGGCCTCAGAAGAGTACTATAGTCAAAAAGACCATTAGACTGTAACTTTATTGACTTACAACATAGAACATGGCAATGGGTGCCAGGAGGGCTTCTCTGAACACAAGGCAACAAGGGTACATTCTCCAAGCAGAAGACAGGTGGTTTGTTATCCATTACCCAACTGCTTTCTCTCCAAAGGGGAAAAAATAATAACCTCTATGGTTTTCTATGTTCACATTTAAAGAAAGAACACATAGACATTAAACATACTAAGTTTTTTAAAGAGCCATGAATATTTATTTCTTTTATACAGAATTCAAAATAGACATTAAAATAGAATTTGAATAGCTATGCATAAAACAAGCTAAATTAATCATGAAAGTCTCATTTTATCTTTTGTTAAATCTATTTTTAATGTTTCATGTAAATCTGCATGTTGATACATATATATTTCCCATAAGTTCAATATGTTATATTGTTATAAATTAACATGCTTCATTTGAAGTCATGTGTAGCACTGTCTCTCCATAAATGTATGAAGACTCATTATTTAATTGAATTTGTATTAGTTTATAAAATATGACTTATACCAGAAGAAAAATCATGGAAGATATTAGGAACATCATTGGTAACTGTTTTTGTAAACTACTGATGATGTTTCTTTATAAAATAATACTTAAAACTTACTGAAGTTACAGAATATGATATAACTAGAGAATCTCAAAACCAATGATTCTAGCAAATGAGATTACAAAAGATATAATGTATGTCATCAACATGGCTACTACTGTGCTGGCTAGTGTTCTGTAAACTTAAAAGTTAGAGTCCATTTAGAAGAGAGAACCTCAATGAAGAAAATTTTATTACCATAATGGCCTGTAGGCAAGCAGTGGTACATTTTCTTGATTGATAATTGCTATGGGAGGGCCCAGCTCACTGTAAGTAATACCAAGCCTGGGTTGTTCTGAAAGCTATAAAGAAAGCAGGATGAGTGAGCCTTAAGATCAAGCCAGTAAGTATCATTCTTCAGCAGCCTTTGTTTGAGTTCCTGCCTACAAGTTCCTATCTTGGCTTCCTGCCCTTATTTCCTTTGATGATTGACTGTGATACCACAGCAACAGAAACTTCAATTAATACTGTTACTAAAAGGAGTAATTTGTCATTATTGAAAAAGTTAACATTTTTTACTGTCTAAACAGGATTATGTTATTACTACATATCCAATTTTTCTTAAAGTAAAAACATATAAAGTAAAACTAAATATTGTATGTATATTGAGAGACTGAACAGTGGCTATTCCTTTTGCTTCCCAAAATGTGTCCTGTTGTTGATTTGCTAATATATTACAAAGAATTATTCACTTTAGAAAACCAAAAATTTGTGCTTTCATTTTTTCAAAAAATTCACTTAATTTTATATAAAAGGAGGATATCTATGAAACAATTTTCACATACGGATTAAAAAGGAAAACATTGCTTCAAATCAGAGATCAACAACTATGTTTGCAGGTGTGATTTATGACATTTCATATTTCATTTAAATAACTTGTAAATTTTACTTGTAATCATAAAACTCAAAATTTTAAATGCACTTTAATGATTTCATTGAGCAAAGAAACCATTATCTCTGCTGCATGAACACTAGAATTTGTAATTGTGACATTTCCTGTCATGAGGACAGTTCAGGAAGTCATGCATGTATCTCCATGATGTCAGAATGTATTGAATACCAATAAATTCCCATCCTATGTTATTGTCTTTGACTATAATTTTCCAAGTGGTCCTGATTTCCTTAAGTGCTGGCCACTGGAAAACACAGGTCCATTCATTCCCACCTTAATTATTAGTATTAATTCTCAGATCACTCATTAAGCATCACACAGTAATTGTATGTATACATATGTATTTATGGAGGTTGCAGAATAGCTTCTAAAAGGGGGTTAAGGAGGTCTAACTGGAGAAAGAGTCAAAGGAGAGTCAAGATACAATGCAAAGGTAGTCAGAGCAGTGGTTAGGTAAGATATTAAGGAGCCCAGTTGGGAAAAGTGCTGGAAGTAGGAAGAACTAGCTACTAACAGGCACAGTGCTGGATAAGACTAAAGAGAATCAAAAGCATATAAACAAGGTGCAGGACCAAGGTCAGAGGACAAAGCAGGTTGACAGGCACACAAACCCATGGATGGTACAATTCACATAAGCCAGATCAACAGTGTGGGTGGAGTTGAGTTGAATCCTAAGCACAGTCAGGATTGTTCTGCCTGATGACTCCTTGACACACACCGGTTGATGAGATGACAGGTTAGTTTGTCAGTGCCCATAGCATGCAATGTATCCTCTTTATATTGTCCACACAAGACAGTTTTACTCTTAATCATATGTTGATTATGATAAGCCCTTGAGCCTGGCTTTTTTTTTTTTTTTTGATGATTTCATCCAGCATATGGTGTTATGACCACAGAATACTTACTAAGTGTATCGGTAGTAATGTTCTACTTTTAAGGGTAAGTTGTTTATCATTCTGTGTTTCATGAATAGTATCAGACAGTGCTAGAATTCAGTCATTGCTCATGTCATACCTATCTGCAATAGTACTTCTCCCTCCCTTAGATCTGATTCTCTATACAGGCCTCAGGCTACCAGATTCCAAGCTACTAAGGGTTATGGGTGGCATGTCCTATATGATAGATACTCATTAAGGAAATGGGTCTTTCTCCTCACCCTCTGTACACCTTCAACGTCACACATTACTTCTTAGAATGCAAGACTATCTCCCTTCCCTCTGCTGCCAAGGAATCACAGACATGGTGACTTGCAAACAAGTACTATGGACTATGCATCAACCACATACCATAGAGCCACTACTTTCTTTTAAAACCTATAATAAAGAGCTTTCAATCTGCCTTGTAGGCCTGCAGTGCCCATAGAGGCCTGTATGTTCCTGTCAATCCATGGCATTGGGCCTGAATTCTTACCAGAGCTTCTACCATGCTGTCTTACAATGACTTTGCAAGTCTTCTAATAAATAGAAAAGCCATATCATTGTTCACCATAAGTCCCCAAATCTGAGCCATTCTGACTCAGCTTTTTCACTCAAAATAAAGCCAAATGTTGCTTGTAAAACATTGTCTGTCAGTGACAGCCACATACTGAAAGCCACTATTGTATACAACAGACACTAACTGAGAGTAAGCCACAACCTTATCTGTACACTAAACCTCTAAACTAGCATAGAAACCCCACTGAGGGAAAGCTATCTTGGTGGATACCTTGCATTCTAAGCTACCCCAAACATAAGCGTTGGGCTTGTGAATCACCTGGCCAAGTGGCCAAGATGGTTCATCTTATGCAGAGCTAAAGAGATGGGACGAATAATTATGCCTTTACTAAGATGATGTACCTTCCTCCTAAGAATCTCTGCCCTCTTTGCAGTTGCTAATGGTACCCAGTAATGCAGCTGTGTTAAACCTGCCTGCTTTTTTTCAGGCAATCCTTACTCAGAAAAGAGTTACTTTTTCTTTGCTTCTTCCTGTCTCTTCCCTAAGCATGCTTTCCCATACTTTTGGCTTCCTTACTCTCTCTGAAACACCCCAATCCACCTCTTACCTTGTAGCTCCTTGTTCACCATAGGATTGACCTCTATTGCTGGAAATGCCTGCTTAAGTCAGGAATCCTGGCTTTCTCCCTTCCCCTTTTCCATTTCCTCTTCCAGGAAACTGTAGAGATTTACAGACCACTTGCCCAACAGTTTCTTTAAACTTCATTCTTACATTGTTTTATTAAAGAGACTAAGAGCCCGAAAACGAGACCTTTATGTCCCTGATAACATGTGGTCCACTGGGTGAGACTCCCCATAATTTATTATAAATAAAACCTATTTATTTATAAGATTATTGGCACATAATCTGACTAGGACATAAATTTGTTTATTCAGACACTTAGTTTCATAACACTATAAGGAAATTGCTCCAACCTTCCCTTCAAATCTCCAGTCCTTGCGATTTCTAATGTAAGAATGAAGATTAACAGAGATAGTATTGAAGACAAACAGAATTTACTCCAGAATAATATAATATTATTATTAAAATAATAATTTTCAAGGCTGAGAGTGAGTAATGGCTGAAAGGACCACTGGGAAGGAAAATACTATCACGTGGTATGAGTGGACAAAGGCCAGAGGAACCACTGTGCCAATCTGCATGTTTAGATAGGCTCTTATTTTTTTGTTGTTGTTGCTTTGGTTTTCTATTTTCTAAAAATCTCTATACCACTTTCTGAGTGATGTTTCTGTGAAGGTGATGAATAGGCCCATTTGGATAACTCTTAAGGTACGGGACAATGTTGGCTTTTGTTCTATTCCAGAGAACATCCTGCTAGACAGAATCCTATAAATTTCCAGTCAGTTCAGAAAATTAGGCCTCTACTCACAACCAGAAAAACAACTTAGATCCCATTCAGTTAATAATCAAAGAAAGAAAAAGTAAAAATTAACCCTATGAAAATATCCACATTTTACTGAGATTAACCCTTGCTGTACAGTGACTCTCAATAACCGTTGTCAAGCCCTCCAAATTCCTCTGCCTCTGATTCGAAGCTCTCTTTTTATGTGGTATTCTAGGTTTCAAGCAAGAGCCAGTAGCTGTGATGTTTTCTCTCTACTTTCACCTGTATTTTGAATTGTTTTTCACTTACAGGTTTATTGTGTACCAGGAGCACAGGAGATGAGGCCCAAAGCCAATTGCGAGGAAGTCATCCTTAATCAATGATCTTTAGTGTTGGTAACTTCTAACCAGCTAACTTCAAGAAAAATGCATAAAGGACTAAAGAGAGGGCTTAGTGGGCACAGTGCTTTGTTGCTCAAGCAGGAGGGCTTAGTTAGAATCCCCAATATCTAGGTGAAAAGTCAGGCGTTATGACGTGAGCCTGTAAACCCAGTGTTCTGTAGGCAGAAACAGAGGATTACCAGAGCCTCTGGCTGTCAGCCTATATTGTCAGAACAATACCTCAGAATAAATCAAAATGCACTGAAACAGTACACCCAATGTCCTCCTTTAACCTCTGCATATGGACACACACACCTACACACACACACACACACACACACACACACACACACACCCTATATGTACACTCGCCAAAAAATAATAAAACATTTAAAAATGTGTATAAGTAGGCATATTAATTTGCTGAAATTCTTAAACACTTTCTTTAAAATATCTAAATATATCCATTTAAGAGTACAGCATTTTTTTTCTTGAAACTAATATCCAAATATTCCAGGCAACATTTTTTGAGTTAAAATCATTTTTATCAACATCTTAATATTTTAAGCATCAGTTACTGGTATGTTACAGTACAATTCTCAAGTTTGTATTCTGTAAAATATGAATGTATGTTTGTCTTTTATGCAGGTGTTAAAAATATGCACATAATTTCAAACGTTCAAGCCTGATTTGCTCTGAGGTTTTGGCTCTAAAACTAGAGAAGACTGCAACTGTAAGATGTTGAATATATTCTGAAAAATACTGTCATAAGATCATGAAACTTTCAAGTAAACAATAAGATATACCTTACAGTCTGAGAGACAACTGCATTTTATTTTCGTTACACAGAAATCTACAGGCAATGCTTTTTGCCAAATGCTATTTCAACACAGCAGCCTTGGGGGAAAAAAACCTACTTAAATCTGTTCTACTCTTTTCAGATCACATCAATGAAATTCAAACATCCATAGCTAAGAAGAAAAAAACATACAGATTTGCATGCGTTTATATATGTATGCAAATGCAAATGCATACATATATTATATAGATATAAAACATTAAAAGCATACATTCTGTTGTATTCGTAAATGGACTTTTTAATGATCTATTCAGTACGAAAAAAAGGTTCCTCGCAGAAATTCCACAGATTTCAAAGGTGTCTGAATGAATGCACAAAAATAAAATTACTCAAGCTCAGGTATTGCCTTTTTTTATATATATATTTAGCAGCTGCCATTCTTCCACGAGAGTGCATTCATTCATCCTGTCGCCTAATTATCATCCTGGCAATTTATGAGAGTAAAAAATAGCTTGAGTGGCAATGAAAGATAGCATATTTTGTCCATGGAAATAATCATATCCCTTTGCCTTCTTCTCCAGATTCATCCATCACACCTATTTTATTAAGTCTGCTCTGAAACTCAGACTCAAGTCCCACTCTCTGCTCTAAATATGAAAAAAAAAAATCTGCTTTCTGTGGAAAGAAATAAGTCATGTGAATATCTGGGTACTGGAAAGGGCAAGGCTCTCCTCCTTTGGAATATTTTTTAAATTTTGTTTTCATATGAATAAAGAGTGAAATACTCATAAGTGTTCCATTTAATTCACTTTTTATTTTTCTGCAGTTGTACAGTTCTTTGTCTTAAAAAAATAAGAAAGAAAGAAAGAAAGAAAGAAAGAAAGAAAGAAAGAAAGAAAGAAAGACCTCACTATGAAAATGCAGATTCAACTGCTTTAGTAAATCTGGCCAGAACTGTCTCAGCTAATGCTCAGCTATTACCATGACAACTGTCTCTCTCACACAAATTAATGAATAACCTTATCGAATAAAGTTACGAAACGTCGCTGTGGTTTGGATTGGGAAGTTTAGTATCAGTGAGGTTTATGATTTATAAAAGGCCCTGAAGAGATAGTTTTTAAAGACCACCCTTAACACCTCTGCTTTTGAAAGTTCAGAATTTTTCAAACTGGTTTAAATCCCGTGTTTACTTAAAAAAAATCCCATATTTACTACTGAAAATTTCCTCAAATATAAAATAACCTAACATTAACACATTATAATTGCATGACTTACAGCAGAGGCCAGTGTGTGTTTTATATAGTTCACTTCTAGACTATGTACACGAAATTTCAGGGTTAAAAAAAATCAGGAGCCCATTGTAAACCCTAACTCAAGAGGGCACTCAGAGTGCACACAATACTACTGTAAGTCCTCGTAAACATTGTTCAGTCTGCAAACGTTTATTGACTCCATTTGTGCACCAGTCATTATGCCGAAATACTAAGGACATGTCAATAAGAGATAAGAAACATCTCAGACCTCGAAGAGCAAGAAAGGTGCAGTGCAGTGGGGAACAGAGGTAAGCCAATCAACCACATTAATACTGTTGAGAAGGACTGTGATGGACGCAACGGAAGTGAAGAGCTGGACCCATAGCCTGACCTGAAAGGGGGCTGTGGGCGCCTTGCCCGGAGGCTGCCGCCTGAGCTCTTGGCGGCTCAGATGAAGGAAGAGATTCTGAGAAGCAGAAGGTCTTTGTTGGGGATTGATAGCTTGGAGGCAATAGAAACGTATGAGCAAACAGATAATATGCCCTAAGAAGTTTAGTTTGGTTGGAAAAGAACTTGGTGCTTTCCAACAATTGACAGTTCTTTTAATCATTTATTTAATAGTATCTGTATACCCTTATATTGTTACCATATAGAAAAATTCATCTATGTATAATCTATTAATTTTAATGAGGACTTTCATCAATATCAATATTTCTATATTTTATATGGTTATTTTAATGCAGCCACAAAGTTATTTTTATTAAATTGAGGTTATTGAGGGTGGACAGTTTTATGTCTGTTCTTTAAACTTAATATTATATTTTCACCTGTTTTAAAGTATACTTGGCTTTTCTTTATATTTTTCATGATGTTAAAATATACACCCTAAAAAGTGCATGAAAGTGTGTTTACTTGTTCCCCCAGTAGTTGACATTTCAGGATTTATCTTACATTTATTTTAATTTTTCATTGTGTGTGTGTGTGTTTTTTGGTATGTGCATATGAGCCCTCTCTCCTGCCCAGTTTATCTACTTTTAAAGAATAGAAAAATGTCAATATATACACAAATATAATACATTCTCTGATTATCTCTATTTTGAGAAGTGAGATATAGGGAAATGGATACAAACTGCTTTTGCAATATTTTAATATTATCTTACTATCTTCCCAATCTGCTTTCCAGAAAAAAATAGATTCTTAAAAATAGTATGTTAGATATCCCATGTATTGAGTATCTCTATTATCAAACCTATATCTTTGTATCATTACTGAACATTGTTTTGTGTTGGACTAACTTGCATTCTGGATATGCAATGTAAATATAAAGGTTTTGCTCTTATTGTGTTTAGTAGTGAATCGTATTACAGCATGTTTTAATTTCTTTTCCTGTTGCTGTGATAAAAATACTGTGGGGGGGGGAAGGTCATTAAGGGGAAAAAGAATGTATTTTGTCTAACAGTTCAAGGCTATAGATGAGGAAGTCTAAAGGTGGTAGAAGACTCACACAGCTTGTCACATCACATTCACTATCAAGGAGCTGAAAATGAAGGATGCCTTCTGCTGCTAAGCTTTTTTGCCCATATAATTAGGTATCTATCATTCCTCAGGTGATATTCGCCTTTTGTATTTTGAGAGAGTCTCTCACTGGTCTCAAACGTATTAAGTAGGCAAGTCTGGCAGGTCAGTGAGCCTCAGGGACCTACCTGTCTCTACCTTCCTAGTGCTGGGATTCCAAGTGTGGACCACCACACTGGGCTTGAATGGTGAATGGTACCCTCCCCAGTGGCCAAATCTCCTCACCTCAGTCAATGTAACCAAGATAACTCCCCCCATGCATGTCCAGAGTCTTATCTTAAAGGCAATTCTAGATTCTATCAAGCTTACAAATAACACTAACCATCAAAGTGTATATTATTGGTAAATATCAAAATTTAAAACATAAGGCTTGAGAGTATGCTTTTCAAAATGAAAATCCTAAAAGGGGTATGAGATGCTTTCTCAGGTGTTGAGATGTTTGAAGACTCTTTACCAGGAGACAGTCTGTGAGTTCTAGTAACAAGAATCCCATGAAGACATGAGAAATCAAATCCACTTTTGTTCCTTAATTTTCTCACACACTTTTTTAAAATTATGCTAAGATTGAAACTACATAATGTTGAACTCCCCGTGGAATTCTGACTGTTTCTATACATTTTGAAGAGCATTGATCTAGTGCGTGAAAGAACATTCCTTTAAGCCGAGAACTGTTGGCAAAGGCAGAAAAGTTACAGCAAGTTCAAGCCAGTCTCATTTACACAAAAAACTCTAGGCATATGAGTGATACATAGCTCGAGACCGTATCTAAAGGAAGGTGGGAAAGGGGGGAGTAAAAAGAATGAAAACCCTAAACCCCAAGATTAAAAAATCTTTGGAAAACCAATAACCAATAATATCCTCAACCACCTAGGCAACTTGGAGAGGGCATCAAAATCTCAAAACTATAGTCTAAACCAACAGAATCTCAAAACTATAGTATTAACCAAGAAATATGTGCCACTTTTGGGTATAAAGAAAGTTGGGAGATGTCTCAGTAGGTAAAGCGCTTTCTGTATAAGTATGAATACCTGAGTTAAAATCCAGAACCAATGTGGAAAAGGCCCAGTGTGGTGGTCCACACTTGAATCCTAGCACTAGGAAGATAGAGACAGTAGGTCCCTGAAGCTCACTGAGCTGCCAACTTAGGGAGTTTCAGACCAGTGAGAGACTCTCTCAAAATACAAAAGGCGAATGTTACCTCAGGAATGAAACCTAATGTCATCCTCTGGTCGCTGTGTCCACACACACTTACATGCAAACCAGCACACACATGTGCATCCTTCAAGACAAACATGCATACACATGGGTACCAACACACACAAACTTGTATGCATATATACATACATACATGCACAAATATAAAATATTTTAATTTCTTTTCAAATGACCTCAAGCAGACAGCAAAACACTGACATGCTAGATTAATATGAAGACATTATAAAACATTTATATAATTTTAGTAAGTATAATTTGAGGTATTCATAAACCCTATAATAATTTTAAATGCATCTACATGAGCATAATGAATTTAGCTTCTGCTAAAGAGGAACTCCAAAGTTTTTATGGCTACAAGCAATATTACTGTCTCTATCTTCCTGTCTGAAAGCTACCACAAGTCCTGTTTTACCTGCCACTTTACCATCAGGAACACAGGCCTTCAAAGTTATAGGAAAAAAAAAAAAACATGACGGAGGAAACAAACGATTTCACACCTATGTCACCTGGAAGTAATATATTAGTAATTTCTGCTTATAGTTCATTAACCAGAATTAGATTGAATGTTCAACAAAGGACAACATCAGATAACAGTGGTGGATAACATCTGGTTCTGCCACGTACCCTAAATAAAGGGCTTGTGGTATAGAAATCTATAATACACAGACGCAATAGCAGAATCAGATATCTACCATAAAATGTTTATTTATCAAGTGAGTTTTCAACCTAATATCAGATAAGGTTGGAAAGAAGAGAGTTAAGACACAATCCTACTCATAAATTCCCTAAAATTTATAATAAAATTAAGAAGCAGTGATAAGGAAGTCAATAATTTAAGGATTGTTCTTACAAGATGAAAGTTGAAATTTTGGATATTAAAGTAGGAGATCATGTACAATCACAGTGGACTTTTTTATAATTTATTTTTTATTTCTTCAAGTTACATCTCAATCACAATCCCCTCCCTACTCCCCCCTCCAGTCCCATCCTCCCACCCTCTTCCCCCTCAACCCCCATCCTCTTCCCTTTTTTTTTAAGTTTAAGGTATATCTTTTTCCTCCCAACAGCTCCCCCTTTCAGTTCAACAAATGGTTCTTTCTCTTATAACAATAAATACAATGCAAAACAACAGAAATAAATAGGCCACAATTATGAGAGTTATATGGCTTAGCATACATTCCCAATGTCCAGCCCATATGTATTTGGCACCTGACTTTAACATTCTACTTTCTAACCATCTCCATGAGTTTAAAGTTCTACATCTAACTCAGCTTTCATACTAACTTGCATCACAATTTTAAAAACATGTTCTTAGATCCAGAACGCCCTCTTGATTCCTAAACTACTCAAAATTTAACTATGACTCTCTAGCTATCTCTTCTTCAACCACTCAGAGACTTGAGAGGGATAAATATATCTGATTATAAAGGAAGTGCAGGGTCCAGAAAGCAGTGTATGGATTTGTACACAAAGGATAGCGCAGTCAGTCAAAATGAAAGACTAGGTGAGGCAGGGAGGGCAGCAGAGGGAAAGCTTACGCCTGCATCACAGGACACATGAGGAAATGGGACAAATTTGAGTGCACCATACAGTTTTGAGAAACTGTAAAAAGCGAGATTACATGGGAGTAGAGAATCTTGCAAAACCACACACAGAAAATTGGGATGATACAGTAAAAAGTGGGAAACATTTAAAACTGGGCAAAAGGCTGAGATATGTTTAAGACTTATACTAAACTTATTGTCACAAGAATGTGAATTCTTGAACACAGTAAAATACAGTGTAAAATTAGACTTCAAGTAATAAAACCAAGCAGGCTGCTTGAAGAATTTAATGGAGTTAATGAATCTAATAAAAGAGACGGAAGAGATGTTGGACTACACACTACTTAAAACAACAGCTGGGCAGTGATTACTTGGCTGTGCTGTGAGTTTCTCTCTTAATTTTCTGAAAGGGGGGAATAGATTAGTTCAAATAACCTTATTTGTTGGGCCCAATGAAAATAACCTCCACCAATATAATCATGGGCTATGGTTAGGGTAGGGCTTGAGGGAGATGCAGAGGCTACTGATCTACAAGGTAATTCAAGATGGAGTCAACAGGGGATGCTAGAGGTTAAAAGGCACTGTGAGAATCCCTGTAACGTTCTTGGCAACTAACACTCATTAAAAAAAAAAAAAAAAAGTAACAGGTACAGTAGTCTTACTGTGATTAAAAAAAATGCCTTTGTTGACACAATGCTGAAATTTCTTACACTATCAGAGAGGATATACATTACCAAAGACATTTGAGGGTAGAGTTTTTACAATGGAAAATTTAAATGTACAGAGTATATATGGTTAAGATAAAATTTAACCTCAGGGCCATTAACCTCACACCCCCAATACTTCCACAGATGTTCAATCTCTGTTTTCATTCAGCTCATCCTTTTCACATCTGCCAAAGAACTCGGCATTAACATTAGTGAGGGTTCACACATGCGAACACAGATTACTTGGTCACAATAAGATAGTTTACATGAATAATTAACTACCATAGCTAATGGTATTTCTTGGGAAACACCCAAACTTCATTCAGAAAACCACACACTCCTACAGCTGGCAGAAACCCTTAGCTATTATTCACTAGAGCCACTGTTCATGTAAAGCCACATCTAAATCACTGTAATGACCACTATTAGAAGGTCTTTTGAAACAGAAAATGGCACATTCTCTGATTGATAGCTGCCCTTAGACATCTTAAAATATAACCACTTGCAGATTGTAATTTTTTACTTTAAAAATGATAAGAAAAAGCATATGGTCAATAGCACAGACGATGCAAACAAAAAGAAAATATAGTGAAAAATTAAAAGCAAACAGTACATTTCTGACATTCTTCCTTAAAGTTCACAACATTCATTCTTTTTTTTCCAAATAACTTAAGCAGAATATATATCCTTGTGAGACTACCAAAATCAAGCTGTTTTTATAAAAGCATGCTGTTGCCGGATGTAGTGGTACACACCTGTATTTCCAGCACATGGGAGATGCAGACTGGAGAATTAGTAAACGTTCTTGGAAACCTAACTAGTTCAAGTGGGACCTTGTCTCAAAACATAAAAAAAAAAAAAAAAAATTAAACACAGACACATGCTAGTAGGAAATACACATCACTTAATTTCATTTTAGTTAGGAATAGTAACTGTCTTTATCTCATTTAATACTACCTTCTATAACAAGAGGCTTTTATTATTTTTGTATTATATTAATTATACATTCTAATTTATTTCACTATCCTTAATACCTTATGTCTCCCATCCACCCCTTTGTTCCTCCCAACCCCCAACCCTAGGAGGGAGAGAAAGAAGGTTAAATGTGAAAGGGGACATAGTTCTCTTTAAGTACTTCCTGCTGATTAGGGTCCTTGGGTTCTTTGGAGGTAATACCAGTCTCTGTAGAAGTCCAGCAAACCAGGAGACAGCAGCAGGAAGAACAAGCAGCAGTTTGGGGAAACACCAACAGGCAGGAGAGCAGCAACCTCTTTCTTTTTTATAATGCCTTCTTTAATAAAGGAAACCAAAAACTGAACAATTAATTAATTATAATGACATATCACTACAGCAAACTATCACCTTCTCAGCAACAGCTGGGGCTCTTCATTCCTTCTAAGAGTTATTAAGTCAGCACTCTTCAGTCATTGACACTTGTGAATCCGTTCATCACAAAAAGACCCAGTGTTCTTCCTTGAGGATACTGGCCTCCAGAATATGCTTCTCAAACTCAGTGATGTAATACCTGTAAACCTTTACCACATCAATGCAGGGTCTTTATAAATTTGTCAAGTTTCCAAATGACAGTCCCCCGTGAAATAAAAGAGAGGATGCCATGGCTACAGAAGTTATGCCTGAAAGTCCTACTTACTATCAATAACACAGCTTAATTTTGTGGGGAGAATCCTCAAATAATTGGTTTTACTTGGAGATTCTGTTGGATCATATTAAAAATAAGAAGTCAGGAGTCAAAAAGAAAGGGGCTTTTTCAGGTCTCTCCCTCTCTCACTCCTCCCACCCTCCTACCCTTCCTCCCTCCTTTCCTTCTTCATTTTCACTTCTTGATTGTCTGCTTCATATGTTCATCAGCTTTGCTCATGTGTGTGTGTGTGTGTGTGTGTGTGTGTGTGTGTGTGTTCATATGTATGAATGTGACAGCACATGTGGAGACCAGAGGACAACCTCAGGTGTCAGTTCTTACCTCCTACCCTGCTTGAGATAGGCTCTCTTATTTGCTAGAGTATATGCCAGGCTATATGGTCCACAAGTTTTGGAGGAATTCTCTCATGCCAAACTCCCATGGTACCATAAGAATTCTGGGATGACAGATGCACACTATTTTGTGCATCTTTTCCATAGATTCTGGAACATTTCTATAGCAGACACCCTACCCACAGAACCATCTCTCTAACTCAGTGTTGTTTATTCTTTTAATCTTTAAGGTAGACAATAGGCAAATATGTGCTTAGGAAAGATCACTCAGTGAAATATATGTGTGGCTTATTTTAAAACTTTTAACAAAGGCAGTATACTATATGCAGGAATATGTCTAAACATCATCTTTATGTGTCCATTGTTCAATATTTCATATGGTCAAAGTAAGAAGTTGTTGAAAATACTGTTAATGAGTATTAAACATTTTTAAATCATCTCTACTTCCTTTAAATATGCATAATAACTTCTTTGAAAGCATCACATCTGTAATTTTCTAAAAGCCAAAGTCTATTTCCACTAAGAATTATAGCATGAAAAGTTTATTAAGATATTTTAAGTCAGTAAATGGTTTATTCAAAAGTAAAATTTTATATCTTACATTGACTTTCCATCCCTAATTTATAAACTGATAAAATTTCACACTTTAACTTCATGATTCTTTAACAATCCCATGTAACTTGTGATTTTCAATGGTTTACCACTAGTCAATATTATATAATTTTTTATGACAACCCAAAACTTTAGAAGTCTTAGCATATTGATGCAGAACATGGTAAATTTATATACAGTTTAGAATTGTTAAAGATACTTTCACCTTCTGTTCTCTCAGCTCTGCCATGATGCTATAATACGTCATGACACTAAGATCTTATGAAATGGCTGACTTGCTGGAACTCAAGTTCAATAACCAACAACTAAGGTGAAACACTTCTCTTGTAGTGACAGATGGTTTGCCAAGCCCATAACAAGATTAACTCCTGGATTCAATCATTCTAAAATAAGTACATTTATAGACATTATGCTTATGTATTTATGAGAATTCTAATACTGATTTACTATATGGAATCTATATATAGTTTTGATTTTTATTTAATATTTATGTGTGTGCATGTGAATATATTGTGAGTGATATTTAGATTCGAAACTCCTAATAAATGAAGCACACTCTGCACACTATAATATGCGTTTGACATAGACAAGCAAATGGTGCTTAAGAACTGTGAGCTCTGATGCTCAACAATACAGCATGTATTTTTCACCATTTGGTTCCAAAGGAACTGTGCTTCTACGTCCTATATTTTCATGAATTCTATTTCATGTTTATGTAATACACAACTGCCATAATATAAACACATTTCAAGACAATTATTAAAACCAAGAGAAGTAATGAATCTGTCAATACCATTTCTACGAATAGGCCCTAATATATTTCATATTGTGATAAAAACTGTTATTTTCAGCTCATTTTTCTTCTCTTGACCAGCCCCTGCCCACATAATGAGTCTAATAAAAACTGGCATTTAGACACATAATGTACATTGCATAGAAGATAACAGATGAGCTGATCAGATGTTTTACAGTTGCAAGGGTGAATTTATCAATAAAATAGTGCATGAACTAACCTGACTTGTGCTGCCAACATCTGACTACGTCAATTTTCATGTCAGGTACCTGTTTGTAGTACTCCTTAAGGTACAATGAGACAAATTATTTCTGTTACATTAAAACATTGGGCATCAGTTAGAAGGCTTAGAAAAATTCTTTTCTATAAACTTAGAAAAGGATTATTTCAAATTTAGTGTTTTAACTTCCAATACATTTTCTCATAAAAACTTCTTCAATAAAATTTATACCAAAATGTACTTACTGTGCCATCTTCAGGACACTTTTGGAACACAGCTACATCAAGTAAGTTGAAGATGCTGTCCTTGACAGTGATTTAAAATTATTATTAGAAGGTATTCTTTATGTAGATTTTATAATTATAAAACCAGGCTCTGGCAAGATGGCTCAGCAGGTAAAGCCATTTGCTGCCAATCCTAACAGCCTGAGTTAGATTCGTGGTGTTCCCTGAAAGGAGAAAACTAACTCCCACCAGGTGCTCTCTGACCTTCGCATACATGCCCTGGAACTTTCCTACAACCAATGTAGACACACATGCAAGCATATGCATACACACACACACACACACACACACACACACACACATAGACACACACAAGCACAGACAAATAAAATTAAAAATTTTTAAATCATAAGATGTTTGATTAAATTTTCATGTATCAAAATTATCCAAACTTTAATGTACAGATTTATCAAAAGTAGATATATTTGCATATACACATATTTTAAAGATCTTTATAGTTTCCATGTGTTTGTCTATTATTGTCTTTAATGTTTATAACAGTTTAATGAGTTAGTTACACCAGAAACCAGTACATTATTTTAAGATAGAAGAAAACATTAATTTAAAATCATAAATGAATTTGTCTCACATTTCAGTTATTAACTTATATAGCTATGATTCAAGCCTATATCTTTATTTTCCAAATGAATAATCATTTCCAAATTCCTAGTGAGTTATTCTGTCTTTACAAGAAAGGAGGAAAATTACATGTAATCTTCATTTATTCTTATTCAGTTTTTTAAAAAATATACACTGAAAGTTGTAATAATTCCTGATTATAAATACAAAATATTAGAGATTCAAACATCTGTGCAATATCTTAAATTTTTTAATTTACTTTTTATTTATTCAAATTACATCTCAATCACAATCCCCTCCCTACTCTCTCCTCCAGTCCCACACTCCCACCCTCTTCCCCCTCAACCCACCCATCCCCTTCCCCCCTTTTTTTAAGTTTAAGGTATATCTTTTTCCCCCCAACAGCTCCCCCTTTCAGTCCAACAAATGGTTCTTTCTCTTATAATAATAAATACAATACAAAACAACAGAGGTAATTAGGTCACAAATATTAGAGTTATATGGCTTAGCATACATTCTCAATGTCCAGTCCATACATATGTGGCACCTGATTTTAACATTCTACTATCTAAGCATCTCCATGAGTTTAAAGTTCTATATCCAACTCAGCTTTCATTCTAACTTGCATCACAATTTTATTTTTTGTTTTTTTATTTTTTTATTTTTTGGTTTTTCAAGACAGGGTTTCTCTGTGTAGTCCTGGCTGTCCTGGACTTACTTTGTAGACCAGGCTGGCCTCTAACTCACAGAGATCCACCTGCCTCTGCCTCCCAAGTGCTGGAATTAAAGGCATGTGCCACCATGCCCAGCCACATCACAATTTTAAAAACATCTTCTTAGATCCAGAACACCCTCTTAATTCCTAAACAACTCAAAATTTAACTATGAGACTCTAGCTGTCTAGTCTTCAACTACCTCAGAGACCTGAGAGGGATAAATATATCTGGTTATACAGGAAGTGCAGGATATTTTAAATTTCTAACAATTATTTAACTAAATATCTACAGAGAAATCAGGAGATATATCATAAGTAATAAAATAAAGAATTTTAAAAATGATGCACTTGTGAATAAAATACACAGTGGATTATCCACTTGATAAAGTCATAATGCCCATGTAAAACAATGTGTGTACTTGTAACTCTAAGGTATCTACAGGGAACCAAAAGGTGCTTTAGTTGTCTGTGGGTACCATCCAGTCTGGTTTGTCTTGTCTACTAGCATCACATCTTCTCATATTCAATGTGAACTCATTTGGACAATAAGCTACAAGGTTGTCTGAAGATGGTACACAAAGTCCAGTGGTACACCTCATCTACTGATACTAATTACAGCCTGAACATGGGACTGTGAGGGAGGTTTAACAGCCATAGTAAAATGGGTCCATTCCTCAGAGATAGGGAATTTCATATGTATCCCACAGTGCAGCTTACTTTTACAGTTAGAAGGCATATCTTTCAATTCAAGATTTTCTTTTTTTAATTTAATTTTTTAATAATTTATTTTTTATTTCTTCAAGTTACATCTCAATCACAATCCCCTCCCTACTCCCCCCTCCAGTCCCACCCTTACCCCCTCCCCCCCCCCAACCCCCCCCCCCATCCTCTTCCCTTTTTTTTTTTTTTTAGTTTAAGGTATTTTTCCCCCAACAGCTCTCCCTTTCAGTCCAAAAAATGGTTCTTTTTCTTATAACTATAAATACAATACAAAACAACAGAAATAAATAGGCCACAATTATAAGAGTTATATGGCTTAGCATACATTCCCAATGTCCAGTCCATATGTATTTGGCACCTGACTTTAACATTCTACTATCTAACCATCTCCATGTGTTTAAAGTTCTATATCTAACTCAGCTTTCATACTAACTTGCTTCATAATTTTAAAAATATCTTCTTAGATCCAGAACACCCTCTTGATTCCTAAACAACTCAAAATTTAACTATGAGACTCTAGCTATCTATTCTTCAACCACCTCAGAGACCTGAGAGGGATAAATATATCTGATTATATAGGAAGTGAAGGGCCTGCAGCTTCCAAAACTAAAAAATGACATACCAGTGGCTGCCTGGATATTATATTTGGCTAAATCGGTATTGATCATTGTATATTAATGCAAAATTAAGGTTGTATAGGGCTACATCGGTATTGATCTTTGTATATTGATACAAAATTAAGATTATATTTGGTCACAATGGTATTGACCCTTGTATATTAATGTAAAATTAAGATTGTATTGGGCTACATCAGTATTGATCTTTGTATATTGATACAAAATTAAGATTATATTTGGCCACATTGGTATTGATCTTTGTATATTGATACAAAATTAAGGGTAATGCTTCTTAAAGATTTTCTTATATGATCCATTTCTTTATAAACTGATATATCTATCCATACATGAACATAAGCCTATATTTATGACTGCATATACATCTGTATTTATTCATATACAGGTGACAGCAACTTCTCTAAGAATCCTGTAGGCATCAAATACAGCCCTCTGATTGCAACCAGTTGCAACTGTGTCCTGTCCTCGACTTCATAGATGAGTCTAGAAATGATCACTAAGTCTCAGGCTAAGGGATATGTTTTAAGCGTAAAGTGACAAAGATATCATCATTATAAATTTGTCTATAATCTAATCTAATTCACTAATCTTTAAAGGTGAAAAATTCTCAAAAATAAGCCAGGAGATTATAGGTTTCTCTAACATGAAGGAAAACCCAAAACTCCAATAGTTGCCAACTGTCTTTAGCAACTCCTTACTCATAGATTCTTCTGGTGAGAATTTCTCTCTTCTAGAGATGGGTTTCTTTATGAATTATAAGTCCAACTTAAAACCACAACAGAAGTTATAGCTCTGTCCCTAAAATCAAATATAAGTGAGGAAATGTGCATATATATATATATGCGAAGATATAAACTATATATAAACTAGCATTCATGTGTTATAAAATATTAGATATATATGTGCATACACTTTTGTTTATATGAAACATGTATAAGAACAAATATTCATTCTATTTTGGGAGTTTGATAAAAGTTCTGAAGCCTGTATCACAGATTATGCTGACATAGAGCAGTGACATCATTTTGACAGCCTCTAAGTAAGGTTAGTTTGTTGTTAAAAATAACCAAACAAACAAACCAAAAAAAACAGATAGGCATATCCCAGCTGTGTCAAAAGAAGTCACCAAAAAATATATGAATGTACCAAATACAATCTTTGACTTAAAAAGAAGTTTAGGAAAGTTATACAAATGTTTTAATGTCATATTCTGATAACCAATGGCATTGAAACATAATGAAACTCTCATATTACCACCCCGGCAGGCATGAAAATATTCCAAAAACCCACTTGAGTCCTTCCCTTTAGCTATTAGATTATTTAAACTAGAGTTTTCAAAAAGTCAGTATTTCCCCAGGAATCTCATGCAGGGAGAAGAAAAAGGCTAAAGCCTGGTGCCATCCAGAGGGACATCTTGTCTCCTCGACAGACCTCCTTACAGAAGAGACTGGAAAAGCATCAGTGACAGGTCAATGACAGTCAGTACCACACCTTGACAAGGGCTACTTATGCTAATATTTTGCTTTCTGTTTAAACCCATACCTCATGTCAAGCTTCTGAAGACAGCATAGAGGTAGGAGTAGGGTCCCTGTATCTGTTTCTTCCTTTTCCTGATGTGGTCACATTGAATAAATACGGTTCTTCTGTTCTCGACTATCGTTTTATCCATTTAGCAGCCCTATTGAGAAATAGTAGCCAATATTGGCTTGTTAGACCTGCCAGAACTCAAGCTTTGACCTTAACAACTACAGTAACTGGTTTGAAAAGCCATATTAAGTCCCATGTATACCAGTGACAATATATAATAACTACAAAATTGTTTGAATACATGAAAATTCTATATCATGTGACTGTACATATTTAATTCTGTTTTCAATTGTTTCATGTAAACTTACAGGATCATGAAGAATGTATCCATAAAAATATAAAGGGCACTTTGCAGACTTCACCCTTAAAATATAAAGGGCACTTTACAAACTGCACCCTTAAAATATAAATGGCATTTTCATTCTTTATAATTCTCAAAAAAAAGTGTTTCTGATAGCCTCTACATTAAAAAGTTCTGGTATATCATAAATCATAATACTTCAAGCAAGGGGAAAGGAAAAGACATCAGAACAAAATTTTCATATGAGCATTGTGTTTGAAAGCACAAGAAAGGAGATAAGTATGGGGCATGCCCAGGCATGTGCATGTGTATGTACCACTGGTTTGACCTGTCAATCAAATGCATCCCCATGAATCATTGCATTCATTTTTAAAACATTTTTACTTAATGTATTATAGAAAAGTGGTTTTCTAACACTTGGAGAGTTTTGGCAGTTGACATGAATATATATTTGCTAAATCTCTCCAGCTAAACGTGATTTTATCTACAATGTAGTCCTTACTTGTTGCCTTTGAAAGCCTTTGGTATACTCATATGTATAGTTTGAGTATTTAGACTCAGCTCCAAGCATCTCAAAACTAGGCAATTATTATTATTTTTTTTTTTACCAGTTAGATTCCTTCTGTTGGTAGTTTCTCATAGTTTTAGAATGTTAATGTTTTCGTTTGTCTGTAGTTTCTTTCTCTGCCTGGTGTGAAAATGTTTCAGTTCCTCTCCTGGGGAGAGACATTCAACAGTAATTCACTGTGACTAACAGAATTTCTGAAGACCAATGAGATGATATTTTTTATAAAATAGATATACTATTTTTTCATATTTCAATAGACTCACTTTCCAGTAGAAGTAGATAGGATCACTGATACTGTCAACCTTTAAACAAGCAACAATTTATGAAGGAAAAGGAAGTCACAGGATACGGATGACTCCAAATACTCTCAGCTTTTAAAAAGTAAATGTAGAATGAAGTGGTTAATGCTGAATATGGCCTCAGAAAATATCCTTCTTTTCCTGGTTTACTAACAAAACTGGGGTGGATGTTCTCTGGATTTAACTGAAAGTTGTTGAGTCCACTGGTAGCAGAGCTAGAACGACAGCTTTGATCTTCAAATTAGAATCAATATTTAGTCCAAAAGGAATTAGTTTGGCCTCCCTGAGGGTCTCAGAAATTCCTAAGGAAGGTTTGCAATTTCCACTTTTCTGATCAGTTTCATGGAAGTCAAGCAAAATACAAAACAAACAAACAAAACAAACTGGACAGCAGAAAAGAAGGGAAGGAAGGAAGGAAAGAAAAAAGGAAGGAAGGAAAGAAGAAAGGAAGGAAGGAAGGGAGGGAGGGAAGGAGGGAGGGAGGGAAGGAAGGAGGAAGGAAATGAGGGAGGGAGGGAGGGAGGGAGGGAGGGAAGGAGGAAGGTAGGAAGGGAGAAGAAAAATCCAATAAGAATTATAAGAGTTGTTAGATATTTTTAGTTTTTACTTGGCTGTCTTTAATTTTTCTATTTTCTGCTTTAATAGATACACAAATTACTGTATTTGCTACAAACCTTTATTTTTAACATGTATTTATGCTGTGTCACATGTGAGGAGGGCAGAAGAAAACTTACAAAAGTCAGCTCTCTCCTTCCCGCTTAGGTTCCAGAAGTCAAACATAGGCCATCAGTTTTGATGACGAGGACTCTTACCTGCTTAGCTGTCTTGACGGCTCATGTCCAAATATTTCAGTCACAGTGCCTAACACTATAAGTGTGATAAGCTTCAAGTGTCCTGAGCATGGTGGAAGGAATTTAGAATTCTAAGAGTTCTGGAATGATTTCCATCAATGATGAGCAACTTCAACCACTGGCAAACATAATTACACAAGTATTAGTTTTTCTGGATATACCAACAAGAAAAAGAACTGGATGAAGGACTAATATAAGAAAACTATGGTACATTAGTAAAGCTATATTGGGACCTTAAGTAACTAAAGAATACTATCAAAATGTGAGAAAAAAGCTAGAATCGCCATTTATTTCCCTAAAGTAGACTTTAAAAAGAGAAAAACTTGCATCTTCCCAGCAGTTAATGGATCTCAGTTCTGAAACAGTAATTTATCAAGGAAAACACATTACTATTTATGTTTGCTATAAATACCTACACTTAACATGTCTGTTAATGTAGGGGTTGCCAAAATATGTCTAGTTCATTTGCTGTTTGTGTATGTAAAATTTTATTCAAGCATGTATCTACATGTTTATTTATTAATTGTCAATAGTAAGCTTCTAATTACTATGGCAATAATAAGGCAGAAACTGCCTGGCTTGCAAAGTCTAAAGTGTTCACTATTTGATCTTTTATGAAACAAGTACATCAGCTCCTGCTTTAATTGAATGGAACTTAAATTCTTAACTTCAATTTAATTGTTACCTTTTAGTCTTTAGACTCATTGATAGATTAAAATAGAGATAATATTTTTAAGATTCAATTCTTTAAAGAAAATCTAATAATAATAGTACAGAGGTTTGAATCAAGATTGGGAAGTTTGGGGTTGAGATTATGAAAAAAAATGAAGAACTAAAAATAAAAACTTTTGAGCAATAAAAACAAGTATAAGGGTGAGTAAACTATATCTCCTGAATCGAATACTATATGTGTCTTCATTAGCTTTCTTTTTGTTGTGATAAAACCCCAAGACCTAAATCAGCTTGGTAAAGAAAGGATTTATTGTACCTTATAGTTTGTAAGACCATCACTGAAAGATGCCAGGGCAGGGACTCAGGACAGAAACATGATGCAGAGATCGTGGAGGGATGCTGCTTACTGGCTTGCTCCTCATGGCTTTCACAGCCTGTTTTCTTAGAGAACTCAGGACCACCATCCGAGGCACAGCATTCCCTTCAATGAGCTGAATCTTTCCACACCATCAAGATGGAAAATGCATGAGTCTTACCTCCAGGCCAATCTGGTGGGGGTATTTTCTCAATTGAGGTTCCCTCTCCCGAAATTACTCTTACTTGTGTCAAGCTGGCATACAACTAGTCATTACAACACATTTAATAAACATCAGCTTATTAATGTTTAAAAGTAATAAAATTTTAATATTTTGGTAATAAATAACGTGTATCACAAATATACAATACTTTGAAAATATTGCCAAGATTAATCCCATCAGGTAGATGGGCAATTGTTCATATATATTGTTGCTAATTCCTAATTTTTTCTGTTTTTCTGTGTGGATGTATTTTTTTCCTAACTACTGACTCTTTTAATTAGGATTGGTTTTATTCCATAATGTCATGGAAGACAGGTTGAGTGTTTTATCAATATTTGTGTCACTTGTATGGGATATTGAAAAGAAATTCAATTCTCTACATGAGTGGTATAATTAATGAATGATGCAAATAAAGAAAATATATTTCCCACATTGATTTATGATTTTTTTTATTTGTAATCATAACAGATTTGATAAAGCCCCATTTTAACTTTACTAGTTTGGAGATATAATCATATAGAAAAAAATGCTAATAATAACTAGCATTCATAGTTAGCAGTTTGGCTCTATGATTATTTGGATGTTTTAGCCATCTGAATTTACATTTTTGTAGATTAATATATATTCTACTGACTTATTCGCTCCTTATCCAGATATTTTTCTACATGCTTATTTTTAATATATTCATGTATCACTTTTGATTATGCCCCCTCCAAACCAATGAACTGAATTGAGAAGATCATTAGCTAAACAAATACAAACAAATAATTAGATCACTTACTCCTTTAAACTCATGTTAATAAACAAATATCTCAATTTTTTTAAAAAAGAAAGCAGTGTGGTTGATCAATTTATAAGAACAGATACTTCTTTTTACCATATTGTCAAAATCATACTTGATAATAGAGCACTGTAATATATCCAGTGGTAGCATTTGAATTCCTTTTAGAAAAAAAGGCCTAAGGTTATCTCAATCTGTTTTAATTAGATTTTACACTTTCCAGAGTGGTGAGAATAAATGACTCATATCAATGAGAAAAGGAGGAATGAGTGCCTCTAGCCACTCTTCTGCATTGTGCTATGTGAAATGGATTATATTTTTCCACTTAAAAAGGGTGCATATGTTTTAACACTCACCGATGATCAAGAAAAAAATTAAGTGTATCTTTCAGTGAAAGTATTGAAAAAACTAATTTTGGATAATTTTTAGTAACTGATGAATAAAGGATCTTTCTCTCTCTGTCTCTCTCTTTCTCTCTCTCTCTCTAACACACACACACCTACACACTTAAGTAACATCTAAAGATCTAAAGGGAGGTCTTTTATTTTAGTTTTGTTGATGTTAATAACAAAGTAGAATAACCAGTTACTTTCTTAATTGTGGTAGTACATAAATACCCTTCAAAAGTCAGGAGCATTTCAATATATACTGAAAGTTTCTTTGAAATAATTGAAAACCATTTTACTTAATTATATATTACGAAAACGCTGACACAATCCAATTGAAACCTAATTTAATTGAGTTATTGATTTACAAGTGTTTTTTCTATGAAGAACTGCCATTATTCAAAAATAATTCTGTGCCTTTAAGGAACTTCTCCTTCCCTTTCCTCTCCTAAGATGTTGATGGCAAGGAGAAGCAGAAATGAACTGTCACAACTACTGAGAGCATATTTGTTAAACAATGTTTTGTTACATCTGATAAAAGGCTGAAGCTGAAGAGATTTTTATTAACTTCAAAAAAATGTCACTTTTTCCTAACAAAGACACCAGAACCACCAATTAGTTCTTCCAAATATAGTCAGCATGCTACGAGGGATCTCGGAGTATATGAGCAGTGATGATGGTAACCAGTGGGGGACGTAGTTAGAAAACCTACCTGGAAATACTTACCAGGCAGCTTTCCCGACATTGGGGTTTTGTGGATAACAAGCCTGACAGGACAGTGGATCATGGTCTATAGATTATTTACTCAGCATGTGATCACGAAGCTTTAGTAAAAGAAGGAAGAAAAGAAAAGGAGTTTGAAGTTTAACTAAAGTTTAGAAGAGAAAGTGGGCCAAAGAGCTCTTCCTGCTGTCAAAAGAAGTAAAGTGTGCTGCGGAAACTGTGCCAAAAGCTTGGAATCTGTGGGGCTCGGTGCAAGATCTGAAGGGCTTTGAACAGAAAATGGCTCTGAGTTTCATTCCACACATTTGCCTCTTCCATGAAAAGTTGAGGAAAGATTAATATTGACAGTTTTCCCAACCATGTGATGTTTGAGCAAAGTCAAATCTATTTGCCAAACACGGATCCTGCGACAGAAAATTTGGAATAACCTACAAGCTGTCTTCCCTATAAATGTTCCTGGAGTGAGGAAGCAATGGAGCAAGAATGTACTTGTTTTCCTGAGCACAGATTCTGAGCATAAAGAGAGGGGACAGTTCATTCTTCTGAAACCCTTTGTTCTCAGGGGAGAACGAAAACAAAACTTGAAGCATATAGTTGAAACCAACTCACTCAGTTATTTTCTGAGGCAAACCTTATGAGTTTGGAATAGTGATTAATATACTTATTCATAAATAAGTATGCTGTTTATTGGAGTTTGTGTGTGTCTGGGAGTGTGTGTGTGTGCAGGTTTGTGTGTGGCCCCATGCAAATGTAGAAATCAGAGACTTCCTTCTTCAGATATCTTTCTTCCTCTCATTGAACCTGATTGAATCTGGACCTCTCTAATTTGGAAAGATTGACTAGCCAGCAAGCCCCTCTTATGTCTGCCTTGCCAGAAGTGTATTACAGATGTGTCTCCACATCCAGTTTTTCACATGGGCTTTGACTTCCAAACTCAAGGCTCATGCTTGCACATCAAGCACTTTACAAATTGAATCATCTCTTCAGTCCCTTGACTTAAAATTATCAAAGCATTTTAAATTGCATGACCATCTCAGATATTAAATAGTTATTGTTTGGATCTATAATGCTGAGATTTAAGTATCCCCCAGTTTTAACAAAGTACAACTTTTGCATTAAGGCAGATGGGCTAGAGAGATGGCTCAGCAGTTAACGGCACTTGGTTTTATTCCAGAGGACCCCTGCTCAACTACCAGCACCTACATGGCAACTCACAGCTGTCTGCAACTCTAGTTCTTGGGGGTCTGACACCCTCATACAGACAAAAATGCAGATAAGACACAAACACACATAAAATAAAAATAATTTTTTAAAAAGGAATAATGCAGATGTTCAAAATACTACCAGTTCTTTCATTTTTGTGTGTTGAACTTTTCAACCATAGTCCCAGTGCTACATTTTCATAATACAAAAGCAGAGAACTATTCACTAAGTCATGGCTGTGGACTTATTAAGTGTTCATAAGCATATATTTCCCTAGATTCCTTTGATGCTGATATTCTAAAGGTCAGATTAATCTTCCAGATGTATCATGCTAGAAATTTCTACATTCACATCCAGTGGTAAAGTAAAACAAGACTTAAATATATCAAGGAACAAGACAGTAAACAAGTGAACACAGAGAAGTAAAGCTAAAAATTAATCTTATGACTCTTAAGCGTTTCTGGTAATCAATGCACTTCCTTTTTTTTTCATGAACTAAAATGAAAATGAATGCTTCATATTCAGCAGCCAAGATTATAAGACCATTTCAACCATTGAAATACGCCACATACATTCAGCTCTTGATTTACACATTCATATATATATATATATATATATAGAGAGAGAGAGAGAGAGAGAGCTACAGAGACAGAGATAGAGACAAAGAGAAAGAAACACTCAGCGACTGACTTTAAAAATTCTTCCTGAACACTTTATAAATATTAAGGTCTGCCTTTGATGTCATTTATAAAGGATAAGGAGTATCAACCTAAGTCCCACAGAAATGAACATTTTCTGATGTGTTCATACATGCAAACTTTTTACTTAGCAAATGAAATCTTAAGCATAACATTATCCTAGTGCTCTAATGCTACTATGCTTTTTTGTAACGTTTCTGTTTGTATATTTATGGTGGTATATTTATGGTGGTATATTTATGGTGGTATATTTATGGCTTTCAGTCCAGATCTTGGCATGCAATGGAGACATTAATTCTTCAGTTTTACAGAATATATATTGAAGTTTTCATCTTAACTTTTCCACTTTTGTATGACTTGAAAGTGTCCCATTTGTTCAGGTTATGCTTGACCAACTAACCATGCTTCAGGAATATCAAAGATTCATTTAATATAATTTTCAAAGAATATTAGAGGACATAAATCATTTAAACAAAATGAAGGTTGCTAATTACTGAAATGAGTTTTGGAGTGTGTTGACTTAAGATTGCTAAGATAGTTCATACTTTAATAACAAATACTTTGCCATTTTGAGAACTTGATTTGTGTTTGCTACAATAATACAAAATTATTCAAAATCACTGTCATCTTTCAAACATTTTTCTCCTCAGCTCATGGTCTGTTATTATTTTCTTATATTTTGTACTACACTAAGCCATCATTTTATAATAGTTTCCATATTCCAGTCTTTCATTTGGTCTTTTTACTACCTTATCATGCCCATTCTTTATTTGATTAATTTAAAAAAATTGCACCAAGTCTTGGGAGCACACTCTCACTTCCAGTCATTTTCTATATGTTCTAAAAGAATAACAATTAAAATGACTATTTTAGTTTCATATCTGTTGCTATGACAAATACCCTTGACTCAAACCAACCGCAGGAGACAAAGAGTTTACTTACAATTTGCCTACAGTTTGACTTAAAATTCCAGGTTACAGTCCACCATTAAAGGGAAGCTATGACAGGAACTCAAATCAACTAATTACGTAACATCCACCCTTAAGAATATAGGGTAACATATTCTTGCTGCTTTCTGGGTTGTTTATGTTTAGCAAGATTTCTTCACTTCTATGGTACAGGACAATCCTCACAGGGAGTGGTACCTCCCATAGTGGGTTGGATCTTCCTACATCAATCAATACAGTTCTTCAAAGACATGACCAGAGACCAAAGCGATATAGGCAACTCTCAACTGAGGATCAATTCCCTGGTGATAAACAGTTGTAGCAAGTTGGCATTTATACATAAGCAACCCCAAAAATTCCACCAGAGAACCCTTACAGCTGATAAACACCTTCAGCAAGGTGGCCGGATACAAAATTAATTCAAAAAATCAGAAACCCTTCTTTATACAAAAAATAAATGGGCTGAGAAAGAAAGTAGAGAAACAACACCATTCACAATAGCCACAAACAATATAAAATACTTGGGGCTAACTCTAACCAAACAAGTGAAAGACCTGTATGACAAGAACTTCAAGTCCTTGAAGGAAGAAATTGAAGAGTTCATCTGAAGATGGAAAGATCTTCCATGCTCATGGATAGGTAGGATCAACATAATAAAAATGGCCATCCTGCCAAAAGCAAAATACAGATTCAATGCAATTACTATCAAAATACCACCATAATTCTTTATAGACCTGGAAAAAGCAATTCTCAACTTCCTATGGAATAACAAAAAAACACAGAATATCTAAATCAATCTTGTACAATAAAAAAATATCTGGAGATATCACCATCCCAGATTTCAAGCTGTACTATAGAGCAATAGTAATAAAAACAGTGTGGAACTGGTATAGAAACAGACCAGTGGATCAATGGAATTGAATTGAAGACCCAAAACAAACCCCCACACCTATGCTCACTTAATTTTTGGCAAAGAAACCAAAATGGTACAATGGAGAAAGGATAGCAACTTCAGCAAATGGTGCTGGTCCAACTTGATGTCCACATGTAAAAAATGAAATTAAACCCATACTTATCACCTTACACAAAACTTAAGTCCAAGTGGATCAAAGACCTTAACATAAGGCCTGACACACTAAATCTATTAGAAGAGAACGTGGGTAAATCCTCAAACTCATCAGCACAGGTGACAACTTCCTCAACAGAACACCAACAGCTCAGGACCTAAGACCAACAATCAATAAATGGGACCTCATGAAACTGAAAAGCTTCTGTAAGGCAAAACACACTGCCATTTGAACAAAACGGCAGCCTAGAGATAGGGAAATAATCTTTACCAACCCCACATCTGACAGAGGGCTAATATCCAAAATTTACAAAGAACTCAAGAAATTAAATGCCAAGAAATCAAATAATCCAATCAAAAAATGGTGGACAGAGCTAATTAGAGAATTCACAAAGGAGGAATCGCTAATGGCTGAGAGACACTTGAAGAAATGCTCAGCACACTTAAACATCAGAGAAATGCAACTCAAGATGACTCTGAGATTCCATCTCACACCTGTCAGAATGACTAAGATCAAAAGCTCAAATGACAGCACATGCTGGCATGGGTGTGGAGAAAGGGGAACCCTCCTCCATTGCTGGTGAGAATGCAAGCTTGTACAACCACTGTGGAAATCAGTCTGGCAATATCTTAGAAAACTTGGAATAGCTTTGCCTCGGGACCCAGCCTTACCACTTCTGGGTATACATGCAAATGATTCCTCACCGAATCACAAGGAAGTTTCCTCATCTATGTTCATAGAAGCCTTATTTGTAATAGCTAGAAACTGGAAACAACCCAGATGTCCCTCAACCAAGGAATGGATTAAAAAAAAAACAACAACAACAACAACAACTACTGGTACATCTACACAATGGAATACTACTCAGTCATCAGAAATAACGAAATCATGCCATTTGTAGCCAGATAGACGGAACTAGAGAAGCTCATCCTGAGTGAGCTAACCCAGACTCAGAAGGATGCACATGGCATCTATTCATTTATAGTCGGATTTTAGCCATATATTACTGAATAACTATACTACAGCTAATGCACCAAAGGGAACATGAACATAGACTTTTTTAACCTGTCAATGAGACATTTTGCCCAAATGGTGCTGCCTTGTAGGCCCCCAGTGTATGAGGAGGCTCTTGGCCCTCATATGACTGCTGAACTGGGGTGGGGGACAGATATGTAGGGACACTCCACTCAGTATAGTTGTTACTTCAGAGTGTTCTTGGTACTTTGGGGGAGAGTGTTCTTCATTCTTCATCTATTTTTTTCATATTGATGCCTGAAACTACCTTAAACTGAGCCTATACAGCTGAAAAAAGGACTAAAAAGAGTTGCAGTTCTCTACAGTGTAGAGTTCCACGCTAAGCACAAAGTACACTTACTTGTACACTGATGGAAATAAACTTCTATTTTTGTTTTAATATTTTTTAAAACTTCCTGACAAATATGAGTTTATTCAATCATAAAACACTAGCATGTAAATACAATGAGGAAGTTTGAGCAAGCTTCACAACTCTTCACTCATTTCCCGTGATGTATTTCTGTATTCACTACCCACTGTCATCTAACTTTCCTTAGCCTCCAACTGAAGAGTGCCTTCCACTCTGACCCATTTACTGGATCTGACCAAAGAAAGGGGGGACACAGGACACTTTCCATATACAAACAGAATAATTAGACCTGATTGCAGCTGACTCTGGTATCTTTTACTCCTGTCCTTTATGAGATGATCAGAATTAGCTACACAAGCTGACTCCCTGATCCTGGATCTCATGATGGGATTGCACATCAAGACAATTCATGAAGAAGTAAGCCAACTGTGAGATTTTTCTTATGGTTACTATGATCAGAGGCTAATGAAGAAATTGCATCACAAGAAAAGGTCATGTATTGGAGGAACTTCATAAACCAATAAAAGAATGATTAGAATAGTAAGGAAATGCTATCTCCCTTTGGTAAAGCAGTAGTCCCTTATAATAGTAACCAAAATTGTACATAATCATGTAACCTGTCAGATTTTTAAAATTTGGAAAGATATGAGGTAAAAATAAGGTTTTATGGTGTACTTATTATTTAAATACCCTATCCATATTGGAATATGACAAGTTTAGCTAATCTTGTGCATGTGTGTATGAGTGTATGCACATGTGTGCTCCATGTGTGCATTCCTAAATGAACAAAAAATGTACTCAGTATGTAGAATGTTTCTTGCATGCATATGTTTTCAGGAGTAACCATTTATATTGGGCGGGTTTGGAGGAAGGAAAGGGGAGAGGGAAATGATATAATAGCATTATAATCTAGAAAGTCCCACTATTTTTAAAACTTTTGAATGATGGAAAAGCCACTTTTAAAACAAAAATAGGAAAATAGTAACCCTATCCACAAAATAAGACTGAAATGTAAGAAGTAGCAGGTAAATACTAAAAGATTATTATTACCCCATTAAAATATGTAATGCGCAACTACAAATAAGACAGTAATGCAACCTCTTTGTTAATAACATAGTTCCTAATGTCACAGACAAATAATGATGAAAATAGGCTTCTATGTGTGTGCATGTGTGTATGGTCCAGCCATTCTATATCTAAATAATATATATACATTTAATATATTAGCCTAGATGATATTATATATACACGTAAACATATGCATAGCCTGTTCTGCCCTTATAGTGTCAATTTAAAATCTTAGAAGTAAATACATCTGGCTATTAGCAATGAGTATATAATTGACCAGAATCTGGTTGATAAAACTATTCTGAAATAAAAGGAACAATAGTTCCCTGAAAAATGATGAATTTAAGGCTTTCAGTAAAAATAATAATAATAATAAGTGTAAGAGAATTTTGAAACATCTTGTAATGCTAGAGAGTATGGAGCTTAGAAAAACAAAAGCATATATATACACGCATGTGGAATGTCACTGAGACAGAACAACCAAGTCTGGAACAACCCAAGAAACAAAATTAATCACATAGGATTATTCCCTCAAAAACAAAATGTGCAAGTTCATACTAGTAAAAGTGAACAAATAGTCATCAAAGAAGTATAGATATCCAATGTAAAATTTCAAACAACCCATACACATATTCCCCCTCCAAGGAAACAGAATACAATTGCCCACTTCTCGGCTGAGGATTACACATAATTTCACTTTATAGTATCGTATGGAAAGTAATGATCAAAGGAACAATAAGCAAAAAAGGGGGGGTTGTGAGAACTCTGTACTATCATCCCAAATTTTCTTTAAATATAAAGCCCATTCTAAAATAAAAAGGTTTGCTTTTAAAGTTAGAAGCAGCTTTAGAATGTATTTAAAAAATGATATATTCATCGTAATAGTTCAGTGTTACTTCATTAAAGTTAAAACCTAAAAATCTTTTCAGAATGCATTTATTCTACTGCCCATCTTATAGTATCAAAGTAACTAAAGTATTATCTCCATTAAACTTGGAATGCAATTTCATAATTCTAATGGTTTTACAATTTTAAAATATCTTGAGGTAATTTAAAAGTCATTATAAATTACATAGATTAAAAGTTATTTAAAAGGGATTAGATTCTTGCTCATATGTTAATCCTTGTTCTATAAATACATGCAGTCTTAGGAAAGCTAATATTATGTTCTTTAAATATGTGGATAAGAGTAGAAAGATTTACATTTATGCCTAAACTCTGAAGAAATACCCACATGTAACATTGAGCAGAATGGTTGTAAATATCAGAGAAACTGATAACAATGAATGTCACAAATTTTTATCATCTTACACTTAGTTTTGTGTTAATATTGAATCTAAATAAAATGTTAAAGAGCATAAATACCTATATTAAAAATAAGCTAATTTGCAACTATGCATCCAATAACTGCACCATAGTGAGTCATACTAGCCATTCTTTCTTTCAAGAGTAAAGGAAGAAAACCATCACAGTTCTCTGAGAAATCTACTTCTCTACTGGCCTCTATGGCATTAAATCATTCTGTATATTAGGTTCATATACTTTCTTCCTCTGATCATATACTAATTTCCTTTATAAATGTTACTATAGAACTTACTTTGCTGGGTGCTTTATTGATTTTCTATTTCCTCTTTGAAGCACCTGGCTTACTTTACTTGTTGATGTTTTTATCGATTTTCTATTTCCTTTTGGAAATGAGATGAGAGCTTTTAAAGAGGTCATGCTGCATGGAAAGAATAAGATGTTGAGTGTTTTCCTAAAGAATTTCACTGTTAAGCCTAATATTTTTCTTTGCACTTGAAGTACTGACTTATTTTTATTCCTTACTCTACATCGTTGGGTTGTCTCTTCATTTTTATACTTAAATGTGTTATTTCATAGACTGATATTGCAAGAAAATGTGATTTTTTTGGCTGATTGATATGCTCCAGTAAGTTAATTTTTGTTACACTAAATTAGCCTGTGTTGTTTGTGGTTTGATTGCTAGGTACAGAACACAGACCTCCCTAATGCCTAGCAAGTGCTTTAACTCTCAGCTACATCTCCAGCCTCTATTATATTCCCAAAGCAAATCCCCAAAGTTACTTTAATCTTTGCAAAGTTGTCTTTATGCTTTCATTTTAGGAAATTATGAAATCTAGGAATTCTTATACAAAATACTGTAGTCGGATAATGTGCATCCATTCCTCTCTTCTCACTTCAACTTGTCTAATATTCCCCAACCAACCCATCTTCAATTTATTGCTTCTTCCACAATACACAGAATCCAGGTAGAGGACCCTTTTTTTCCTTTTTGCATGTATTTAAGAACGATCACTTAGCCTTAAGATCTTTTCCCTGAAAAGGAACTGATTCTCTCTCCTTCATAATTCATTGGCTGCTTGTAGCTCTTTATCTAAAAGTAAGGTCTTTGGAAAATTGTTTTCCTGTCATACTAGTATGCTGACTTGTGTGCCCTTTGCAAGTCTTGTGTAGTCAGCCATATAGATGTCTTATGTGGGGCTAAGCACTTTATCAGTTGTGAATCTCTCTAATAGCCTCTTTTTGCTACAAAAAGGAATTTCTTTGATGATATGTGACCACTGCATTTATCTCTGGGTATAAAAACAAATATTTAATAGGCAGTTTAAAAGTATATTGCTTTAGTGATATAGTATTAATAGGCTTTCCTCTAGTGCTTATGACTTTTCCTGCCATCGGATAGATTTACAGTATCAGCCATAAGTTTCCCCCAACTAAATGGGCTTTAGATCCAATTAGACAGCTATTGGATATCCAGAACATACAAGTGCCACTGTTGAATGAATATGGATATCATTCATGGTCCCACACTCAACCTTTACAATTGGTTAGGATTGTTTACAAGTTTTTCCTTGGCACCTTGCATAGCACATTCCAATATAGTGATAGCTAGCCTTCAAGCAGGAGCCTCCCAGGTCAGTACCACTTGAGTTTCCTATATCCTGTGTCTCAAGGATGTGGTAACTTCTATAGCAAAGTCTTAGCTTCATATTCTGCCCCACAACCAAGTGTGACTAACAGCTCAATTTGGGGTTTCCCTTGACTGAAACTGAAGTTTTTGTTAAACAGTCCATGACTCCTGGTGGGAGAATGATTCTACTGTGGATTAACTCCATTAAAACTGTGTGTGTGCCTTTCATGCTAAAAGTCCTGGAGAGAACGGGCATTCAAGGACCATACCTAGAAGTAATAAAGGCGATATACAGCAAGCCAGTAGCCAACATCAAATTAAATGGAGAGAAACTTGAATCATTTCCTCTAAACTCAGGGACAAGACAAGGATGCCCACTTTCATCATATCTCTTCAATATAGTACTTGAAGTTCTTGCTGGATCAATAAGACAACTAAAGGACATCAAGGGGATACAAATTGGAAACGAAGAAGTCAAATTATCCCTATTTGCAGACTATATGATAGTATACATAAGCAACCCCAAAATTCCACCAGAGGACCCTTACATCTGATAAACACCTTCAGCAAGGTGGCTGGATACAAAATTAATTTAAAAAAATCAGAAACCCTTCTTTATACAAAAAATAAATGGACTGAGAAAGAAATTAGGGAAACAACACCATTCAAAATAGCCACAAACAATATAAAATACCTGGGGGTAACGCTAACCAAGCAAGTGAAAGATCTGCATGACAAGAACTTCAAATCCATGAAGAAAGAAATTGAAGAGGACATCAGAAGATGGAAAGATCTCCCATGCTCATGGATAGGTAGGATCAACATAGTAAAACTGGTCATCCTACCAAAAGCAATATACAGATTCAATGCAATTCCTATCAAAATACCACCACATTTCTTTATAAACGTGGAAAAAGCAATTCCCAACTTCATATGGAATTACAAAAAAACACAGAATAGCTAAATCAATCCTGTACAATAAAAAAATATCTGGAGATATCACCATCCCAGATTTCAAGCTGTACTATAGAGCAATAGTAATAAAAACAGTGTGGAACTGGTATAGAAACAGACCAGTGGATCAATGGAATTGAATTGAAGACCCAAAACAAATCCCCACACCTATGCTCACTTAATTTTTGGCAAAGAAACCAAAATGGTACAATGGAGAAAGGATAGCAACTTCAGCAAATGGTGCTGGTCCAACTTGATGTCCACATGTAAAAAATGAAATTAAACCCATACTTATCACCTTACACAAAACTTAAGTCCAAGTGGATCAAAGACCTTAACATAAGGCCTGACACACTAAATCTATTAGAAGAGAACATGGGTAAATCCTCAAACTCATCAGCACAGGTGACAACTTCCTCAACAGAACACCAACAGCTCAGGACCTAAGACCAACAATCAATAAATGGGACCTCATGAAACTGAAAAGCTTCTGTAAGGCAAAACACACTGCCATTTGAACAAAACGGCAGCCTAGAGATTGGGAAATGATCTTTACCAACCCCACATCTGACAGAGGGCTAATATCCAAAATTTACAAAGAACTCAAGAAATTAAATGCCAAGAAACCAAATAATCCAATCAAAAAATGAGGAAGAGAGCTAAACAGAGAATTCACAAAGAAGGAATCCATAATGGCTGAGAGACACTTGAAAAAATGCTCAGCATCCTTAATCATCAGAGAAATGCAACTCAAGATTGCATCTCACACCTGTCAGAATGGATAAGATCAAAAGCTCAAATGACAGGACAAGCTGTCGAGGTTGTGGAGAAAGAGGAACACTCTTCCATTGCTGGTGGAAGTGCAAGCTTGTGCAACCACTATGGAAATCAGTCTGGGATATCTTAGAAAACTTGGAATAGCTCTGCCTCAAGACCCAGCCATACCACTTCTGGGTATGCATCCAAATGATTCCTCACCAAATCATAAGGAAGTTTCCTCATCTATGTGCATAGAAGCCTTGTAATAGCTAGAAACTAGAAACAACCCAGATGATGTCCCTCAACCGAGGAATGGATAAAAAAAAAATTGGTACATCTACACAATGGAATACTACTCAGTCATCAGAAACAATGAAATCATGCAATTTGCAGCCAACTGGATGGAACTAGAGAAGCTCATCCTGAGTGAGCTAACCCAGATTCAGAAGGATGCACATGGCATCTATTCACTTATAATCAGATTTTAGCTATATAGTACAGGATAACTATACTAGAACCAATGCACCAAAGGGAACATGAACATAGACTTTGTTACCTGTCAATGAGACACTTTGCCCTAGTGGTGCTGCCTTGTAGGACCCCAGTGTATGAGGAGGCTCTTGGCCCTCATATGACTACTGAAATGGGGCAGGGGACTGATATGTAGGGACATTCCATTCCAGAGGAGTGGGATCAAAGGGATAGGGGGTAGAGCGTGGGTGGGTGGGACTGGGAGGGGTGTAAAGAGGGTACTGTGATGGAGATGTAACCTGAAGTAATAAATAAATACTTTTAAAAAAGACAAAAAAAAAGATTTGGAGTCACAAAAAAAAACTGAGAGAGAGACAGAGAGAAGCAGAGAAAGAGATGACAGAGATACACAGGTACTTAAATACTTGTCTGTGCATATATGAGGGTCAGAAGTCATCACTGGTGGCCTTCTTCGTTGCTCTCCACCTTACTGTTCGAAACAGATCTCTCACTTAACCTTACCTAGCTTCCTGTTCAGACTAGCTAGACAACAAATCCCACTATCCTGTTGTCTCCACCTCCTCGGCACTATGTTTGCATGTGTGTACTGCTGCACTCAGTTTTATAAATAGGAGCAGGGAATCTGACCTCACAGCCAGATGCTTGTGCTGTAAGCACATTGAACACCTAACCAATTCCTCAGACCCTGTACCTGTTTCTTTTCATTCTCTTTAGCATGATCACTAGAAAGATCAGAATTACCTACATGTCCTATATCATATTTCTATTGTACAGAATTGTTTTTGAAGTCTCTAAGCTGTCTATGCTTATAGAATGTAATATGCCTGGACTACCTTATCTTAGATCCCTATAGAAATGTCTTTCTCAACTTAGAATTGATGGCCGTGTCCTTGAATTTCATCAGGTATGGTATGGAAACATGTTATATCTTAAAATAGACAGTTATAACATACAGTATCCAAAATCATTAGAAAGGGTGGTGTCCCAGAAGACCTGATGTTCATAGCGATGTTAGACCATAAAGAGATAGGATTATTAAGAGTAGGCCATGTTAAACTTACCAGAGAAGAGGCCATGTCATGAGATCTGCTCACCTCCATACTTGAAATATAGATCTCTGTTGCTTCTCCATCTATTTTCTTACTTCTTTATATCATTAATGTAACACAGAAACCCCAAGTCCAAATTTCAGCTCAGTAAATAAAAACATGTTTAATTGTCAAATTAAATGAATGGCATGCACATTAATAAAAAGGCCCTTTGCATATCTTCTCAACTAACTGTGGTCTGTGACATGGCATACTTCTCAAACATTTGGGAACCTTGAGCTGCTTCCCACATGAGATTATTTTTTTGCAGAAAGAACTCTGTATCACAGACATCTGCAAAACAAGACATGAGACTTCTATGTCTTAGAAGAATATTCAAAACCAAAAATTCCAAATACAGACCTGTTTTGTCAGCTTTTCAGCAGGTGGCAAAAGCAATGGCTAGCAATATGCAGGCATTTAGAAATGGGACGGGAGAACAAGGGTGCCCTTCTGAAGAGGCAGCTGTGACCTGGCAGCAGATGGCCAGTCTGCCTACAATCTGCTTGGAGATAGAACAGCAGGAAAGGAACAACTGGAAGCCAGCACAGGGAAAAATACAGCAGGGGGGACTTGTTTGGAGGTTCTCCTGCATGGGGTGGGAAGAATGTAGATTTGTTCTTCCGGTATGATGGAAGATTACAAGCTATGCATGACAAAAAAAAAATCATAGTACAGTAGAAGGTAGTTCACAATGAAAAATTAAATTGTGCATAGCCATAATAATAAAGAAAAAGTTCACTAGTTCTCAATATTGTATGCCTGTTTGTAGCTTTTAAAATCTAAATTCAATCTCAAATTTCTTGCTTATATTAAAAGGAAGATGGGGTGGTTAAATGTTGGAATTAATACCAACATTTGCTAAGGGAGTTAAGTCTAAGAACCAGGGCACAACTTAAGCAGGATATGACTAAAGAGAAATGTGCTCTACCGCATCATTTTCCACTCACAGCATGATGGAACAATGCCTCTGCATGGAATCTTGCTGTACTGAAATCACTTTATGATTTTAAAATGACAAAAATAATGTATGTCTCATAACAAAGAGGAAATATGTCAGTTTTTCTTCTGATTCCTTCTAATTATAAAACCAGCCAAGCTGCTGACACTAATCTGGTCCCTTACATACTATGTACTTGATTAACATGATTCTTTGAGGGTTTTTTTTTCCTCTACTGATTATCTTTTTACAACCATAAGTTAATTCTCCCAAAAGAATCATGCGGTGCTCCCAGAGCAACATTACAATACGCTTCTGTGCTGGTAGTCTTCTGGTTGACTAGTCAATCTAAGAAAACCAGAGCAAATGGCATAGAGTTCACATAACTAGTTAGGAAAAAAAAAAAAAAACTTGTTGTAGAATCTTGATAATCATGAACAAAAAATAAATATATAATCACCTCTGTTTTTGCACACAGGTAAACTTTCAGCAATTATATATATATATGTATATATATATAAAATTTGTAAATGGTAGTGTTCCAAGATCAACAACAAAAAAGTAAATATTTTTTGCTTCAAGCACCTAGATGAATATATGGCCCTGCTTCATCAGAAAACATCTCATCCTTAAGGAATTTAAGAATCCTCAAGTGGGAAGGTTTTGCTTTATTGTTCCCAAAACTTTTATCTATTTTAAGAATAAGCCTTTAAAATGTTTTTGTTTGTTTGTTTGTTCATTTGTTTTTAATGTGAGTTCAGCTTGAAAAGCAATATGTAGACTTATGGAAAGTCACTCGATACCATATCTATGCATTTACTATCCAGTGTCATTATTTCTGAACAATTTTCCTTAATGAAAATAACAATAGTGGCAGGAAGACTATAAATTGGGTTAGTGAGGTGGCTCAGTAGTAAAGCAGTCGACCAACATATGTGAGGCCCCATATTGAGCCTCAATAGCATAAAATTCATTAATTAATCAGTAACAAACATGAAACTAAAGAATGTATAAATTCTTTGCAGGTAATCACTGTTCAGAAACCTATCGTCTGCTGACTTGAATAAATCAGTCTTGAATCATTAACACTAAAGAGAAAATTCAATACAAGTTTGCTTACCTGAAAGCTGGCTTGCATTCAGTTTAAAAGACCTCCAGTTTAATTCCAAAATCTCTTTTGTATATTCAAAAGAAAAGTCCCAACTGAGCTTTATAAAAGATATTTACTCAATTTGTTTCTAAAATGATTTATTTAAGATCTTTAGAGATCACAAGAATAGAAATTCCCACTTTCCTTTCTCAGAACATCACTTATCAACTCATTTTGATATATACTCACATATAACCAGAGCAATGAAAAAAAGAAATATCTGAAACTAGTTGTCAATCATAGCAGCTAGAAATCTCCAAGAGACAAACTACCCTTTTCTAAATATCAGAAATAATCTTCCATCAAAGTGCCTCAAAGTCCACAGGTACAAAGTGCTTTCTAGTTGCTAACACTCACTGTGAGGTGCAGAGACTAAGTTTGTATTCTGTTTGGATAATTCCAAGCTTAAGAAATTCTGTGCCTTATTTGTGAACTGAAACACTTTTTGAACTGGCCTTTACCCTTCTGGTATTGGAAACAGACTAAAGAGAAACATGGAGGTCTTCTGTCAATCTCACTCCAAAAGAAACTTCCCTCTTTTTCTTCTTGTCAGTTGCCTCATAAAAGCAAATATATTCTATCCATTAGTACAGATAACATGAGAAAAAATTCTAATTTAATATGTCTTTAAATTAGAACCCTTTTCATGCACTAGAATATTGAGGCCAAAGGATTAAGGCAAGGTTAAAAAATAAACAAACAAAAAAAACAAAACAAGCAAACACATACCAGCAACTCAACTCTGGATATGATTAGGTGGAGTATGTACTAAAAATAACTAGGCCAATTATATTTTTCCATATTTTTATCAAAGACATTATTTTAATGTTAAATATGATAGTTTCTTAGCTGTGTTCTTCCTCTCTAATCATTATTACAGTGCATAAATTAAAGTCATCACCACTTTCAAGTAAAAATTAGTCTTGGAGTCAAATGAAATGAATTCTAGATCTGACTCACCCATAGGCTAAAGTTATTCAACTTTTGCTCCCACAGCTTCTAGAGCAGCTGAGCACCCATGCAAGAACACAAAGATAATTCTTTGCACACACACATTGTACAACTATAACACAGTGATGCTCACAATATACTGATTTACTTACTTATTCGACTACCATGAGTAAAATATATACCGCGTATGATCTTAGTGCTGTCATAGTGGCTGATAAATGAGGCTTTATAAGGGAAATTTTACCTTATTATGGGAAAGCACATATTATATTCTGGAATTAAATGTTAGCTACTTATTGTCTCTTAGGGTTTTGATCTCCAAATCAAATAGGAAAAAGATCCCTGCCCATTAGGAAAGAGCCACCTACAGACTTGTTCCTATGGCCTTATTAATGTATCACTACAGGGGATATATTAAGATCAGAATTATTTTGACTTACAATAAGGTTTGTGCTTATAAACCCAAGGCCACACCATATTAAAGCTTATTAGCATAATACAGCTGATTAGGTGCTCACAATGTACACAGGCAGTTATTTCTGCAACTCCCTCAGGGAACAAAATCTAAAGGCATCAGGAGCAATAATCTCAAATCAGGGAAAAACCATTCAAAGTGTATCCTTGGTTTTATAGCACTAATTTAAGAGGAAAGTGTGATAATAAAAAGAAAAATATTCGACTGAAGCTATTTTTAGTCCATTCATCAGCAGTGGACTATGTTGCACATTTGCCATGTTAATTCAACATGAAAGTTGAAGATTCACGGCTTGAGGTTTTCAAGCAATGGACTCCAGAGCCCCGGGAAGTCTGACAATACATACTAATTTGTTTTTCTTAAACAAGGAAAGTACTAGTAGGTTACTTCTTGTATTGATAAAGGAGTATGTATGAGTGTGTGTGTGTGTGTGTGTGTGTGTGTGTGTATGTGCAGAAAATGGAGAATAATCACTTAATTCTCTATTATAAAGATGCTAACAAATAAATATTTTAAAAGCAATAGATTCCAGCTTTCTATTGTTAATTATTACTAAGCCAGGCTGCTAAAATTCTGCTTACTAAGCTTTGATTTCTTCAAACAAAACATTAAATGTAAGAGTCTTCATGTAACCGCTATATTCTATCAGATACTGGGTACTAAGACTTATTCAATGCACTGGAATGCTTTATTTAATTTTTATATTCGTATGAAAATGTTATTATCCACATTTCTTGGATAAAGAAATTAAAACAGGGCGGGCCAAGATGGCTGCGACCTACACTGACGCATTTTGAACTCGGGGGGGGGGGGAGCCATAAAAAACACAGAGTTATTGGGCACTGTGCAAAAACCGGAGGGGCTAGACCCCCCCGGGAACACTCACAGCTCCCAAGGGACTGTTAAAAGTCCCAGGGCAAGGCTCTCACCCATCTCTCGCAGACACGGAAGCCACTAAACCCGGGATTCGGGAACTCCCATTTGGAGAGGCGCCTGGTAAGATCGATCCCAACTTACAGCAGGCAGAATTAGGGTCCACTTGGCCATAGATCGCTGGCCTATTGGGCTCCCCACACCTCAGGTAGAACTTATACTCACTTAAAAAACTTTGCGAGATAGTGGAAGGCTTAGCAAGGAACAAACAGGGGGCTCAGCAGGTGGTCCGCAGCCGCTCGTGAAGTGGAGGGCGGGAGGTTCCAAGAGAGCGCTGGAAGCTGGGAACACAAAGGCGGGCAGAAGGGGCTGAATCACGCACACTCACAGCAGGTAAACTGGGGAGAGAGACAGGGGTGGGCAGGGCCAGGGATCCGTGCACCCACGGCTGAGCTGCTGGGGCGAGAGGATCACTCAGGTGGCCGGAGAATCCAGGGCTTGGGGTACCCACAGCCTAGCAGCCAGGGAGGGGGACCCGCAGTGGCGCAGACAGGAAGGGAATCAGGCACAGAGGCCAGCCCTGTGGTGAGAAGCCTAGTGAGAAACCAGAAATTGGGACCATAGCTGTATTCTCGAAAATTCAGACATATTAGGTGTGGAGCCAGACCCTGTCAGCCTCCATGACGACAAACAAAGGCCACAGAATCTGTGCCTGGGCAAACAGGTCCATACCATCAGAACCATTACAGGCTGATAACTCAGAGTGCAACATAGAGAAGTCTGAATTGGGAGCAGTGAAACAATCCTGGTCCATTACTCACAACCTGGGAATAGGCTGCACCAGCTCACAGTGCCTAAGGTGATTAAAACCACAGTGACCCTGAAATCCCCCTGTAAGCAACGACAGATAGCCAAGTAATTCGTCCCCTGCACCAAATCATCCACTGTGGTTCCAAGCACAGAAAACAGACAGCTAAACGCATCCAATGGCCAAAGGTCAAAAAAAAGAAATCAAGGAAATATGACTCCAACAAAGCAGAATTATCCTAGCTCATCCAATTCGGATGACCACACACCAACAGAAACACATGAAAATGTTGACAATTCTGCATTATGGAAAGTGATAGAGTCCCTGAAAGAAGAACTTAAATCTATGAAGGAATTCAAAGAAGCCACAATTATACAAGTCAAAACAAGGAACAACACCATTACAGAGCGCCAAGCCAAAGTGACAAAGCTTGAACAGGAAAAGGAAAAAGCAATGAAAGATTTTAATTCAAAAACAAGCAAGCTGGAGAAGGAAATGTACAAAACGAACAAAACCATACAAGACATGAAAATAGAAATAGAAAGAATAAGCCGGGCGGTGGTGGCGCACGCCTTTAATCCCAGCACTTGGGAGGCAGAGGCAGGCAGATCTTTGTGAGTTCGAGGCCAGCCTGGTCTACAAAGTGAGTCCAGGACAGCCAAGGATACACAGAGAAACTCTGTCTCGAAAAATCAAAAAAAAAAAAAAAGAAATAGAAACAATAAAGAAAACACAGTCAGAGTTAAAAGAGGAAGTGGAGAACCAAGGGAAGAGAACAGGAACTACGGATGTGAGTATCAACAATAGTATGCAAGAGATGGAAGACAGGATCTCAGGCATGGAAGATTCAGTGGAAGAAATCAGTACAACATCCAAAGAAAATGAGAAGGCTAAAAAATCTCTCACCCACAACATCCAAGAAATCAAAGACTCAATGAAAAGACGGAACCTAAGAATTATAGGCATAGAGGAAAGAGAGGACTCCCGACTCCAAGGTCAAGGAAATATCTTCAACAAAATCATAGAGGAAAACTTCCCAAACGTGAAAAAAGAGATGCCAATAAAAATTCCAAGAGGATTACAGAACACCAAACAGATTAGAAGTTTCTTTTTCAGAAAAGAAACTTCTCTCGCCACATAATAATTGAAACACCAAATGTACAGAACAAAGAAAGAATATTAAAAGCTGTAAGAGAAAAAGGTCAAGTCACATACAATGGCAGACCCATCAGAATTACACCAGACTTCTCCTCAGGAACGTTGAAAGCTAGGTGGGCCTGGTCAGATATACTACAAGTCCTGAGAGATCATAGGTGCCCAGCCAGACTACTTTACCCAGCAAAACTCTCTATCAACATAGATGGAGAAAACAAGATATTCCATGACAAAATCAAATTTAAACAATATCTACCCACAAACCCAGCCCTACAGAAAATCCTAGAAGGAAAATCCCAACCCAGAGAAGAAAACTCCACCCAAGAAAACAAAGGGAATAGAAAACCCCTCAGCAACTAAACCAAAAGAGGCACAGGACAACCACCTATACCAAACTAATGGGAAATAACAACCCCAGGTCACTAATATACATCAACATCAATGGACTCAATTCCCCATTAAAAAGACATAGGTTTACAGAGTGGATCCGCAAGCAAGCCCCTTCCATATGCTGTATACAAGAGACACATCTCACTACCAAAGATAGACACTGCCTCAGAGTAAAGGGCTGGGAAAAGGTTTTCCAAGCAAATGGACCCAGGAAGCAAGCTGGAGTAGCCATCCTAATATCAAACAAAACAGACTTCCAACTGAAGTTAATGAAAAAAGACAAAGAAGGGCATTATATACTCAATAAAGGGAATATTCATCAAGAGGAAATCTCAATACTGAACATCTATGCCCCAAATACAAAGGCACCTACTTTCGTAAAAGAAACACTTCTAAAACTTAAAGCGCACATCGATCACAACACATTAGTAGTGGGAGACTTCAACACCCCACTCACAACAATGGACAGATCATCAAGACAGAAGACAAACAGAGAAATATTGAGTCTAACAGAGATCATGAAACAAATGGACCTAACAGATATCTACAGAACGTTTCACCCAAGCACAAAGGAATACACCTTTTTCTCAGCACCCCACAGAACCTTCTCCAAAATCGACCACATAGTTGGTCACAAGGATAGTCTCAATAGATAAAAGAAAATTGAAATAACACCTTGTATCTTATCAGACCACCACGGAATAAAGCTGGTCTTCAACAGCAAAAGAATCAACAAAAAGCCTACACACACATGGAAATTGAACAGCTCCTTACTGGATGACCACTGGGTCAGGGAAGAAATAAAGAAGGAAATCAAAGACTTCTTAAAATCCAACGACAATGAAGACAAAACATACCCAAACCTATGGGATACATTGAAAGCTGTGCTAGAGGAAAGTTCATAGCACTAAGTGCTTTCAAAAAGAAAATTGTGACAGCTCATGTTAGTGAACTAACAGCTAAGCTGGGTGAATTGGAAAAAAAAGAAACAAACACTGCCAAGAAGAGCAGAAGGCAGGAAATCATCAAACTTAGGGCTGAAATCAACAACTTAGAATCAAAAAGAACTATACAAAGAATCAATGAAACCAAGAGTTGGTTCTTTGAGAAAATCAACAAAATAGACAGACCCCTAGCCAAATTAACTAAAAGGCAAAGGGAAAGAACACAAATCAACAAAATCAGAAATGAAAAGGGAGAAATAACAACAGACATTGAGGAGATCCAGAAAATATTCGGGCATTACTTTAAAAATCTATATTCCACTAAATTTGAAAACCTAAGCGAAATGGACAATTTCCTCGATAAATTCCACTTAGCAAAACTAAATCAAAATCAGATTAACAGCTTAAACAGCCCAATAACACCCAAGGAAATAGAAACAGTCATTAATAATCTCCCAACCAAAAAAAGCCCAGGACCAGATGGCTTTAGCACGGAATTCTACCGGACTCTCAAAGAGGAACTAACACCATTACTTTTCAAACTCTTCCACCACATAGAAACAGAAAGAACACTGCCAAACTCATTCTATGAGGCCACTGTCATTTTGATTCCTAAACCACACAAAGACCCAACAAAGAAAGAGAATTTCAGACCAATCTCCCTCATGAACATAGATGCAAAAATACTTAATAAAATACTAGCAAACCGAATTCAAGAACACATCAAAAGTATCATACACCATGATCAAGTAGGCTTCATCCCTGGAATGCAGGGATGGTTCAATATAC
>CAJQZJ010032944.1:5846116-5890402 GCA_907164525.1 Lophiomys imhausi
AGGAAATGGGATTAATAAGCTTAAACATGGTTATAATTTCTAGTAGAGAAAATATGCAATATATTTCATAACTTTCAACTGAAGTTGTAAGACACATTTAGAGACCTGTGTCCATTGTAAGCAAATAAATCAATCACTTCTCACTAATCATGTGTCTAATGCCTAACATAAAACACAAAGCATTATCAGCATCCCAGATGCAGCTCTTCCCTTCCAGTTACAATCTACCGAACCCCCAGGGTAATAAGGAACCTACCATCAAACATCGCAGTTTACTGATGCATGGTTCTGTACCTTATACAATATTCAATATAATTTTTCATTTATTATTTATTTTCTATTGATGATTTTGAATATTTTAAACCAATTTTAATTTCACATAATATTTTTGGAAGTAGCATGAATGGATTGGAAAATCTCCATGAATTAATAATTCACATAAAATTTTGCAAGTGGATGTCTTTAACTTTGATATATATGAAATAAATACATCAGGGATTCTTTACATCACTAAAAAATATAGCAGTGTATCATCCCAGTGATTCAACCTGAGGGGAAATTTTCACAAATCATTCACAAATTAACAAATAATACTCATTTAAAAGCACACACAAATTTAAATGATTAATTCAAGTTGTAGTGTCTAGATTTAATAAATAATGTTTACTTCAAATAACAACTTTCAAAAATATTTTAAATAAGTTAACAGCTTATTATTGTTTTCAAGGAACCAATTACCCATAAAGAACATAGAAGATCCCTCTGCTTAATAAAAAATTACAAATAAAATCCTAGAGGTTTAAGATGAAACAGTTGTCTTATTTGAGTTCTAAAAGAGTAAATGCCACCTCAATCTGGAGACAAAGAAGCAAAGACCACAGAGGAGAACCCTCTTCTTGACCTCTGAGACCCTTGCACTCCATTTGACTTGCCAGGTATAGTTCTCTGAAGAGAGGTATTTGCAAATGAGGGTCTAGGGAGAAAGACAATCACTTTCATTAGAAAGTTTGGTTAGTTTAGTTTCCCAAAATGTATGATTAAAGAAAAAGAGTATTTATAGCTAACATAATAGATTGTAGGAGAAACATGATGGCTGTCATCAAACATTTTAAAAACTGTCATGTTAAGAGTGGAATGGATTTAATCTAAACTTTTCTTGAGGGTAGAACTTGCAAAACGTAAGTAATATGGAGGGACAGTGCTAAATATATAGAAAGAGAATGCTGTCTGGTAATTGTGGTTGGCCAGCAAGAGAACTGGCTGACTCAGAAGCCAATTTCCTAGTAGAAGAGAACTGAACATTTGGGAAATAATTTCCTTCAAATTTAAGAAAGTTCTACCTAACAATCATAATCTTCGGCAGAATTTGCTGACTCAAAAATGATAATGAGTTACCCAGTTATCATATTTCTGTGGAAAAAGGTGATTTTTAGAGAGTTTCTGTATATGCCAAAAAATAAAATATGGTACAACTCTAAGATTTCCTAGAATTTCCCCCCTCCAAAATCTTTTAAATTAGCATTTTAGTAAATTAGCATGACAAATTGTAATTGTATGCATTCATGGGTTCTTTAAATTTCAATGACTATATAAGTTAGGTTAAAATTATCAACTAAGTTTTTATACTTCCTTTTTAAACTTAGAATCATGCCCCTGAATTTTGCAATAACTTTTAAACACTGGGTAAATACATATTTTAACTATCAAAACTTGTTGAAATCATCTGAATTCTCAGCTAATGAGTTACTAAACTATTTTATATATCCAAAGAATACATACATACATACATACATACATATATACATATATATATATAGGGTGTGTTTTATACTCTTATCAGTGAAATGAATGCAAATCAGTATCCAATAGCTCTGAACTTCAGTAGCTTTACAATATACTTTAGTACTTACTGATATCACAAGGTCAATGCATACTAGTCAAGCTTTCTTCATTCTTAAGTTCAAAATGGCAGAGCAGTACTGGTGATAATTTTGACAGGAAGTTGTCCTTCCATTTCTGTTCTGGATTGCCTGGTCATGATTTTCTGGTGGCACCCATGACCAATGGGGATGGGAGATGGGGAAGCTTGGGCCATGTCGAAAAAGCAGCTGCTAGTGAAGCCCCACAGAGAAGCAAAATCCCAATTTCCAGGTTCCCCACCTTTCCAGCGGGCAATTAAGTGTTACAGCTCAGAAGAGACAGACATAGGGGGAAAAAAATCCTATTACTGTAAAGTGGTTTTTCTCTTTTAGTATCTGCTGTTTGCTATAAACAACCCAAAGCTCGAAATGGGGACAGACAGCGAAAGTCCATCCTGGCTCAAACAGTGGCAGCGGCAGTGGTGGCAGCGGTGGTGGTGGTGGGGTCCACTGAGCACCAAGGCACGGGCTCTGGCAGTGGCCCTCAAAGACTGGCAATGGCAACCTCTAGCAACAAAAGCCTGCCAGAGCAGGCCTCAGCGGTTCTCATTACTCCGATGTGAAGACAGTTCCCAGTCCTCTGGTGAAATAGATGGTGACCTTTATTTTGTGAATAGTGGAAGAAATATACAGTTTGTAGGCAGTAGGGGTTTCTGGGGAGTGGGCTCATGATTGCTCTGCTTGCATGGGGAGAAGTAACAGAGCACTTGCTTACATGACCTTTTGCCTGTAACCAAAGCTCAGGATGTTTACATGCTCTGAGGGCTGGAGAAGCAGAGAGAGAGAGAGAAAGAGAGAGAGAGAGAGAGAGAGAGAGAGAGAGAGAGAGAGAGAGACCCACATCTGGATTTGCTCTATATCTCCTGGTTCATCTGGTTCCATGGAAGCATGGTCCAAAACCCCATGCTGCATGGCAAACAGGGAAGGCACAAACCCCCACAGGAGGTGAAAGAGCAAATCCATGTATGCTATTAGATCCTTCAGGTAGAGAGAGGCATGCACAGCACATTCACTCACATTGTCACTACACCAGGTTTAATAACAAAGGTTAGCAGTTCCTTATAAGGCCTCTTGATGGCATGTTCCCATTTTTGCTTAAAGCCAGTCATGATCCTTAGTTACATGGTGACAATTTACAAGTATGACAAGGAAACGGCCTTCTTGCAATGATTTCTATACTGCTCATAATGTGGTTTTGAAACACAGCCAACTTTGGGAACCCTTCCATCAGAACTAATGGTAAAATGCCACTCGTGTATAAACTGTAAAATGATGTTCCTAAAAAAAAAAAAAAAACCTGTGTTGAAGAATCTATAAGATTTAATACAAATTTCATGACTGTTCAGGGTTATCATGTTGTTGACTCAGAGCTGACTTTAGACCCTTGACAGCCATTCATTCAGTGTCAATCCCAGTAGGGAAAAAAACCAACCAAACAATAGCAACAACTAAACTCGAGATTGTGTCTGAAACAAAGAACAAAGCTTTTCTCGGTTTGCTGTGATCTCCTTTCCTGTGCTCCCCATCAATGTGTTTTCTAAGCTGATGTGTGTCTTTCTTTTGTTCCATAACTATATTCATTAACATAGTGGGACATGTCATTTGTGGCAACCTGAATTTGTGTTTTCAAGCCATAAGTACTCATATTTGGCTCAGAATCAATTATCTCTTACTTCCCCTGAAGTGAAAGCTGTGTTTTGTCTCAGTGAAAGAATACAGACACACAGACATAGATAAATAGACAAAAATATTTAAAGGAAATTAGTATATAGGTGTATGCCCATAAACAAAATATCAAACATACAGTATATATAGCTTAAAAATAAAAATGTATTATAACTTGTACTTACGATAGAAATATTGGTTATAACATTAAATGGTTAAAAATGAAATAATAACAAGCTAAAATCTTTTCAGCATTCAAGAAAGATTAGAAATTAGAGCAGGATAGCTTAGTATTAATTACAACCAGTTATCACGAAAGAAACATTAAATGGTTAAACACTGTACATAAAACACATCCTGGAAGTTTAATCAAAGTAGATAAAGTTAAATGTATGTGATCAATAATCTATACAATAGCAAAGGAAGTGGAAATTGTTACAGGGTAATTAATCTTGCCTAAGACCTAGGAGGCTCATCCACTAAGGAAAACATACTGAATAAAGTGGATCAAAAGAGATAAATGAGAAAAACAAGGAGCAATCAAGCTTAAGAAAGGCATTTGAGAAAGTTACAGAGATTATTGCACGAAGTTAAGGAAGTGATAAATGAATCAATACACATCACCTAAAGCAAAGAAAAGAAGACTGTGTAAGAGTTTAAAGTACATGCAAAGGCACTTGGCAGGCATCACAGGAACAGATATGAAAATTTATTGAGCCGAAAGAAAGACCATATATCTCATACATAACCACATAGCTAAGTGCCATGGCATGGTCCCAGAACTGAATATAGGTATTCAACTAGCAAAGTGGGGTTTGGGAATGCATCATTTAAATTCTATTGTATGTCTAGATCCCAAGCCATGGGAATAGAGCATCCTTCCACAAAGAAAGGAATTACAAGTGTTATACACAAACCAGCTGATGGTGCAGAACAAGAAAGCATCACACAAACAGGAGAGATGATAAAATCCATAACACGTAAACAGAGTTGTGAGCAAGAAGATTCATAAAACTTTAATAAACTATCTGTAAAACCACAGAGTTAATATTTAAATTGAAATCAACAGAACTACTGGATGTCCAATATTACCTTTCAATGAAGAACGTGAATTGGGAAATGCATCTAGATAGTTATGGAAAAGAGAAATTAGAACCCCCATTTATCTTATTCAAAGCAGTCAAGTAATTTAGGATTAAGAAATATAGTTGCAGGCCCTGGCATAGTTCCTAAATGGAGCATAATAACCCAGAACACATCAAATGCTCTGCAAGCACAAGAAGGCAGATGGACGCTGCAAGCAAGTGTGAGAATTACGTCTATCTTTGGGAAATTATAGACAGTTTGGGTCATCTCATTAGGGGATTGGTCACATTCCATTGCATGACATCTGACACTAACTGTTTTTAAGCACATGCCTGCTTCTTCTATTATTAATTTCTATCTAAGGGCAAATGCCAAGAGAACTTGCTTTAGTTTCTACCTCCTGCTGCCATTTCAACTGTCAGGAACAGCAGGAGTCAAAAATGAAAGACACCATCTTAAAGAAAGGCTGTGCCACAGTGTCATTTTTAAAACTGACAGCTTTGTGCAGTCCCCAGTCTTAAGGAAAAGGGATTGTCATGTGTGCCTCCCATTGCCATTTTGACAAAGGAAGACATTCTCTCTCTTCCAAAGGCAATAGTAATTTAAAATGGTGAGTAAAAACATATTTGCAAGTGGCATGCAGAGACTTCTTCACCTCAGTGTCTCTAAGTATTGTAGGAAGAGAGTAGTTTAAAGTCTGTCCATCAAAAAAATAGTTTTCTGACCCTTCTTATAATAAAGTATGATTTACAAGGGGGAAGGGTGCATAATTAGTCAAGATGATGAAACAGCAGGGATTTACTTATTTTGTTCTAAAACTAAAGGAAAGTGTGTTCTCTGTGTTTTTGGAGAAAGGATAATTTAGAGAACACACTTCTGAGAACTGAAGGTGCTGAAACAATTGTGCAGACAGGTATTTTGAGGTTAACTGTGAAGGTACAGGACATAAAGAAAAATGAAATGTATTTTCAGTCCCCAAGATGGGACGTTAACAGATCCTGAAATGATTTGTGTCCTCAGAGTAAAGTCTTTTTAGAGGTGGAGAAGGGAGGTTGTGATGATGAAGAAAGTTTGGGGAGGCGCAAATCCTTGGAACAGTCCTAAGTGAAAAGCTATCTTGGCTAGCTATGCATCCTTTCTTCCATTCAGAAAATCATGGTCAAAGATGAAAGTATTGTCAAGAGATATGAATAACCATCATTGCCATTCAGCTGAGCTTAAGCCCATCACCTTCGTATGAGAATGGCCACTACCTATATGCATAAAAAGAAATCTTCATAAAACATTGGCTGCTGTGTATGGATGCTCAGCTTTGGCACTGGACTCAAATAGAGAGGAACAGGGTAGAGGGAGACATGAGTTCCTAGACGCATCTGGTCTGCTCTGTGCCATCCATGCAGAACATGTAGTTCATATGCACTGACAACTCTACAACATTGCAGACAACGTCCAAAATTTTGATATTCACTAATGAAAGTTAAGACAAACCAAGTTTCACTGCCTGCTCTGTGGGTACATTTAAAAACTGGAAATACATAGAACTATATATGTATATATTCACAGGCTTTGTATACCCATCCCCCATACACTTGAAGAAAAAATATTGAAAGACAAGTCCTTTAATACAGACCATTTACTAATAGTAAACCCTTGAAAAAGCAATTGAAATTGTCCATTCCTATATGAGAATAATAAGCTATATTTCAGAGAAAAAGGTAAGTAAACTACATAAACTGTTTTCAAATTGTAATATTTTTTATGTATGTGTATGTGTGTGTGCCTGGTTGTACCACATGCATACAAGGCCAATGGAATGCATGTCAAGATGGAATCAGAATCTCTATAACTGAAATTACAAGTGGTTGTAAGCCAACAGATGGATTCTGGGAACTGAACCTTGGTCCTCTGCAAGAGCCTCAGGTGTTCTTAACTGTTGAACTATCTCCCCAGCACCTATATAAAGTATTTGACACATAAGCAGATCATAGATGTTACTGCCCTAAGCCTCCCTGAGGAGGGAGAAAGAGTGCTCTGTGGGTAGAGACCTGATTTCAATTCCTGTATCTCACAAAGTTCCAGTAGATAACTTATTTGAAGGGAATAAAATTTTGACCTCCACACATGTACCATAGCAAACACACCACACATCAACTCATCTATTATCTATCTATCTATCTATCTATCTATCTATCTATCTATCTATCTATCTACCTATCTATCATCTATTTATATATCATACCTATCATCTATCTATCTATTACTATCATCAATCATTTATCTATCTAATCTCTCTATCATCTCTCCTCTCTCTCTCTCACAAGCACACACATAACTTAATCACTGAAAAATACGATAACAAAAAACAATAAATCAGACTTCTCTGGATTATATCTTTTCATATGAAGATTTATTATATAATTTGGTTAGAATAAGAGAGGCTGGTGAATTTTCATGTTCCTATTCTCTTTTGCACTCAAGCTTACACAAGTGAGTAGAATAAGTACTTGCTATTTTCATTCATCTAACACTAAAGAAAATCAGGCCGATGGTCAATCTCACATTCTGCTGAAGCCCCAAGATTCAGTCGACCCCAAGCCCAGAAATCCACTTTTAGTTCTTTCAAATCTAAGCAGGAAATGAAGATTGGTTGTCCTGAGCCCTTCTATTACCCTTTCTTCCTTATTACTTGTCCACTGCATAGGCTACTCCCTCTTGGTCTACAAATTGCATCAGGTCTTCAGCTTTTAAGAAATTACATAGTTTTCACCTTCTGCTGCTTTTGGCCTGTGACTTTATGATATTCTCTGCTTGCATGTTTCCTTTTCAACTCAGCTCTAAGCTTAAATCTTAGTTTTAAGTGTGGATCTGTCCAGAAGTCTAGGACATCCATAGTCCATGGATCAGTCTGATAGCCCAAGTACTTGTTCAGGGTAGGTTGCTGATTTACCAGGTGGGGTCAGTCATACATGTGGTATACCTTCTAAATATTTAAATGGGGACTGACAGGGTGTGTGGTCATATTTCCTAACAAGCAGAAAGTATTCAGTCACTGCTACATCATGCATGGCATGGATTCCATCTGAGGAGCTGCAATACAGTCAGGTTTTCTTTGGGCAATTTGCTGCATCTATCCACACTGCTCTTTGTATCTTCTTTAAAACTATGTCTATTACTTAATAGTTTCTTCTTATTGGGAGGCATGGAGTGTTCTTCTGCTTGGTGATGCTTTGGGGGTAAAGAATTACAAAATATTGCCCTCATATTTTGCATAGATTGGGCTTCCCATATTCCTAACCTCAGCACCTCCTGAAATCACAGCATCAGCATTTCACCTACCCTCCTTATACCTTTCTTCTGCATAGTGTGCCAGGCTCTTTATGTTCAGATGTGAATTTTCTCCCATGGCAACTGTGCCCATGAGGTGATGTAAAGATGTTTTGTGGTCTTTAGAACGTGCATCCCAATAAAAGTGCAGGTCCTTAAGTCATTGAGGATGTACTTCTCATGGGACCATGCTTAGTTCTTACAAAAAGGTTATCAAAAAAGCAAGCCCAGCACTTCCCACTAGTATATCGCTCTTAAATTCATTCTTTTCTAAAACTCAAGGGCATGGACACAGTTAAGCCAGGTTCTTTGCCATAGTAAAACAAGGATGGCATTTTCTTCAATTAATATCCAGTCCCCACTTCCATTTGTAATTTGTTCACCATGTCGCTAGTGAATTTGAAAGAAGAATGTCTATCCATCAAGCCTCCATGCTGTCACATTGGCACTACTGCCCACTTTTAATAAAATATACAGTGAGACTTGGGGGTGGGGGGTGGGGAAACATTAAGGTTTGGAAATTTTCAAATGGAGTCCTGGAAAGCAAATTAAAACAAAAATCTGTAAGTGTGTACCTGAGCATCCATTTGCTAAAGGCATAATCACGGATGAGAACCACGCATTATTTTCCAATAAGATCCAGAGAATTCCTCAGAATCTGCTCAGCAGCTTTGCCCATCACAGAGTATCCTTTCTATCCCAGCAGTCTTCTTTCCAATGTCTACTACACCTAATGCTCATTTCCTTCAGTTTTCTCCTTAAAAACAGCATATTTAATTGTTTTCTTAAACTGTACACACCATGCAGAGAGGTTGAAATGCAGAGAGGTAGGTGTAGTTCCAGCTAAGAATCCAACTCTCCTGGAATGTAGTTAGAATTGGATCATGATTATACTTTATCCGTCCATCTTGCCCCATGCTATACAAAGTTTTTGCTATTCTATGATAGTTCAAAATACCTAATAAAAAATAGTAAACACCATTATCCATACAATCCATTCTTTTGTTTATATATACCTATTGGTGCTGAATTCTTGTGTCATTTTACACAGACTTGATGTAGCAAGGTAAAGTTGGTCCCAGAAAAAGAAAGAAGAAAAAAAAAGAATAAAGAAAGGGCTTTGCTTTGGCATTGAAGTCACTTGATTTATGTCCCTAGGCATATCACTGCACATCACAATAATAATCAGGGACATTATTGACTATCTATTCCATGTACAAATATCTAAACTTATGCCTAAGAGAATCATCCTCAAACATTCTTCAACTTCTCTTCCTGTTTTCCAGTTACAAATTTCAAAAACGTGTTTTCTTCTCCAGTCACTATCCTTAAATAGTTGTTCCTTTCAGGCTGATATTACATTAAACAGAGGTCATGTTCTGACCTCACCCTGTCTGAATAACCTCAGTGCTTCTACTTCTTGGCTACTGATCTTTTTCACATCTAAGCCAACTTGTTATTTCAATCTTATTATGATTTTCATATCGTGAGCCAGATCTCAGTTACTTAAAATAAAACAGAAGAATCAGTTGGAAAGAATACAAAAATCAGAGACGACTTCTATCAGTGATAGTCTCAGATGCTTACAGAAACCACCAACTGGATTACTTTTCAAAGTTACTTAGGTTGAATTTATGTTTCATCATTTTCTCGGGGTTTGAACTTACAATTTTTAATATTCAACTGATTTTCAAACTTTCTTTAAATTATATTTTTATTAAATATTGAAAAAATGTATTTTATGCCGGGCGGTGGTGGCGCACACCTTTAATCCCAGCACTCGGGAGGCAGAGGCAGGTGGATCTTTGTGAGTTCGAGGCCAGCCTGGTCTACAAAAGTGAGTCCAGGACAGCCAGGGCTACACAGAGAAACCCTGTCTCGAAAAAAAACAAAAAAAAAAAAAACAAAAAAAAAAAAAAGAAAAAATGTATTTTGTGAATTTCATATCATGCACTCTGTTCCCTCCCATCTCCCACCTTCCCCCAGACTCAGCCTCCACCCTTTCAATCTGTTCCAACATAAAAAATAACAGCTCATTGTGGAAGCTGCAGTGTATCTCAGTATGTTCCACAATATTCCCCTTTGTCCACACATTCTGCTTGCAAATGTTCATTATAATGACTCCTTAATCTGGTACTAAGCCCCTGGTTTCTGCTACTCCTTCAGTACTGGAACATCACTGGAACTCCTCTCAGATATGCTATAACTGTCCTGTGTCATTGAAGTCCTGCAGTCCTGGGTTGTGGAACTGACCTCTTCTTGTACTCCAGCAGTTCATCCATGAGGTAGATGTCGGGCCATCTCTAAGCCCTGGTTCTGGACATGCAACCCACACTTGCATGGCTAGTTCTACTATGGAAAAGTGCAGGGCCTACTTTACCAAGTGCTGCAACATGTGAGGGGCAGGGACAGATCTCTTGCTCTTGTGACCCCATGGTCAGATCTCCTGTCAGCCAATGGTCGTGAGGGCAAAAGAAAGGGGAGGGCATCTCTCCTAGCCAACACCACCACATAGCAGACTGAAGGCAGGGCTGGCTCTCCCACTCTCATTCCCTCACGGCTGGCTCACCCAAAATCCCCACATCCAGGGCCAGGCATAGTTCTTCTAGTTTCTGGTTTGTTTCCTGTCCTGGGAGCCCATCTGGTGCATGCCTGGTACTGTTCTGGTAGTTATCACAGGCTATCTCATGGCGCCAAAGTGGTGTTGGAATCCAGCTTGCTTCCCCCCACCCCCAGGAATGTTAGGCTACTATTCATTCAGATGTTCATAGGTCAGAACGCTGACTGTAGATATAGCCTCTCTCCTCTGTGCCACCTACTGATGCACATGTGACATATCAGCCACATCTGCAATTCTTCTAGGGGAAGGTTAAATTAGATATTTAAAGCATGTAGTAATAGTTGGTTATTTAGGGAACATTATAAAAATACAAGATTAAGAAATGTGGGAAATGTAAACCTTTATAGGGGGATAAATTTACCAATGAAAATATTGTGCATATGTTCACAGATATGTTGTCTTAGCATGAAAACAGAAAAATAATAGGCAGCATTGTTTCTTTTCTAGCAGTTGAAGAAAGGCTTTATTAGGGGTGAAGAAACACCTTCACATCTCTATGCAGGAGCATAGAGAGAAAGTCCATCAGCTTTCTGTACCTAGAAGCTGAAACCCTATTTCTTCTTGAGGTTGAGGTCCACAAAGTCTTTGTATGGTCTTCATCACTTAGTTTAGGGCTTGAAGGATGATGGGATGGCAGAATGTCCCACACCTATTCTGTAAATGATCAGGCCTTGAACTTGTTGAGGCAAAGGAGGGCCTGGTTTTGAAGAAAGTGATACACAAGAGGGGAATAAGGAGACAGGAGAAGACAGTAAGAGAACAAATGAGAGCAAGGCAGGATATATATGAATGAAAATGTCATAATGAAACCCATTTCATTTGTATGCTATCTAAAGGAAAAGAGAAGAGTGTATTGCCCTAGATATATTTTATGAAAGCCAATACATCTTCCCTAAAATTCGGATTCTGTTAATGACAAATATCCTCATTGTAAAAATACTCTTCTTACAGCTTTAATTTAAAAAATAAAAGAAAAACATGTAATATTTCTAATCAATTTTATAACATTCCTGTGCTTTGTAAACCATATGGTATAATAAAGTTCAATATATTATTTTGTAGACATCTAGCTATCTCTGTTTCTTCTCCCAAACAAAAGGAACAAAATAAGAATCATAAAGATTTCATCTGAAGTCCCTGTGGTCCTAGAGAATTTGTCAAGTTTTTTAATTCTTTCAATGCCTAATGACCTCATTGGTGAAATGGAGTCATAACTACTCCCTAGGATTATTCAGAGGACTGAAATGACTAAGTTCTCTATTTGGCAACTATTATCCTTCCAACTTGATAGGTACTTAATATTTATCAGCTTGATACCGAGTTGTCTATTTATGTACTTATCATTGTGTAAATAAACATAAACTAAGTCAAATCCAAGTGAGACATTCCCCAATTATTATTATGCTTCCAAAATTCCATATAGACTAAGGCACACAAAACTACTAGTGGACTAATAAAATTTTGTTCCTCACCATGGGCATCAGCATTCTAAGAATTTGCAAAAGCATCAAGTCAATTATTTTACCAACCTTGATAAACAGCACATTGCTACGAAACAGCCAACCATCCAGTAAGAGTCCCAGGTACCACAACTTTTTCCTGCAGCTATTTTCATCTATATCAAATTGTCTATTTCCCATGGAAACAAAGTGTTCTCATAATTAATGAATTGTGACCCTTGCTCTGTATTTGACAATATTTGTCTTCTCAGACTCTATACTTTTCCCATGATGTTAAAATCATTGTGTAAAATGTGGCTCTTCATACTATCTATGTTTATTCAGGAAGTACATAATCCATTGTTTATCCAACAGTTATGTCACATGACTGCCAAATAATCAGAATAAGAACAGTGACCCATTTATAACCTATAAAGTGGTGCTTTAAGAAACAGCGATTGCTCATTTCCTCTCCTTCTATAATCTTCATGTCAGTCTCTCCTTTGTTTTTCATGTTCCTGCAAAATACAAGAAGTAGAGATTTATTTATATTTACAAACACTTGGAGAGACTAAGAAGCCTGTTGTATTAAGATATCCTAGAGATACATGCTGACAGAAGAAAAGGAGGAGAAAAAATAAATTATTTATGAGCAAGTAATTCTGAGAAACTTGGTACTCTCCAGAGGAAGCAATGCTCCCCTGAGTAATAGAAGAGGTATGTATCACATTCCCTGAGAATAGTTAGATTGCTTAAGATTGCTTACATCTGTGGGAACTCAGTAAAGCAGAAACATAGATTTCACCAGATGCTATGGGACAAATACAGTATCATAAAGCAGGAGGTTGACATTTGCATTGGGCAATTTTACTCCACTTTATTACATTTTGGTTTTAGTAGATTTACTAGACACATTAATTGTGAAGTTTTAACTCTTATGAGCCTCAATTTCATCTACAAATGACAGTCATAATGGCAATATGATGATATTATGAATATGAAATGAGCCTGCTTATCATAAGAGATTAATATTGTACTCAGTAGGAGCTAAATAAATCCATCTTCCTGTCTGTTAAATGATCGTGTAGAATTCTAGTCACAAGAATTATTGCAATAATTGAGTTAACTAATGTAACACAAAAAACTTTGAAAACATAAACAAAAGTATTTGTATCCATTACTACTACTACTACTACTACTACTACTACTACTAAGAGACTAACTATACCAGATCAGTTGACAAAAATCAAAGCACAAGACAATACAGTCCTTAGCACTGAAATCACTTGGCAATTTCATAACATAGTTGATAGTATCTATGAAGTAGAAAAGCTCTTTTCCGCAAAAAATAAAAATAAAACTACCAGGTCTAATTTTAGCTCTGACTCTTAACTACATTATACCTGAGCTTTGGTATGATGGTTAATTTTTTTTCAGGCAGTATATTTTGATGATTAACCCTGATTGTCAGCTTGGCAGGATCTGGAATCAACGAGGAGATTCCTTTGGGAGAGTTTGGTAGAATCAACTCATCAACTCAACTGAGGTGAGAAGCCCCTCCCCCAGAATGATTGAGTCACAGTTGTCGCAGGAAATGGCTACGCTACTGTAATCCTTCTTTACTGACATCAGAACCCAGTTTCTTCAGAATTCAAACATGAACTGAAGACCAAAGACCCTGCAGGAATCTTCCAGGTCTGTACATCCAGATAAGGTCTGCTACGGATTTCAATTTCCTAGTGTGGGGCAACCACTGAGATCTAAGCTCAGCCTCTCTCACATGCAGGTGCAACTTGTAGACCACTCTACTCTATCATGGAGGCCAATCTAATAAATCCTCTTTTATAACATATATTATTCTCGAGGAAACATGGCTAATACAATTTGTTTCTCCCCTTCAAAGTAGAAGTGTTTATAAAAGTTAAAATAGCAGTACAGCTCTTGAATCAAGCTATGCAAATGCAAGTCATTTCAAAATCATAAGCAAACAGAAGCTCAGAAGGGAGAATAGTAACTAAGAATCAGTTAGATTCTTACTTTAAAGTCTAATGAATTAAAAATTTTACATCTAGGGCTTTTGTGATGATTTAGATAGTATATCATCAATGCTTCTCTAATATTTTAGCCACATTACTCTAAGAATAAAGAAGAGATCTGTATATCCCCAGGGTCTAAACCATGGCAGTTGAAGGTAGGGGAGTTAGAGACATTATTTCTTTGAAATGTCTTTGTGGTTATATTTTATGCAAATATTTATCCTATTGATGAATGAGTTCTTTTAGTTTAAAAAATTATGTTTTCCCTAAAATGTTCTAGTAATGTCGATTCCTACTTAGAAAGACACACTATGTTTACTCACCTGTGCAAAATAATCCAGTGAATCGCTACCAGGTATTTTTACCCAGTTTAGGAAACAAAGTGTTTTAAGAAGCTTTGCAGGGTAGGGTCGCCAGAAATACATTACCATCGTCCTTCCCTCCAAAGCAGCTTTGTGTCCCCTTTCCTAATGCACTTAGTGAACTGCATTCCATCTGTCTCTCCACTCCCAAGAAAGATATAACCCACAGCAGTTCCTTGCAACAAACAAAGCTGATGCCACTACCAAATGGCACTGCTTTCTTTTATAACCTAAGTTCTTTACAGAAAGTTTGCTGAAATCTGTTTTAAACATTTTAAGATTATCTTATATGCATGAAAATTGTTTTAAGTGGCCTAATCAGGAATAACTTTCAAAAATAGAAGTAGGGTCATTTGTATGTGGCCATACGATACCAAAGTCATATAATCCAAGGAAATAAAGAAAATAATAATACTTAGCTGTTAAAAGTAAAAATATAAATTGCTGTTATCTTCTATGTTTATAGATGTTACTGTCTGGAACTAGGTTCCTGATATAATGAATAATCTTAGCTAAATTTCATTTTGAAATTTTAATCTAAAAACTAAAAATTGTATATTGTAACAGTACATTTTAGTATCCTAGTGACAGCATTAGAACTATGTATCTAGATATCCAGTGAGTACAGCATCTATGTCTCATTCAGCTTCGCATAACACCCAGCACAATGGAATCAGCCTTCCCCAAGATGAAAGCTCGAAACAGGGTTTGTACTCTGTTCGTGGATTATGAATGTTCCCATGAATGTCCTTTGAGAGGTAAGGAATAATTTTGTCTTACAAAACACTGTGAATATTGTAACTTATATCATATTGTTACTTGATCTCTGTCTTTCTCAACTGCCTTTTGGTGTCTTCCTCTCTGTCTCTATCTCTCTGTGTGTCTCTGTGTCTTTGTGTCTGTCTCTCTGTGTCTTTCTTACACACACACACACACACACACACACAAACTGAAAGCAATACAAATTTGTTTCTCTGAAGTTCCATAATTTATTAAAATGTATTTTGTCTGAATCTCTCAAATATATATATATATGAGATAAAAATATAAATATATATATATATATTTACTTAGTAGAAACTTGTGCAATAATGAAAATAAATTATCATAGGCTTGATAAGAATTTTCTCATTCGCTTTTTAAAAATTAGTAAGTGTTTTAACTAAACACAATGTGAAACTCAGTTTTCTTAGCCAGGCATGGTGGTTTGTAATCAGAGCATTTGGTGTGCTCAAGGAGAAGGATGGTGAAATCCAGGCTGGCCCGAGCTCTGTAGAGAAATCCTCAAAACAATGAATAACAACAAACCTCAATCATCTGTAACTAAAATCTAGCATGTCCCCATGGGCTTCAAGTTATGTTAGCAATCTACAGGAAATTCACTATTGCTATTTCCACTGGCCTTTCCTGATATGATCTAAATTTATTCTGTTCACAGGTTTTGCCCTCTGACCCTGAAGCCACATGGGAACTTCGCCAAACCACAGAAATCCCAGCTGCCACGGCCTAGGGCTTTAGGCTTGTTAGGAAAGGAACACGGGAAATGTTCTGAAGTTCTAATTTAGAGGTTGATGTACTCTTTTGATATTATTTATATGGTACAGATGTTAAGTAAAAGTGTCTAAAGAAGCTTTCCCGCACTTTTACACAGATTACAAGAGTGTCAATTTTCTTCAACTACAGGTGACCTGAGAGCTGACAGGAATATTAGTGAGAAAGTGCTAGGACTCCTTGTTGCTCCATAGCAGATAGAGTATATGATTACTTAGAAAAATACCCAAAGCAGTAAATGTAGCTTAGTGACATTGTCGAAGGGTAAAATACTGAGAGATACAGTGAACTCCTATGGACAAACAAAAGATTGCTGAGAGCTCATCTAATTCCCTTGGCCAGCACAGCAACTATGAAGGGAGAAGCGATATTTTAATTTCCACAAATAACAAAGAAAACAATTACAAGGCCATCACTGCATCTTTCTTGTGATTATGTTAGCTTCCGCAAATGTGAGCTTTCCTCAGGAGCAGCAGGCCCAGGATAAAGCAGTAAATTTTTGCATTTTTAACACAAGAGGCAATATCCCATCTTCCTCCTCAGAGGCCTAGGTGTATCAGAGAATAAAATTAGCTTAAAATAGAATAACAGATGAAAAATTATATGAAGAAGGTTTAAAGATAAGAGTTATTTTTAACAAAGTCTGTGTAGAATTCTTTGATCTTGACACTTAATCCTTGAGGATAGGAATGCCATTCCTTTTGGAATGCCATTCCTTTTCCATCCCATGCTGCTAAGAAAAGACAAAACACCAGAATGACATCCTCACACATGCTCTTTTTCCAGGTGCCTTTAATTCAGAGTAGTCAATATGCCTGGTATATTTTTAACTCCTTCAATACCTCTGTGAAGTGCACTGATTATTTTCTTCTTTATGAAATTATTTTTACCATAGCTCCTGCACACTTTTAACCACAGTAGTACAAAAGACGATCTTAAAATAGCATAATAATTTATCTTCAATTTAATCCTAATCAAAACCATTTGTACAGAAATGGATGTGATGACAATTCTTTTCTTTTTATAATTTATTTTTTATTTCTTCAAGTTACATCTCAATCACAATCCCCTCTCTATTACCCCTCCTGCCCCACCCTTCCACCCTCTTCCCCCTCAACCCCCCCATCCTCTATCCCTTTTTTTTAGTTTAAGGTATATCTTTTCCCCCCAACAGCTCCCCCTTTCAGTCCAATAAATGGTTCTTTCTCTCATAACAATAAATACAATACAAAACAACAGAAATAAATAGGCCACAATTATGAGAGTTATATGGCTTAGCATACATTCCCAATGTCCAGTCCATATGCATTTGACACCTGACTTTAGTATTCTACTATCTAACCATTTCCATGAGTTCAAAGTTCTATACCTAACTCAGGTTTCATACTATCTTGCCTAACAATTTTAAAAACATCTTCTTAGATCCAAAACACCCTCTTGATTCCTAAACAACTCAAAATTTAACTATGAGATTCTAGCTATCTATTCTTCAACCACCTCAGAGACCTGAGAGGATAAATACAATTCTTTTTTTGGGTTTTTTTTTTTTTTTTTTTTGGTTTTTTCGAGACAGGGTTTCTCTGTGTAACAGCCCTGGCTGTCCTGGACTTGCTTTGTAGACCAGGCTGGCCTCGAACTCACAGAGATCCGCCTGCCTCTGCCTCCCAAGTGCTGGGATTAAAGGCGTGCGCCACCATGCCCGGCGATAAATACAATTCTTAAGGTTCAGAGAGTATTAAAAAATTAAATGTAACCAATGTTTAGTTCAGAGAGTATTAAAAAAATTAAATGTAACCGATGTTTAATATCTTCTAGTACATAATACCACTTATGTGAATAAAAAGAAATATGATATTCAGAAAAACTTATATAGACAAAATGTAATTAACCCTCTGAGGTTTATCCAAATTAATACTGTTTGTTCCACTGAAGTGGATGGCAGTGTCTCTTTTGTGCCAACACTAAGGAATTTTTCTAAATGAAATTGTATGAAGGCAATTGAATAGTGAAAATGTCTCTTCATTGCATAGGTAAGAGAATTAATTTCAGCTTTTATTAGCTTGCAACATATAAGACAATTCTTGCCCAGCATTCTCTGTCTTTAGGGAGAACCAGCTGCAGTGCAGATTTTAAGCACCCCAACTCAAGACAGTGCTAAGAGGACACTGCTATACAGCGTTCCTTTTATACCTTTGCTCCCAAGAGGAACCATCTCAAGAGCAAACAGGGGTTGAGAAAGGCCTTCTCTTACTTATGATAGTTTCTGCAGCACTATCAGTGGATAATCATTGGTTGGCAACATACAGAAATAAGAAAATAAAGCTCCTATAATATTAATAAGTATGTTCTGTTTAAATATGCTGTAGTCATTGCTAAGATTAATTTTGTTTGTTTAAGTTAAATTCCAGTCATGATAAAGGTATTAGTTTTTCAAAAAATCACGAACTTATATTTACTTTTAAAATTGCAATAAGCTCCCTTCTTAAAAAGATATTGTCCTTGAGTAAACACATAATATATTCATATCAGAATCCATAAAATAAAAACACTCAGAATAAAGTTCTGGTTTTTTTTTTGTTTTTTGTTTTTTTGGCTGATAAGAGAAATGAAGTATCTTTTGCTTAAATTGGGACTAATGTCATGTACCTTGGGGTAGGAGGCTTTTTTTTTTTCTACACCAAAAGAGGAAGAAAGTAAGTTGATACACAGTTAGCTTGCTGTCTCTCCTGTCTGAAAGCTCAGAGAAACAAAGGGAACATTGTCATTGTTTCATGATTGTAACTCTGCTGGGAAGCTTCTCTGGTAAGTTTCAACTGCAGGGGATGCATTTGATGAAAATCTTAAAAGCAATTGAGTGGTATAAACTGTTGACTTTTATCCTTGGCTGGCATGAGTAACTTATTCTTTGAAGGATCTTTACCTGGGAAGCTTTCAAATTCCATTGTCATATGAATCCTCCTATATCCAGAGATAAAACAAAATTAACTTTTCAAGGACATAGCAGTCTGGAAAGAGGAAAGTTATCTAGGAATTAAACAGAAGCTGAAAAATCGAATGAGTAGCCCACAGCACTTAAGTTTTGTGAACATTATGTTCTCTCATATATCAAATGGAAATTGTTCAGGGGTTCTTTAAAAAAAAAATGAAAATGGATCACATGCCTAATTTCTTGTTTGGATTAGTCTATATTCACTTTCTTATCAGTTATTGTATAAATTCATGTTTTAAAAATCAATTTAGGCACTAAAATTTCTCTAATATTTTTAATTTTTGAAATTTTGTACTGTCCAAATCATAGTCATTATTTTCCCTGAAATGTGTTTAAATTTACTGTTGCTTTGCAAAAACTTTTAAGGCTGGCATTATTATGTATTCGTTTGTAGAATAAAATCAACTGAGATTTAATGTCTTGAATTTCTAGGTCGGAGTATTTAGTTACAGCCTTAATTAAACAGAGCTGGCTGCTTCATACGCTTGCTAGTAGGTGCTTTGTGCATCCCTGACAGATAAGAGAATCTGAGAAAATACAGGTCCTCCTACTGCTGAAGGTGAATACAATTATTAATCTCTGAGGAAGAACATGGGTATTAAGCATTTTCATATCAAATAGAGAAGAAAAAGCCAGCCAACATTTTTTGAACAATTTTGTACATTTATTCAGCCAGTCTTTATTAAAATGCATTTTAACGACATTAATACCTTGTGATCCATGTCCATTGTATGTCAGTCTGTCCATTGAGGGTGACCAGTTCATTGTGATCTGAATCAGCTCTTAACCCTTTGTAATCTCCTGATGAGATTTTCTAATAGTCTATTAGAAGAGCTTTGCCCATTCTCTCTTTATCACCCCATAACTGCTAGCATAGATGGAAACTTCTGTTCTGTGCTTAATTTAGTACACTCACATCAGCCTAACTATGACTAACTATATGACTAACTGTATCATGAGTAGCTTTATGAAGAATAGTCATATGTGCTTCTCTTTTCTCCAGTATTTTTGCAGAAAGCATATATTTCAGAGGCTCAATGAATCTGATTATAATTGTCAAAAATTTAACAAGTTGAAAATGGAAGGACTCTGTCGCTCTTGTTCCACATTCCTGCTTATACCACAGGGAGTGGTATGTCTATGTAAGTGAGCTTAGACCATCATCAGCATGTGCTTAGCAATCCCCACAGTGTGAACACATTAAGCCTATTCTTTTGTTTGTTTCCTATTTTTTTATTTTTAAGATTATGATTACAATATTTCTCCCTTCCCAAAGCCCCCTACAAATCATCCCATATACCCCTAGCCACTCTCCTTCAAAGTCATGGTATCTTTTTCTTAACAATTGTTGTTGCATGTGTATATGTATATGCATATGAATTCCTAAATATTGTTATTGCATAAGTATATGCATATACATATGGATTCCTAAATATAACCTGCTCGGTTCATACAATATTACTTGTATGTATGTTTTCAGGGCTGATTGTAAGCCTGTTCTTTGGTCTTCTATGCTAGAAAACTGGAGCTATAAGTAATGTTCTCTAGTATTGCCAATGTCCTTGGCTAACCCCAATGAAAACAGAAAAGATATATTTATCTCCTCCTCCTTCACCTCCCAGATGTAATTGATCACAAAGCTGTTCTAAAGTTTTTCATGAATAATTTTTAAATGTATTCCTTCTTCTCTACCTGTCTTTATTATTTATAACCTTTCTATCTTTTACCTAAATAATGGCATTACATTTTAAATTAATCTCTTTTGTTTTCTACTCTATGCTACTACAAAGATGAATTATCTAAATTAAAAAATCTCCAAAAAATACTTCAGTGGCTTTTAAGAAAATATTGATGTTTCCTGCATTCTCATACTCAGTTCTGTAAGATACTACCTTCCTTTACCCTATTTTCTGCATCTCCTCCTCCTCCTTCCTTCCACCATCATCAGTTGACTTCAGAAATTCTACACTGATTATTCTATTATTTTCTCAATTCAGCATCACCTTGTTTTAACTTAACAAAAATTTTGGCAACTCAGGTAATTTATCTATCCCTCACTTCAAGAAGCAGTCACAAGATTTCATTATTTTGAAATGAATAAATTAATGTCTTGACTCTTTTTTGATGTTTTATACGTGTATATACAAGTGATGTGCATACTTGCTTATGTGTGGACACATACGTGTGTTCAATTGTTAGGATTGCTGGAAAACTACAGACTGAGTTTACTTAAGTGTCTAAGTCTTCATAGTTCATGGACCTGCTGAAATTTTTCCACTGAGCCATCTCCCCAGTCACATCTTCTGAAGTCTTACATGGTACTAGCCATTATCATAGTAACTTAAAGTAACTTAAAATTGAAGTTGTTCATTTTTGTGACTATTTCACTGACAGATTTTCACACTGTGAAAATCTGCTTTAACACAGTAGATACTCACTTAATGCAAACTTTTTGATCAAACAGTTAATTATTTCCAAAATGGGGAGAAAGCAATTCACAATTAACATGTTTTAGAGAGAAGGCCACATTTAGAAAGGAATACAGCATGAGGTTTTCATAACAACCGCAACACTTGCTAGGAACCTCATGAAATATATGTCTGATAAGTAGCAATCTATGAAAGAACATGTCAGAAAAAAAAGATATCAATGTACAAAAGTGAGAGACCTGTGAGAAAACACTATAGTCATGTTTACTAAAACTTAAATATGTGGCTAGTGTGAGAAAGTCATGGAAGGTTGTCTAGAACGTGAGGAGGAAGAATTCTTATTGGCAAACAAGAGAAACTGATCTACATTCAATAAAACAATAGGACTGTTTGTTAACACTTATGTGTGCTATATACTATTCTAACTACCTTAACTTTTCATAATTAATTATTTGCATAGATACAATTATAAATCTATTATATAAGTAAGTTAAGGCAATTAAAGAGTAAGCATTTATTCAATATGAAAGATCTAATAAGAAAATATCTAAGATTGAAAACTAAAATGTGCTGTGGAAAATGTGGCACAGAAATTGTGGGAGTAGCCAACAAATGATTGGTCCAGCTTGAGACCCATGCCATGAAAGCTGAAACTACCCAGAGGGCCAAGAGTCAGAGGCTGGATAGCCCAGAGACCCATGATAGACTCAAAACAAATATCAAAAAAAAAAAATCAATGAAATGATTTCTAAGGATAATCTGCTATAGATGGTATCTAGACCAGTTGTCATCAGAGAGACTTCACCCAGAAACTGATGGAAACAGATGCAGAGACCCAGAGCCAAACACTAAGTGGATTTTGGGGAATCTCACAAAAGAGGAGGAGGAATAATTATAAGAGCCAGAGAGGTCAAGACCACCACAAGAAACCCCACAGAATCAATTAATCTGGGCTCATAGGCGCTCATAGAGACTAAACCATCAAACTGGTAGCCTGCATGGGACTAACCTAGGCCCTCTGCCTATATGTTACAGTTGTGTAGCTTGGTCTTCTTATAGGACTCCTAACAGGAGGAGGAGCTCTCTCGGACTCAGTTGCCTGCCTTTGGGACTCTTTCCTCCTATTAGGTTGCCTTGTCTAGCTTTAATAGCCTAGTCTAACACTAATTTACTATGCCATGGCTGGTTGATAACCATTGAGGCTGACTCTTTTCTGAAGAGAAACAGAGGAGGAGTGGATAAGAGAGGGGGGAGGGATAGGGAGGAGAGAAAGAAGGGGAAACTGAAGTGGGGATATAAAATATGAAAAATTTAAAAGAAAAAAAGTAAACTAAGCATTGTGATTAGGAAACAGCCTTTAAAAATCTGAGGACTGTAAATTGGACAAAGAAAGTCAGATGGTTTATTGGAAACTTTGACCATACATTTGATGTGTTGGATGAAATCTAGACTCTATCAGGATCTATGATGACTGAAATTGAGAAATCATCAATTTTTAATCCCACTAAAAGAATATACAGAATTGAAGGACACATTATGTCCTAATATGTGTCCTACCATCCCACCCCTTAACCCTATCTTCTAAAAGCCCAGAAGATGGTGATAGTATCAAGACTTAGAGAAATACACTAATGAAGGATATCATATGTATATAGAAATGGGAGTTGCTCCTAATAAAATATGTTTCTGGCCAGGCAGTAGTGGCACATGCTTTTAATCCCAGAATTTGAGAGGAAGAAGCAGGCAGATCTCTATGAGGTCCTCTGATCTATGGAATGAGATCCAGGCAGCCATAGCTAAAACAGAGAAACTCTGTCTCGAAAAATCAAATATATATCTTATTTTTGTGACTAAGTCAGATGCTGTCAGTTAACTATCAGTAAAAATATGTCTTTTATCATAATATTCTCCAGGCACAGAGTAGTAAATAGTGAGATTTAATAACACAGGGACTTGTGGGTATTTTCTAGTTAGTCACAATATCACTAATATTCTAAGTTACTCCATACTAAATAAACATGTCATTCTGACAAATGTAAGTTGAAACTACTCAGTAAAATATTGTGACTCTACAATCATATGTACTGAATGAAGTCACATGATCAATGTCTGAGAAAGAACATGAGTTTGAATATCATTTTAAAGGTTTCTATAATAAATAACATCAATGTATCATTCTTCATCCATGCCTTCAGCATGATCTTTTGATGTATGATACTTATATAGTGCATACAAGTATTGGGAAAGAGAAGTGTGTAGACTCAGGGAAATTGTCAGATCTGAGTCTGCTAATCTGTGCCGGTCTAGAATATCACTTTGATATATGACTCAAGAGTACACTTCATGGCCATTCCATTATCCTACTCTATAACACCTTAGTAGAAATACATGCCGAATTACAAAATATCTATATTAAGTTTCTGAGTCACAGCTTAAGGACTTTTATGAGAGTATGTCTCCCAACTGGAACTCTTCTGAACTCTTTCCTTAAGACTAAACATACCATAATATCTCTGATGGGGATCCATACATTAATGGCACCACTGGTTAATAGGAAGATCCAGGGTATTTGGTCCCTCTGGGTCTTGTTTTAAGTTGCCTTTTAGTCTATGTAGGAAAAAAAGTGATACTTGTAGAATGACTTAAAAAAAAGTGTACTCCATCCTTATTCACATTCAAACTACTAAACCAAATGCTGGTCTCATTGCAAAACAAGTGTGCAGAGCTCCCCAGCTTACTAAGTAGGCAGATGTCTTTTTCTCTGACCTACTGTGTAGGAGGTGCTTGAGACAGGTTGTTTTCATATGGCATAGATAGTACACTATGCTCTGTCTTCTGTAATGCATCAGTTCAGTTCAGCTGTTAATTCCAGCTTGGGCCACAATCAGTTGAGTAGGAATGATGTTGATATAATCATTCTATACTAAATCAGTTTGTACCGTTATGCTGATTATTTCAAGAAGATAAAACCTTATGAACACTAACTAAATAAAATGAACTTAGTGGTACATACAGAGATGAGGTTCAAAATGAACTCCCATGAAAATATGGAGGGTTCAACAACTATAATATGTCAGTCTTTTTGTCAAAGAGAATCTCAACTTGTCTTAACTTATATTTAAGCCTACAGCTAATAAAGATACACTGACTTTGAAAATGGTCCTCTTTTAACTTGACAGCAATATACAATGTATTTTAGCATCTTGCTCTGAAATTCTAAGTAATTCATCAGGTTGGCAGTTGAGAGTGGAATCCAATGGAAGATACAGTTCTTCTAGTTGCTAAGAGTTTAGCAAGGGCATCATGTCTCTGAGCTCTAATGAATCAGTAGACCCATTAGCTCTCACAACAACTGCAGCTGATCAGAGTGCTTTAGGGAGCCAACAGCAAGAACCTGGGAGAGAATCAAAACATACATTCATCAGTGTTCTCTGAGGGAAAAAAATACCCTCTCAAATAATTCCTCTCCTTAGAACTAGTTATAACTCTCTTACTGTGTGTGATCTGACACACTGATAATCAATCATGAGATGTCAAATGGCCATGCTACATGACTTGTTCAATATTAGGTGCTTATGGAACCACAAAATATTATCAGAGAAATGTTCTCAGCAATAGTCTATTCAAGCAAAGGCTGATAAGTGAATGTCTTATACCCAGAAGTAAAATCACGTGAAAAGACAAGTCAAATTATTTTTGTCTTTGTTCTTATTGTGTGCTGTCTAATCTCATTTGTAGTGTATCATGAGAAGTACCCTATTGTACTTTATTAAGAAAAAGACGCCGGGCAGTGGTGGTGCACTCCTTTAATCCCAGAACTTGGGAGGCAGAGGCAGGCGGATCTTTGCGAGTTCGAGGCCAGCCTGGTCTACAAAGTGAGTCCAGGACAGCCAGGGCTACACAGAGAAACCCTGTCTCGAAAAACCAAAAAAAAAAAAAAAAAAAGAAAAAGACACTTTATCATGGGTATTTAAATGTGATTTGTTAATCTGTAAAATGAAATAAACCCTTCTACACACACACACACACACACACACAAATAAACCTGATTTGTCAGAAATGTTCAGAGATACATTGTGACCTAGCAGCTTTGGACTATCTATGTAGTCCTGACAGACAGTATGGAAAATTCTCTACTCAATGGAAACCAGGCCCAGTGTGTTTGCAGCACTGCACTTAAGGACATAGTGTATCCCTTTAAAGCATCAGAAGATATTTGATATTTCAAAGCCAAAATCCATGACTCTGGGAAGCAAGGGATAGAAGTGGACCCTTTGCTAATAACACACCTACTGTTCATCTCCTATTTTTGCTTCTACCACTGTCCCTTGTTCTCTATTCTTTAGAGGTTTGAATCTTAATAAAATCTCCATTACTAACACACAATGGCAGAATACTCTGTGTGTTACTTAGTCCACGGCTACTGAGCCAAAGACTATGATGTACAATTTCTCATTGTATCTATGTGTAAATACACAGTTACTTTAAATATAAGTAGAATGAATGATACATTCAGTTTGGAAGTCAAATCTCAGAGAACATTGAAAGGCAAAAGCTCAAAATCCACTCTGTCTGCACACTCAGAGAAGCTGGAGTTTTATATATGTAATATTATAAAAAAGATATAATGCACATTAGTTAATTATGACATTGCAAACCCCAAAACACCACAAAGCAACAATATAGAACCAGATCAAAAGAACAGCTGGATAATCTTTCAATGCTAGGATACTTTTATACCCCAGACCACTTGCCAACACTGGTTTAAAGTGAGAGGGAAATATTTCATGTGAGCTACTGTATTTTCCAGTTTCTTCATGCTAGTATATATTATCCTGTTCTATAACTAAGGCAGCATTCATGAGAGGAAAACTTTTAACCAAGAAAATAAAAATGATCCTATTGCACTAAGAGATATGTTTGTCACATAGTCATTTTGGAATTCATATGCCAGTGGAGTAACAAAGTGAAAAGGGGAAGTTGTTGTGTTTACTGGAGCAATGAATACATATTAAGGGAAAATGTGGCAACTGCTATATTATTGACGCATGAAAGAAGATTCTGCTTGCAGAAAAGTGCATACAACTGGAAATTATATGTTAAGTGAAAGAATCCACACTGAGAAAGATGAAAACTCTGTTTTCTCTCATATTTAAAATTATGTGTTTACATGTAGATGTGTGCATGCATGTGTGTGAACCTGTGTGTGTGTGTACGTGTGTGTGTGTGTGTGTGTGTGTGTGTGTGTGTGTGTGTGTGTGTGATGAAACTAGGACAAAGTAGGGGAAGAAAGGGAACTAGCCAAAGTGGACAGCTAATAAGTAGGAGGACAGTGGGACAATATGAATTTGTGAGATTAATATTTAATTATTGCACTGAGCAAACAAGTTGCTTTATCTAATATAGGTGGTTCTGGCTATCCTCTAGTTAAATTCTAGATTTTAAAAAATATTAAACATTGGCTGTCTTTATAATAAGGGAGAATTACTCTCACTTGAATACCTAAGAGGGAAAAAATGGCCTTAATAGATGTTGGATTCGGTCAGAAATAGCATTTCTTGATATAGGCAGATTTTTGAGGAACACCTTTGTTACTGGGTTGTCTGAATCTCAGGCCCTCAGGTTATCTAATTTGCTATTTGCAGATCCATAATTGTGTGAACCCTTTTCCTATGATCTCTCTCTCCTCTCTCTTTTCTCTCCTCTCTCTCTCTTCTCTCTCTTCTCCCTCTCTCTCTCTCTTCTCCCTCCCTCTCTCTCTTCTCTCTCTCTCACACACACATATACACACTCATAAAATTTAAAATTTATAGGTCTATTATAATTGACTTATCTGATATCACCCAGTAATATATGAATAGACCAATGAGAATTTGGGTCTTGTTTCTAAGAGAACATGTTCCATTGCTTCTATGAGGAAGCTTCATAAGGGGAGAGGGTGAGCCTTTCTGCACATAACACTGTTCTACAGAAGTTAAAGAATAGAAACAGGAAGTATATAGTTACTGACTGAACAAAGACTATGACAAATACATGAACTGCTTCATTCAAAGTTTTTCCATGGTCTCCTGCTAGTCTTTCTTCCTGAATCACAGATTCTGAAGAAAAAATTTTAATTGGTCTTTTGCATCCTATCTTTTACCTATAGTTCTATATATCATTAGATGTGTGCAAATTTAAAAAAAATACAAGATTGCTGGAGGTGAAGTTTTGGGAAGTGAGGGTGATCATCCATTTCGATGATGCAGATTACAGCAGACAGACAAGAATTGCTTCTTGTGCAAGAATTTGTAGTATGATACTCTGGGTTCAACAGATGGATCCCAAATGAGAAGCTTGTTGATTTGGTATTGTCTCCGTTTAGAAACCAGAAACAATGACAGCTATTGCTTCTGGGTGGTTGACAAGAGCTCTCTCATGCAGCCCCTTTTATGCTGTCAGTCACAGAATTCAAAATATAAACTCATTCCATTGGTACTTTAAAAGCTGTGTCTCTCCTAGATTTCTTTGAAATTATCAACTGAGTTAAATAAAATATTTGGATCTATTTATAGGATGCTGTTTTAGAAATAACTATGGTTTTTAGCAAATTTTCTTTTGATATTTTATTAAATAATCAGTATACACAACTAATGTTTAATATCAAAAATTCTCTAAATAGGGGTTAGAATTCAAAAGAGAGATAGTGTGGTGAGGTTCCAGTTGCTGCTGGTACCTCTTCCTGTGTATGCTGGTTGGCTGGAGTGCTGGAATCCTGACATATCTAAAGAGGTCTACACTCTATCTCTACTAATATTTTTTCTCCCATACCTCCGGTTGGTGGGTTAGGAGGTGGGTAGATTTATTAATATAATAATAAATAAACAGTTTAAAAGTATACTTTCAAGATTGGAATCAGAAATTATATCTTAAAGTATATATTAAAGGCAGAGTACTTGCCTAGCTTGTGCCAGGCCCTGGGTTCAATATGACCACAAGGAAAAAAAGAACACATGGACAAATGGTTAAAGCTTAGATAGTAGATATACTAGCACTAGGAAAAGACTACAGAGATAGAAAAGAAGGCCATGGCTAGTATATTTGAAATAATAAAGGAGATATATTAAAAGTATAAAAATCACTGCAAGAGAAAGAATGATGATTAAAATTTGCATCAAGAATGCTAGGGCAGGGTTTGGAGAGATTGCTCTGCAGTCAAGAGCACTTGTTTCTCTTCTAGAGGCTGCAGGTTCGATTCCGATTCCCAGAACCAACATGGTAGCTACCGAGTGTAACTCCAGTCCGAGGAGATTCAGCACCCTCTTTGGGTGTCCACAGTCACTGCATGCACGTGGTTCATTGACGTACATGTAGGCAAAACATCTCATGGACATACAAACAAAGATTTTAAAATTTTAAAGAAAGCAAGGGTAGCCACATGTAATATTACACTTTTATCTCTCAGTACTGCTGAAGCAGAAACAGGAGGAAAATAAATTAGAGTGGACCCTTAGAGTGCACACTAGAGACCATTTCTCAAGCACACACTAGAGACCATTTCTTGAGCTCACAACAAAGCTTGAGCAATGAATTCTACAAACAGCTTAAGGATATCATCAGAAAATATCAACAACTTATAAGGAAGTCAACAACCGAGCCAAAGCCATTACTTGTGCTATTATACAATTTCATGAGACTGTGAGTCTGTTGGTCACTTTGTAAGAGTTAAGGTAGAAGGCTGACCCCTGAAACTTAAAAATCAGAGTGTACAATACATGTTTTGAGGGCTGAAAATTATTTCTGGTGGTTAAAAAGATGTTTCCAGACCTGTTTCCTGAGGAAATTGTACGGCCAAAGAAAATCTTCTAGATCAGCAGATATGGTCAGGGGCACAAGAAGAATACAGAAGGTCAATGAGGAGGGAAATGGGGATGGTATATTGATATATAATAATGACCATAAGGGATCCAGAAATAATGTGAAAAAATTGGAATAGATAACTAAGCTAGGTAATGAGACCAGAGAAATAATCCTTTCTTCAGCAAATATTTACTCACTATATAATTTCAAAATCAATTTAACTAGTAAGTCTCTTCTGAGTATATTTCCTCTACTTTCTCTGATCATCAGAAGAAATTCACAAACGTAATTTTGTTTTCATTACAATGGTGTTAGGGTAGTGTGACTCACAGCTTGCATTCCTGGAGAATAAGAGTTCATTGCCATTCTCATTGCAATTCAGAACAACTGAGCACTTTTTTTTTTTGAAACACAGAACTGAAGAATGTTACAGCTAGAATGGACTTTGCAAGAATGTTGAATTCTTTACTTTTCATTTAAATTACGGTTTTAAAGGGGGTCAGGCAAGATATAAGCACAGGAATTCTAATTGAAAAACATTGTGGAGAGGAAAAAAAAATGTTTTCTCTTCCAAATACATTTTAGAAGTAGACCTCACAAAGCATGTGGTTCAAGGAGAATTTTCTAAGTCCACGCAAATTAATTGGCAATAAAATCCTCAATTATGTGTATGTGATTAAATCAATCTGAGTAAAATAATATAACTAGATGCTTCATGACTAAATAAAACCATAGTATCCATTGCCTTAAAATACCAGTTCTGGCCTTTCTTGTGGAATGAAATAGATCGGTTATGCACATACTTCAACATGGGCCTGGGAGACAAGAAGCTATTATAATTGACTTATCTGATATTTCTTTCAAAAAGTCACATTCTTAACTAAATTCACTGTGGCAAATCCACAAATCAGAGCAGGGGACAAAGTAAGTAATAGCAACAACAAACACAGAAGGGCAGGAAAAAGAAAGTATCTAGAGTTTGGACATTTTTAAAGCCCTTAACATCACTCTTGATGCTACTATATCTCTCAAAGACAAAGAATTAACAGAATAGTTCATTTAGAATCTGACATCTGAGACAATTATTTAAGAAGATGAGTGTACTTGGAGATAACCACATGTCTAATGTTCTGTTGCTGTGAAGAGACACCCTAGCCATGGCAACTCTTAAAAAGGAAAACGTTTAATTGGGGCTGGCTTACAGTTCACAAGTTTACCCCATTATCATTGTGGAGGGAAGCCTGGTGTCAAGGAGGCAGACACAGTGCTGGAGAAAGAGCTGAGAGTTCTACATCTTGATCTGCAGGCAGCAGGAAGAGAAACTTTGATACACTGGCCTTGTTTGAGCATATGAGACCTCAAAGCCCACCTCCAGAGACAAACTTCCTCCAATAAGACCACACCTACTCTACCAAGACCACGCGTCCTAATAGTGCCACTCAGTGTGAGCCTATGGGGGCAATTTGCTTTCTTACCACCACCAGGAGCCTCTGTTTGCCCATTAGCAGAAGAAAATTATGTGCTATCCACTTATTCACACATCAAAAATATATTTGTCTCCATATTTGCATTTCTTATGATGGTCCCTAATGAAACACACCTCCTGATATTTAGACCTTGGTTTTAAATCCTCTGTCACTCACTTCAAATATCCAAAACCTAGCAACACAATTCTGAAGAATAGAATACAATGTAAGTAATGTGGTATCATTTCCTTGTAAAATTGATGGCTGCCAGTTTTGTGGCCTTTCTTCTTTTCTCTACCCATTACTCTGAAGGAAGTAGGTGTTAAGTTATCATTATCAGTTCAGTAGTCCTATGCACAGGTCAATGTGACATGAAAATGAGTCTCTCTCATCAACAGGCTTTGAGGACCTGAGAAATATCAACAGTCAGTTTGCTGTACTCTTTCTCAGAGGAAAGAATGTCATTCAACAAATAGATCAGTGTCAGGGGGCAGGGGAAGAAACAAAGGAAAAATGAACCAGATCTCTGCATCCCAGTCAATAGGGTTCAAGGATGAAACACTAAGCTTCCTTACTAGGAAAGCCTTCCGTATACGAGAAAAAAAAACAAACAAACAAAAAACAGATCACAAACAAGCTGAAAGAAATATATAGCATTTTTCTACTTTTAAAGAAAACACATACAATTGACCCTTGCATATGGGCGTAATATTAAGATTATATTGGGCTACATAGGCATTGATCTTGGTATATTGATACATAATTAAGAGTATATTTAACCACAATTGAATAGATCTTTGTTTATTGATACAAATTTAAAGATAATGCTTCCCAATGGTATCATACATAGAGATACTTAAAAATAAAATGTGAAGCTCTGACCTCTTGATACCAACCGTCTAAAACGGTCTAGGATAGTTAAAACAAACTCCTAGTCATGCAAACATGTCTCTTTGTTAGCTACTATGACAGTCTATCACAGATATTCTCTAAACTACCCAGTAATCAAGTTGCTAAGAGACAAGCAACATTTGCTTATCTAAATACAAGAGATGGTTAGGGCATCTTCAAAAACCCCTAGAGATCTGCAGAATATGGCATTCAAAGATGTTATCTTAAATCAAGATTTTTTTTTTGATATCGAGACATATCAGCGCCTGACAGCACCCCCTATTCTACTCCAAGTAGAAGATAAGCATCGAAGAACCTCCACTGTAAGATGGTTGAATTAGTGGCAAGCCTTTCTCTTGGCATGAAAAAACCCCTTGCACCAACTGCAGACAGACTGCTGTCCAAAAAGGACAAAACTTGGTAGCAGGGAAGTCGACAGCCTAACTCTGCCAAGACAGGGTAGGTAAATCCTTCATAATCCCTGCTCTACAACAAATGTCTGTCAGAGAAACAGGACCCAAAGCCTGAAGATCGATGCTGGAATGTATGGAGAGAAAATGGGAACTGTCCAGGCAGTTATTGGTATGTTCTTTCTTAGTTTTGGAAGCTGCAGGCTCTGCACTTCCTATATAAGCAAATATATTTATCCCTCTCAGGTCTCTGAGGTGGTTGAAGAATAGACAGATAGAATCTTATAGTTAAATTTTGAACTGTTTAGGAATCAAGAGGGTGTTATAGATCTAAGAAGATACTCTTAAAAGTGTGTTGCAAGATAGTAAGAATGTTGAGTCACATATAGACCTTTAAACTCATGGAGTTGGGTAGATAGTAGAATGTTAAAGTCAGGGGCCAAATAGGTATAAACTGAACATTGGGAAGGTATACTGGGCCAATTTACTCTCATAAATGTGGCATATTTATATCTATTGTTTTGTATAATACTTACTGTTATAAGAGAAGGAACCAGCTGTTGGACTGAAAGGGGAAACCTCTGGAGGGAAGAGGGTGGAAGGGTGGGTTAGGAAGGGGGAATAGGGAGGGGTTTGTTACTGAGATGTAACTTGAAGAAAAAAAAATAAAGTATTTAAAAAAAAAAAGAAAAAAAAAAAAGAAAACACATACAAATGTAGAAAACCATACAAATGAAGGATGCATCACCCCAACATAATCACTAATATTTTGCTGCTAGAAATATGTAAATTACATTAACTATTTGGAATTTAGAGTGAAATATTTCAAAGAAGCTTTAATAATACACCTTTTTGTTTTCCATACACACTGATATATTTTTGTGCACATTCAAAGGCTTTAATCATCTGATTTTCTACTATGATCCCATACAGAAGTCACATACACATTGTTTATGCTAAGAAAGGAATACAACATGCTATGACACAACAAATGAAATAGTAGAATAAAAAAAGAGAGCAAGAAGAAGTAGAAGGAAAAAAAGATGTGGGGAAGAAGGCCCTGCTGTTAGTAACTTCCCACTACTGTCATAAATGGCATGACCCAAAACAACGTGGGGAAGAAGGGGATTTATTTGGTTTAACTTCCACATCACACACAATCACTGGAACATCAGGGAAAGCACCCAAGCAGAAACCTACAAGCAAGAACTGAAGCAAAGACCAGAAGAATGTTCCTTGCTGGCTTGCTCCTCCTGGCTTACTCAACTATCTTTCTTATACAGCTCAAGCCTCAGTGCCCGGAAATGGCACTGCTTACAGTTGGCTGGGTCGACCACCATCAAATAGCAATCAATAAATGCCCCGCCCCCGCATGCACCCAGGACAGTCTAGCAGAGGCAATTCCTCAGTTAAGATTCCGTCTTTCCAGGTATGTCAAGCTAACAACTGATAACTTTTACGTTTTTCTTTTTTCTTTTTCTTTTTTGATGTGATGAGTGTAGATCAAAGTCAAGACCTTGTGTGTGTTAGGATGATCCAGGATATTGTGCAAAGTGAAATAAATCAGCACAGCAAAACAAACTACACAAAAATTCACTTACTTATAGAATCTGAAATCGCTAGTCTCCTGGAAGCACACTATATAATGTTGTTTCCTACACAAAGGCTGTGGTGGTTGAGGAAAAGGGGAACTAATGTATATACAATTTCAGATAGAAGGAATATCAAGAGAGCTATTGTAAAACATGATGGTCACAGTTAATAGTATTTCCTAAAGGATCTAGAGGAATAGTCAAAAAGTCTTTCCACCTCAAAAAATAATTAATGTGAAATGACACATACTAGCCACTGTTAGTCATTTTAAAATGCACCAGTATTTCAAAAATGTACTTTACTTGGCAAATAATTGTGACTTTACATATCGTTCTAACTTACAGAAAAAATGAAGTAAGCTCTCCATGATAATATATTCCCAACTTTAAATTTTGTTTTTATTTTTTTTCACATTTGTGTGTGCATGCGTGCATGCTTTTGTGTGTGTGTTTGAGTGAGTGTGTGTATGTACGTGTATGTACATACATGCAAAGGCCATAATTTTTAAGAATTTGTTCTTTCCTTCCACCACTGTAGATTCTGGACATTAAGTTCAGAGCTTGGGACCAAGCAACTTTACTCTAATGGCCATCTTGTTAATTCTCAGTTCTCATTGCTAAGCCCTAAACCATGCTGCCTACAATTATAGAGCTAAGAAATATTCCATGTTCACAAGAACTAAAGCTTGGTGAGTATGTGCTTCCCTTACAATAGAATTCCTGATTTAATTTGAATAAAGATACTACCACACAACTTCAGCTCCAGGATATTCAATGACATCTTCTGAGCTCAACAGATACCTACACATACAGGCCATATATTCACATAAACACTCGAACACATAAGTGAGTGACATATATATATATATATATATATATACATATTAGGATGTTAAGTTATAGTTATCAGAAATAAGAAATAATATAATATCAGAAATAAAAAATAATCAGAAATAAAAGCCCTCACTGCTATTTCAACTTCTAGAAACAAATAAAAATTATATATTTATATGCATTTTAATGACTTATTTTCAAATAAGATTGGCAGAGATGGGATCATTTTTAGTTAATAGGAATTTTTAGTAAAAGAAATATCAGTAAAATTTTCTTAAAACATTGTTATAAATATCCTAATAGAAACTTAATTATTAGAAAAATAAAAATGCTTACCTCTTTGTAACACAAATAAGAAATCCATGGGAGTTGGGGTTACAGTGAAAACTGCATATCATGTCATTCATATGCATTAGCATTATCAACTATGCTTATTTTAAACAGTGCTCTCAAATATTAGAATGCTAAGACTTCAGTAGAATCTTTTCTGAATCCTGGAAAATCTACACAAAATACATAGAAAGAATATTGTAGTTTTGAAAGGAAGCAATTAAATAAGTCACTTTATACTTTACCTAAATTCAGTGGTAGATCTAATATTTTGAATCTATCTGGGATAAAATATATTCTACAGTACTTGAAAAAATCTATAAGGAATAGCAATTTATAGCAGTAGTTCTGAACAAATGAAAACCCAACATTTTTACAGTTGAATAAAATTGGGCTTGGACAACAGGGAACCTAAAACTCATTTGGATTCACGCAGTGCTTCAAAAACACAACACTAGAACCTGTACAATCAATCCAGCACCTAACTGGCAGCCATAGGAAGAATCCCCAAGTAGAAATATGTTGACCAGATTCTGCATGCTTAAAACCTCAGGAGATGACTATTTGTACAAGCTATCTTTTTTGTTTCCCAGTAGGATACGGGAGAGGGACCTATAGGCAAGTATAGTAATCCAAGTTGGGTATCATAAAAGCATGAATTAAAGTTTCACTGCCTATCTGTGACAATACTTTCTAACTCATTCTATTTCTAAACTGATTATGCATCAGTATCCCCCAGAAGACTGAAGGTAATTCAGGAACAGCAGCCATCAATTAACGTTTACACTCTCAGCACAGAGAAGATAATGGCTATCATTTTAGTTTTGCAACAGAAAGAGATGAAAATCTGCAGCTTTAGAGGCTTTCAGCATGCATCTTTTTCGTATCACCTGAATTATATTTCAGGGTGTCTGAGGCTTCCAAAGCCAGACCTCCAATATCATACGATATTGAAGCAGGTGTTCTTCCAAGTGAATAGTGAAAAGTTTGCTATCATAGCTGGGTCAGCTTCACAATTCTATTCTTATTCTTTTCTTGGTTCATAATATCTATTTATCCCTGAAATACTAGGGCACTGATAGAGCCACATTACTGTAAGAAATAAAATGAAAAAATATCTAACTTCTGTCCTTTTACCAAAAGGACAGAAGTTAACAGGAACAAAACTGGGTAAGGGGCAGGCCGAGCTGATAAAAGATGGTGTGATCCTCCATAGGTAGCTAATACCAGATGGAAGCTTCTAAGTCTTCACATAGCATGGAAGGATATCAAAGTTCCTAGGCTGGATTCAGAAAATCCAGTTGAAGCTATCTTTAGGCCTGAACACATGGTTTGACTACAATACATGGTTTTCATTTTGTGTTATAAAGTCACACAGTATTTTGGGATTTGACCCACTGTTCAGAAATTTTGGAGTTTCCCACAAAGATAAACAGACAGACACATTTATTATCAATGCAAGTTTTATTTCATAAAATCTATCAAACATTTCATTATAAATTATGATATATAAGTATTATTTCCTTTATCCTCTTTATTAAAATAATAAATAATAATTTTTTCATTCTATCAGAGTAGGAGCCACTATTTAATGGGATGACAAACTATCTATCATGACTGAGAAAGCCTGGACATTGGAAAGTTGTGTGCTCAAAACAGCAATTACTTTATAGCAGTGATTGAATTGATTGTGTTAAAAGAATACAATATAATTTATTCAATGGTCTATTATAAAAGTCTATTTTCAAAACTCATCAAATTAAATACATGGATTGAGTTAGGCATTATGTACCTGTAACCAAATACACCTTCATCGACACAGTGTATACATTTGTTATCTATTGTGCAATTTGGTGATTGCTTATAATGTTATATATATAAAACAAATGTGTGTATATATATATATATATATATATCCTTCATATAAGGAATGTCTTCTTCATAAACACAGATGAAGGTCTGAACTCCCCATTTCCCTTTCCTTAAGCAGGGAAAATCAAAGATAAAGAAGCAATGCTAGTCTGGCACTGTAACTTTTCCTCACCCCAGTAAATTTTGATGGTCAGGTGTTAAAAGATTATTAAATTCAGATCACTACTAGTTTTTAAATACTGATGCTTAACATACTTTTTACATCTCAAACCTACTAAGAAATTTTATTGTAGTGTATTATGTTCATACGGAATTGATTTTCAAGAAGAAACTACACTATGAGCACACCATTTCATGCCACTTTTCTGTACCAGATGACACATATTAAACTATATATTCTTTCCTAAAATACCTCATATTTCCCTACCTTCATGTTTTTTTCTTGTCATTCTTTGAATTGTTCATGACTTACCTTTACCTACTGTTAGGTATTTCAAGAACCAATCTACCTGTTAACTCTCCAATCACTAGCCCAGACAAATACAGTATTACTATGAGCTTGCTTTCATACCATTTGAGGCTAGTGAATTTCAATATTATTACAGTAGATGTTGGTATAGGGAAGAAAGAGGATAATAGCATCCTCTGTCATCACCAGTAATCACTAAATATACACCTAAAAATATAGTGGGTTTGCAATTAAGAGTTGGTCTAGATTTTAGGATATGTTTCTTAGCAATTACCATTTACTAATTTTTGTATTATTAAAGCAATAATTGTAACTATAGAATTTTTTCAGTATTGTAAGGATAGAAAATAGTACCTTATATTAAAATCATCACTTAGCTATCATATAAATGCCAGTGAAAACAACACTGAGACTCCATTTCACCCCATCAAAAAGACTATGAAGAAAACAAACAATAATGAATGTTAGGAAAAAGAACCCTTATACTCTGCTGATGGTCATGTATGGAATTGAATTGTTCCACTATGGAAATATGCATGGAGGCCCATAGAAAAAAAGTATATCTACCATGAGACCCTTCTATAAAATTCCTGGCTACTTACACAAAGAACCCAATAACATTTCAACCAATGATGCTTGCACACCAATGTTTATTGCAGAATTCTTCAATAGCTAAACTATGGAGCCATCCTAGGCATCTGCCAACAGAGTAATGAATCAAGAAAATGTGGTAGAGAAATAGCACAGGAAGCATCACATAGGATTACTCTACAGAAATCCTTAATAAAGTTTGCAAGGGATTAAACCACTGAGTGCAGTTGACCCAACTGGCCCAGATAATAACAATACTATCAATCAATATCCACATGCTGCTTCCAGAATTTGTGGCAGATATTTGTTTTAAACAGTTGCTTTCAACCTATTTGCTCATTTCAGTATTTATAACTATAACATGCATTATTCTGTGCTGTGGACATGGAAAAATACACAATTTAAGATGGAAGTCATGCAATAGCTTAGGTTGTAAAAGTTAGTAACATGAGGAATCCAAGGCAAGTAAGGTTGGTTGTTATATTGCCCTCTTGAAAGGTAGATTACACAAAATCAGTTTTAGTATATGGCAGAATAGCATTCTTAACTGACCTCAAAGTATATTATTAACTCAGCTGTGAGGTTCAACAAAAGTTCCAGTCTCATGATAAAATTAGAAAATACTAAGTAAAATATTAAAAGTGACTTTCATTTTTCCAAGTTTCAGTTAATTCATTTTCTCTACTTACTAAATTTTTCAGTATTACCGCATCATAATACAGTGTTGGTAAGGATGTCAAATGAAAATGTCTTCTATTTCCTTGTAATTTTTGTAACCCCCTATTAAGTGCCAAAGGCAGTCAGAAGAAAAGATATAATCTAACCCACATGATCTTTATTTAGAATACTTACAAAGTTTTCCCTATGGCTTTTTTTCATTTATGTCAATTTCTACTCTATATAACATCATTTTCTAATTCATAGTTTAAAAGGTAAATTATATGTGGTATCCATTTTTAAGTCAAAGATATTTTTATTATAATCCCAAGAGTTCATTATCTGTAAGTGAAATGTGTTTTAAAACTCAGTTTATTCTCAAAAAGAGCTTGAATTTTCTCAATTATACAAGTGAATGTTTTGCAATACTTTTCTCGATAACCTCAAAAGATTTGTAATATTTTGGAGTAACCCTAACCAAGCAAATAAAATGATTTATATGATAAAAATTGTAAGATATTTGGTGTGGTTTGAATAACAATAGCCCCCATAGATTAATATATTTAAATGTTTAGGGAGTGGCACTATTTAAAAGGATTCAGAGATATGGCCTTGAGCTTTCAAAAGCTCAAGCCAGGCTGAGTGGGTCTCTCTTTCTGCTGCCTTTAGAACCGGATATAGAACTTTTAGCTACTCCTCCAGCACATGTCTAACTGTATGCTGGCATACTTCTCATCCTGATGACAATGAACTAGACCTCTGAAACTGCAAGCAAGCCCAAATTAAATACTTTACTTTATAAGAGTTGTTGTGGTCATAATGTCTCTTCACAGCAATAGAACACTGACTAAGATAACACTTCAGAAAGAAACTGAAGAAGATATCAAAAGATGGAAAGATGCTCATGGATCAATAGAGTTAATATAGTAAAAATGGCCATCCTGCTAAAAGCTATATAGAGTCAATGCAATCCCCATCAGACTTCAAAAAAAAAAATCTTTGTGAAAATTGAAAGGGCAATTTTAAACTTCATATAGAAACACACACACACAAACACACACACACAGAGACACATGAGACACACATACACCACATGCAAAAGCAAACAAACAAAATATTTAAAGTACTCCTGAATAATAAAAGAACTGCTTGAGGTATCACCACCATCTCTGATCTCAAATTGTACAACAGAGCTATAATAATAAAAACAGAATGGTACTGCCACATAAGCAGACACACTGATCAATAGAATCAATCCACGCATCTTTGGATGCCTGATTTTTTGCTTTGTTTTGTTTTTAATAAAGAAGCCTAAATACACCCAGTGGTGGGGGGGTGGAAGAACATAGTCAAAAGATGATTTTGGTCAAGTTGTATGGCTGCATATAGAATATAAATAGAGCCCTATCTACCACAATGCACAAAATTGAACTCCAAATGGAACAAAGATCTCAACATAAGGCCAGATACACTGAATCTAATAGAAGATAAAGTGAGGAATAGTCTTCAGCTTATTGTTACAGGAAAGTACACCATTAGCAGCAGCACTAAGACCAACTAATAAATGAGACTTGAGTAAATGAAATGCTTCTATATGACAAAGGACCCCATCCTTCAGACAAAGAGATAGGTTACAGAATGGGAAAAGATTTTTACCAAGTGTACATCTCATACAAGGCTAATCTGCATCAGATATATGTGTAAAAAGAAAAGCTGGATATCAAAAAAGCAAACACACCAATTAAACAGTGGAGTATAGGTCTAAACCAAGAAGAAGAAATTCAAATGACTGAGAAGCACTTAAAGAAATGTTAACATCATTAGTCATCAAGGAAAATGCAAACCAAAACTACTTTGAGATTTCATTTTACAGCAATCAGAATAGCCATGATCAGTAGAAGAAGTGACAGCTCCTTCCTTCTGGCAAGGAAGTGAGATAAGGGAACATTCATCCTTTGCTGGTGGGAAATGCAAACCTGTGCAGCCACTATGGAAATCTGTCTGGCCTCTAAAAGATGGAAATTAATCTACCTGAAGATCTAACTATACCACTCTTGGGAATAAACTTAAAGAATGTGTCATCCTACAACAGAGACACTTGCTCAAACATGTTCATTGTTGCTCTAGTCATAATAGCCTGCAACTGAAAAAAAAATGTCCACTAAAGAATGAATGGATAAAGAAAATGTGGTTATGTTTACTTGGAATATTACTCAGTCATTTTTTTAAAATGAAATCATGTAATGGATATCCAGATAAATGCATGAAACTAGAAAAATAAACTAGAAAACTAGAAAAAAAAACTAAAAAAAAAATCCTGAGTGAGGTAACTCAGACCCACAAAGACAAATATGGTATGTACTCACTCATATATGAATATTGGATGTTAAATTGTTGATAAACAAGCTACAATACAGATAACCTCAAAGTTTACATAGACAGGGAGATGCTAGGGACAGAGTGATAGATGTCTGTAGGCAAGAGAATAGAATATATAATTATGGATGGATGTGGCAGGGTACAAGAACAGGAGGATCAAACAGAGAGGAAGAGGGAACAGAGGGGTGAGAAAGCAAATGCAGGAAGAAAGCTAAAACTAGTGACCATTTGAGAGGATGTATGGAAACCTAATAAAGTACAGTCTTCCAAGAATATATTCATATATTAAGGTAATCTAAACAAAATCTCCAAATAACAGGGAAGACAGATTCCCAACTGGACATCTCTCATCGCCAAATGAAGAGTGACCGTACGCAGAGTGAGAGACCTTGAAACACTCAGCCCTAAAAGGATGTCTACATCAAATCTTTACCCTCAAGGCTCAGGGAACTCTGTGCAAGAGAAAACAGAAAGAGTATATAAGATCCACAGGGCACGGAGGACAAACATGAATCAAGGCCAAATAGATACAATAGGACTGGTGCACATACGAACTGTAAGAGACTGAGGCGGCAGGCATGCCCAGGACCCTCAGATGTATTGAGGGGAATGAAAATTATTAAGAGACACCCTAAGTCGGCAGTAGAGCCAGGCCAGCTGCCAGGTCCCAGGAACTTAGCTGACCATAAAAAGGGTGGAACCAAGAATGAAGGTCAATCTGGCCACAGGCCTCCAGGGTTTCAGGAACTGGCTGACCACAAAGTAGATAACAAAACAAGATTAGATTCATTCCTGAGAAAAACAGATGTAGGATGTTTCCTGCTGACTAACTAATGGGCTGGTACATTCCACCTGTATTTCCCCTCCCCCTTAGGTTGTGGTAAACAATGGGCTGAGCTGGTACTTCCTACCTGTAATTTCCCCCACCCCCTTAATCTGTGGTGCTCCCCTATAAAATACTCTACTCTTCCCCCAAATCGGGGTTGAGGCTCTACACCTGCGTGGGATACGAGTGGCGCCCTCAGTGCACTGTGTCCCCCTTCCCCCTTCCCCCCCTAAATAAACCTCTTGCGATTGCATCAAGATGGTCTCTTGTGAGTTTTGGGGCGGCCGTGATATCCTGAGCATCGGGTGAGGAACTTCCCTCCCACGGGTCTTTCAGTATGAATCAGTTGGGTGCTAGAGCTGATAGGAGAAGTAGACACATGCTGCCATCCCTAACCCAGAAGGTGTCTCCAATAATAGCCACTTACAAATGAAAAATTCGTTTTCTTCAAGGCAGTCTCACTAGGGAAACAAACCACTCTTAAGGATATGCCCTATGCCCAGGAGTAGATGGCCAACACAAAACAACATCAACATCATCTTTGGAAGTTGTTTGTCTCATAATGTTAATTCATGGTTTTTTTGTTTTGTTGTTATTGTTGTTGTGTTTGTTTGTTTGTTTGTTTCTACCCAACAGATCCTTTGTGTGTGTATTATGGCTTCCAGTTTAAAGATTTTATGGGATTCCTGTGTGTGTGTGTGTGTGTGTGTGTCTGTGTGACAATATGCATTTCTTTTGCTCTTTCTTTGGCTCGTTTTCCTGTTTTGTTATTTTCTAATTTTATGATTTTTTTTATTTATCTATTGTACTGTAATTTATTTTATAACTATTCTTTAGATGCCTGTTTGTTTTCTAAGAAGACACAGAAAGCATGTGGGTCTGTATTGGAGTGGAGGTGGGGGAGGAATTGGGAGTAACAGGCAAAAGGAAAACCATACTCAGAATATATTGTATGCAAAGAAAAAGTCCATTTCAGTAAAAGAAAATAAATAAAAGAAAGAAAATATTTTTAATGAATTCATTCCCAAGCAAAAAGTTTTTAGTACTTTTTTAGCTCTTCAAATTATCTCAAAGTTTAATTATCTTCACATTGTTGTAGAATATTTTATCACATTATGAGTTTATGAGTGGAAAAACCTGTTTGTAATTATGGGATGTCCAGCCTTTAATCATAGAGCTTTCTGTTTACTGTAAACAAATGGATATGGTGTGGCTCAGCTCTAAACACATATCTTTAATCCAAGAGTTTTTTTGTTTTTTGTTTTGTTTTGTTTTTTTAACCCTAGGTCAAGAGGTGGAGCAAGAAACCAGCTGACAGGGATTAAACAGAAAGGAAAGGCATTGAGTTGAAGGTAATTAAAATAGCATGGAGAAGGAGTGAGGTCTTTGGATTTGATCCTGCAGAGGCTCCTTCAGAGGTCCCCTTGGGTTCACTCCTTAAGAGTAGTTCCTTCAGGGCTTCCTACTGGGGACTCCAGATGTTTTCTTCCTCTTGGCTTTTTCCTCTAGGATTTTCAGATGAATAGGAAGATCAGCTGGGTGCTTTCTCTGCCTCTCTGAGCTAGAGGGTTTTCATCCCAGCATCTGGCTCCTGAGGTTTCATTGGTAAAATAGTATGACTGGGATATTTCAGTTTTAATTTTTCTTAAAACAACGTCACATGGACCCTGTCCTATAACTATTCAGTTCACTCTAGACTTAATAACAGAAATGGCAAAGAATCTGATACTTTCAGCTACACACCCAAATGGAAATTCCTAATTCTTGTATTGTTTAACTACTCCATCTGGCTTAATCTGGTTAACAATGTTATTGAGTATGCATTTTCTTCGCAATCTAAATCATCTCCTGTGGGGGCAGGTGGAAGCACTGTTCTAAGTCTTGAGAGTGTAAACACATTGTAAACCCGAAAACCTCTTAAACATATTAGGGAGCAAATACTAAATAAATTTAGACGTTAACATGCACTCTCTGTCACACTGTTCCATCTCATTTTATAGCATGAGAGCAATCACAGGCAATATATAAATGTGTTTCAATGGCACTATATTCCATCTACTTTTCATGTGGACCTTTTTTTTTTTTCTTTTTCTGCTTTCAAATGTAGAAACCACACCTAACTCATATGCTAATACAAATAGGTAGTTGTACAGACTGGTCACAGCTTTAAGAGAATATAAGGGAAATCAAAGTCAATGTCCCGTACCAAGAAGAGGGGGAATTATGGGTACACAAGGCTTCTATAGAAATGTACAAGTGACTAAAACCATAGAGAACCTGAATGAAGTTATATAATATATAATTTTATATATAATTTTAATGGCTAACTTTAAAGGAATATTTCTCATAAAGTAAAAAGTGAATTATATGTAACTATATATGTGTTTGTATATATGTTGATTTGGGCTAACAATAAATGTAAAATCACTAATTCGAATGGCCAAGGAATCAAGCCAACCTTCTAATTACAATCAGGATACAGAGTATAAGCAAAACAGAGGGAGGGAATAGAGTAAGCATCAAAGCAAAGCAAAGGATAAAACCAGAAGAAAGTTCACCAAAGTGACCAAAATACATACCACAGCAGGAGCAACCATTCTTCTCCAGCAAGAGAGGTATGTTAGAGGAGTACTGAGGTCAGAAATACAAACAACCAGGGGAAACACACACACACACACACACACACACACACACACACACACACACACAC